>JZKD02S1666502.1:48138-76393 GCA_000966675.3 Picea glauca
AAAAATAAGGAAAATAGGTTAAGTGACCTAGAAATGGGTTAAGTGACCTAAAAGAAGAAATCATTATTTAAATGATAAAGTAAGGTGACAAAGTCAAGGTGGATTATTTAAATAAAAAAGAGAAGTGAAAAAATCAAGAAATGATAAAGTAAGATGAGAAAATCGAGAAGGAATATTTAAATGATAAAACATTGGAGAAATTTCTATTTATGGAAAGTGGGTAACCCTAAAATAAAAAAAATAGGTTAAGTGACCTAGAAATGGGTTAAGTGACCTAGAGGATGAAATTATAAATAAGATAGCAATGGTCTCTTGTAGATCATCCTTTTTGTGGATCAATGGAGAGCTTCTTGTGAGAATATCTTTTGGAGTATTGATGGAGAGCTTCTTGAGCATTTTTGGCATAGAACACTTGAGAATATTGAATATATATAGGTGATTGAGGTAACCAAGGATATATAAGCTGAATTTTAGAAGGAAGGTGAAGAAAAGAGGGTCATAATTGAAGCAAGGATAAATTCTTTTGATGATGCTTTCCAAGGTATGTTATTTATAGGTCATCTCACCATTTTTGCTAAACTTTTTTTCTATAATGATTTAGACCATGAAATTTCTATGCTATTGAGACAACATACCCAAGTATCTGTGGTAAACAATTGAGATCATGGGTCATTTTATTTTGGGAGTTACACTCTGTGGAAAATAGGGTTTGTGGCTAGTCCTGAAACTAGTCAAAAACAGGTGTTTTCGGGTAAAAATGTCATAACTTATTCATAACAGATCCAAATTTAGTGAGACAAAATGTGATGGTTAGGGTACAGTATGTAGTATTTTTTGTAACATTTTTGTAGCAATTAAATGAACATTTTGTGTGGGGCACGCTCTACAAGGTCGCTCTCTAGAATAATCTAGAATTCAGCAAGGTATGCCATTTTTGCTATAACTCCTTTTATGAGAGGTTCCAAGTAGTCCTACCTGGAGGAATTGCATAAAACACACTGAAGAACATTGTATATCAGTTTCATATATTTATTCATTACAGGTACAAAGTTATGATTATTTCAAGTTGGGTTGTTGACTAATCCAAAACTAGTCATGGTTGAGACAAGCAGTTGATGAGTTGGCACATACATGAGGTGTATAGTTGATAATGTTGGTACATATTGATGAGTCATTATTGATGATTAGTTGACACATTATTGGTATATACTTGGTACATGGTTGGATGCACTTGTTTATGGTATAGGTTGATTACAGGTTGTTTGGCATAGGTTGGTGCGTGCTTGATGCACTTGTTTATATTAACATATTGATATTTGTTGAGGATTGTTGCCTCATCTCAGTTGGTGTTGAGAATGTAAGCTGACTCTTGCATATAGAGTTGGTGCTCTTATAGAGTTGTACTCTATTCAGTTGTTGCTAAAAAAACCCTGGATTGAAGTCCATAATAAAAAGAAAAATTGTGCATACATCTTGTGCTCTTTGTGTTCCTTGTGGAGATGATTTGTTGATGATATGTTGTTGATATATTGACGCAGCCCTCCTCAACCCGCAGGTCAGAAGGTTACGTACATAGGATCTTTTCCCTTATACTGGCCTGAAGATCTCTCGGAAATGGCTCCTCTATTTCCCTTTCGGGAAATCTGCACCCACAATCAACTTCAAGAAATTCCCCCTTACACTTCGGGAGATCGGGCTTCGCACTTCTATGAATCCGATGGTCAAGCGCATTATCTTTCAACCTCTGAAAACCCGAAAACAATCAACGCTGACTCTTTCCTTCCCTGTTTCGGATTTCTCCTTATTGCGATTTTGGTGGTCGCGATGTCGAGCAACTCGTCTCCTTGACTCCCGAATCTCGATTTATCGAACCTCTGATACGCTCGCAAGCTTTGACTTTTCAACGACCTTCCCTCCGTCGGGACTTCGGACTTCGAGATATCGTGAATCCTAATGCTAAGAATTCGGATCTTTACCCCATGAAACCCCGAAATGGTCAATGGAGTTTGACTCCATGTCGATAGTGTGCCACCTGTCCACCTCCCGATTCTGTGGCCCACACGATCCTTTTGTCCCCTCGGGGCTTCGTGTTTCGTGATTTTGCGATTCCTGTTGCAAATATTTCGGGACTTCTACTCGCGAAAACCTGAAATAGAAGTTCACAGGTAAATCCAATAGCTCCCGTGGCTTGGATCTACAACTCTACTCCTTCTGAGCTTAAACTCCTCGAGAAGCACTCACTGTAACTCCCTAGTTCCTCCATGAGATCTGACGGCTCATGGGACTTCGCGGATTCTCCATAGAGAATTCTGGTCGTCCGTCTCTTCCCTTGAGAACTCGTCCTCTTGCGGTCTGACGTCGCTATGCCTTCTTTCCAACTTTCAAGGTACTTGGTCTCGTGCCTTCCTTTGACTCCTTCGAAGGTCCAAATCCTTTTGAACTTTCCCATGGCTTCCAGTCTTTCAGAAAATCTCCTGCTCGCACTCCTTGTGGTAGACTTGCAAACACATTCAAGTGTTGAACTTCTTCGACTCTGCGCACAACCTACAGCAGCAGTCTTTCAATACTTCGCTCAGGTTCGCAACTCTGAGACTTTACTCGGCCTGCGCACTCCTTGCACGGCTCCTGTGCCTAACTGCACTTCTGAATGAATGAGAACAAAAGCTATCTATCCTGAGCTTTCAGGGACAAACCTCTGAATCCTTTGTCAACGCACTCCTTGCGGACAATTCAACTGCACTCCTTGCAGGAACTCTTGCTCAGATAGAGAAACAATTGAAACTCATTTTCCTTACTCTCTCTCTCTCTCTCTCTCAGATTTTAGACATTCAACAAGAAATCATTCATACATAGCATAAAATCAATTGCATAACAGAAAGAGTAAAACATTCATGAGAAAAACATTCAAAGATGCATACACAGAGAATATTTGAACACCATGAGTCTGAATCAAAACATTCTTGTATTAATCCAAAATATTTGTACATGGAGTTCTCACTACAAATCTCTGCTTCTCTTCGCTATGCTCTATGCTCTCAATTTGGCATAATCTCCATGCTCTTCTCTTCTCACTCTCATGCTAATGTTACAATACACAATGAGGGTGCCTATATCTCGTTTCCCTCTTGCGCTCTAAAACTGTCTAATCTAACATTAAATTCTATCTACCTTCATTAACTACTATAAATGCCTTCTATCTACTAAGGACGAGAGCGGATCACTCAAGGTCTGTTTACATTATACAAGTGTGCTCCTTCTTAATTATCTCATTTAATATTGGCACATTAACTTCAAGACAATTTCAAAATTTGCAGCTAGGCGCTTATCCATCTGTCTGTTGTCTCCGCGTTGGCTCGTTTGAGATGCTCCTGCATCATACTCCCTCTCTTGAAAATTTTCATGGGCTCCTTTCCATGAGATCACACACTGTCTGTCCATGCCTTTGGATTTATTCTTCGTTCTCCCATCTGGCATCTTCAACTGGATGGCCCTTCCACTTGACCAAATATTCAAAGTATTGTTTTCACCTGGTCTTCTTGCTAACCCTTTTGTCCAGTATGCGCTCCATCTACGGCTTTTCTGCAAATGGAATCTACTTATCCACTGGACCTATGGCTGTTCATTTCCTGCTTCTGCTCCCTCAGCTTTATATGGGTGCAAATCTACGATATTGAATATCGTAGAAATTTCGATCCCATCGGGTAATTCAATCTCGTAAGCATTTGCCCAAAATTTCTTCAAGACCTTACATGGTTCGATTTTCTTCATCTTCAGTTTATTATATGTTCCTCTCGGGAACCTTTCCTTTCTCAAATGTGCCAGAATCAAATCACCAACCTCAAATTGAAGTTGTCTCCTGTGTTGATCTACTCTGCGCTTATATTCTTGGTTCAAATTCTGCAATCGCTCCTTCACCTGGCTGTGAAGTTCCTTCGTCTCCTCTGTGAAATCTTCTGCACTAGCGCTCCTAGTCGCAATCTGTTATGAATCTCTCAATTCAGAAATTCCTCTCGGCTGCATGCCATAGACAATCTGAAATGGACTCTACCCTGTGCTTCTATTAACTGAGTCATTATAAGAAAATTTCGCCTGTGGTAATATGTTGTCCCATCGGTTGTGGTGTTCTGCCACCAGGCTTCTTAGCAAGTCTCCTAAATTGTTGTTTACCACTTCTTTCTGTCCATCCATCTGAGGATGATAATATGAACTAAACGACAAGTTAGTTCCCAGCTTCTTCCATAAGGTCCTTCAAAAGTGTCCTATAAACTTGGTGTTTCGATCTGAAACTATGCTCCTTGGTAAGCTGCGAAGTCGAATAACTTCTTTGAAAAACAGATTCGCAATGTGAGTTGCATCACTGGTTTTCTGACATGGAATGAAGTGTGCCATCTTAGAAAATCTATCCACCACCACAAATATTGAGTGAAACCCTCGTTGTGTTCTTGGAAACCCCAATATGAAATCCATGCTAACTACATCCCATGGTTTCTCAGGTATGGGCAATGGTTGATAAAACCCTGCATTATGTCTCCTTCCTTTCAAATGTTGGCGAATTCTGCATCTGTCCATGAATATCTTGATGTCTTCTCACATTCCCGGCCAAAAATATGACTCATTTAACTTTGTGAATGTCTTTTCATGACCAAAGTGTCCTGCCAATCCTCCATTGTGTTTCTCCTTCAGCAAATTCTTCCTCATGGAGAATTTCGGAATACACAACTGATTACCTTTAAACAGTAATCCTTCCTGGATCATATGTTCTGTCCATTGGCTTCTATCCCTGAGAATTGGATTCTCAGCTGCTTCGTACGCCTCTTTAAAATCTGAGTCACCCCTGTGCATATCCCTGAGATCATCAAAACCCAATATTTTGACTCTGAACTCCTGTAATAGCAAACACTTCCTGCTCAAAGCATCAACAACTTTGTTAGTAGTACCAGAAATATGTTTAATCACAAAAGTGAAATTTTGCATATACTCAACCCATTTAACATGTCTCTGATTCAACTTTTCTTATTGAGTCACAAATTGCAGTGCATGATTGTCACTGTATAAGACAAACTCCTTCGAGATCAAGTAATGTCTCCATTTTTTCAATGCCTGAATGATAGCATAGAACTCCTTGTCATATGTGGAGTATTTCACTTTCTCTTCATTCAGCTTCTCGCTGAAGTATGCTATCGACATGTCTTCTTGACTCAAGACTACCCCTATTGCAAATCCACTTGCATCACATTTCACTTGAAATGTCTTCTTGAAATCCGACAACACCAGAATTGGTTGTTCCGTAATCTTCCTCTTCAACAGATTAAAACTCTTCCCAGCCTCTTCTATCCAGTGAAAATACTTGTGTCTTTTCTTCACTATATCCATCATCAGTGCACTAATTCCATTGAAATTTCTGATGAATTTTTGGTAGAAACTAGCCAATCCGTGAAAACTTCTCACCTCAAAGATATTCTTTGGTGATGGCCAATTCTTGATTACCTCCACCTTATCTGGATCCATCCTCAACTCTTCTGCTGAAATAACAAATCCCAAGTAAATGAGCTCTGTCTTCATGAATGAGGATTTCTTCATGTTTATCAACAACTTCTCCTGTTGTAGCCTCTGCATCACTGTAGCCAAATGGTTCAGTTACTCTGCTACTGTTTTACTGAAAACTAGTATATCATCTAAATATACAATGACAAATTTTCCGATGAACTCCCTCAGGACTTCGTTCATCAACCTCATGAAGGTACTTGGCGCGTTTGTTAAGCCAAACAACATAACAAACCATTCATACAACCCTTCATTGGTTTTGAATGTTGTCTTCCATTCATCACCTTCTCTCATGCGGATTTGATGATAACCGCTTTTCAAATCAATCTTTGAAAATAATTTTTCTCCACTCAAGAAATCCATCAGATCATCTATCCTTGGCAATGGAAATCTATACGTGATGGTTATCTTGTTGATCTCCCTCGAGTCAGTACACATCCTCTAGCCTCCATCTTTCTTCGGACTGAGTACTGTTGGAACAACACATGGACTCAAGCTTTCTCTGACCAAACCTTTGTCCAACAACTCTTGGACTTGTCTTTTGACCTCTTCATTCTCTTGCAACGTCAATCTGTATGCTTCTTTGTTTGGAAAACTAACTCCTGGTATGAGATCAATATGATGACTCACACTTCTTATCGGTGGCAACGAACGAGGTAGTTCGTCCACTACTATGTTAGAAAATTCTTCCAGTAGTTCCCGAATCTCTTATGGTAAATCATCTACCCTTGTGCTAGTCAAAACAATCTTTAGTTTCCTGACCACAATGAATTGTAGTTCCTCCTTCTTAACCTCTGTAAGAAGTTCCTTCCCACTCATGAGAAGTATAGTGTTACTTACTTCTGGTTTCACCTCCTTATCCTTGATTGGAAGCAACATGTGGGTTTTCCCATTCTTCTCTAGGGTGTATGTGTTCATTCTCCCATCATGAATCACATTTCTGTCATATTTCCACGGTCTACCCAGCAATAGATGATAAACATTCATAGGAATAACATCACATAATATCTTATCATTATATCCTCCTATCTTAAATTCAACTAAACACTATTTAGTGACCATTACCTGATGTCCCTTTTGTAGCCACGAAACTCTATATGGGCTTGGATGATCAATTGTTTCCATCTCCAACTTTTCTACCATCTCCGTAGAAATGAGATTATCTGTCCTACCACTATCCACAATGACCTTGCATACCCTGTACTTGGTCTTGCAAGCAGTCTGGAAAATTTTGTTTCTTTGGACTGAACTCTCCACCTCCTTCTCTGGTGTCAAAAGAGCTTTTCGCATCATCAACGATCTTCCGCCTTCAACATCTTTTGCCTCAACATCCTACCTCTGTGCTTCGGCGATGTGAGTCTCACCTCCTTCTTTATTTTTGTCTGGACACTCATAAGACTTGTGCCCATTCTTTCCACATGTGAAGCATGTTATTACTCCACCTCTTCCTCTTCCTCTACCTCTGGTACGAGGAAAAATATTATTATCAACATAATCTCCTCTCTGTTTGGTAGTCTGCCCTCATTGTGAGGTTCCACCTCTCTCAATTCGAGTATGAGGTTTCTTCTAGTCCTATTTAGGCTTTTGGTTTCTATCCTGGGCAAATGATTTGCCTCTGGGATGACTTCTTCCTCTGCCTCTTTGACCCTTCTTTCGGCTCAGCTTCTCTTCCGCTTTTAGAGCCATCTGATAAGCATCTTCCACCGTTCGGATGGTTATCATGCTCATCTCATCTTGAATGCCGTATCTCATGCCATTCATGTATTTGGAAACATTTTCATCACCTCTTTCTCGCTGACCTGCCCTGATGTTCAGCTTATAGAATTCTTCAGTGTATTCTTTCACTGACATCAGCTTCTGTCTCAGGTTCTGCATTCTCCTGAACAGAGTAATCTGGTAATCTCTGGGGATGAATTTTGCCTTCATCTTCGTGATCATTCTATCCCAGCTTTTGATCTTCTGCTTTCCTTTGTAGCGTCTGTCAACTTGTAGCTCATCCCACCACAATGTTGCATGTCCCTTTAATCTCGTGACAACATGCTTGACCTTTTTGTCCTCTTCGACATCTTCATAGTCAAAGTATGTGTCCAGGGCTCTAATCCAGTCTAGAAGCTCCTCTGCATCTAGATTTCCCTCATAAACTGGAATTTCCATTTTCGCTCTTGCACCCATTCTTGCAATATCTATAATCAAATGTTCGTTTGCTGCATCTTCGGATGCAACTTCTTCCCCATCATGTTCAGTCTCAATTTCACTTTTGGAATCACTAATATCCCCAGCACTGACTGTGCGCCTCTGTGATGTCTCCATGTCTTTGAGTCTGGCACGTAAATCACTCATCTCTCTCTCCATGGATAGATCAATCATCTTCCTACCTCTTCTTCTTAGCATTTCCCTCTCCTCTGGTGGATCGGGTGTTTTCTTGTCCCTTCTCCTTGGCGGTATGGTGAATTCTCCTTTTCCCTAATACAGAAAGCAAAGAAGCCTTTCTGGGCTCTGATACCAAACCTGATGCAGCCCTCCTTAACCCATGGGTCGGAAGGTTACGTACACAGGATCTTTTCCCTTATACTGGCCCGGAGAGCTCTTGGAAATGGCTCCTCTATTTCCCTTTTAGGAAATTTTCACCCACAATCAACTTCAAGAAATTCCCCCTTACACTTCGGGATATCGGGCTTCACACTTCTGTGAATCTGGTGGTCAAGCGCCTTATCTCTCAACCTCCGAAAACCCTAAAAAAGTCAACGCTGACCCTTTCCTTCCTTGTTTCAGATTTCTCCTTATCGCAATTTCGACGGTCGCGATGTCGAGCAACTCGTCTCCTTGACTCTCGAATCCTGATTTACTGAACCTCTGATACGCTCGCAAGCTTTGACTTTTCAATGGCCTTCCCTCCGTCGGGACTTCGGACTTCGCGATATCGCGAATCCTAATGCCAATAATTCAGATCTTTACCCCACGAAACCCCAAAATGGTCAATGGATTTTGACTCCGTGTCGATAGTGCACCACCTATCCACCTCCCGATTCTATGGCCCACACGATCCTTTTATCCCCTCGAGGCTTCGCGTTTCTTGATTTCACGATTCCCGTTGCAAAGATTTTAGGACTTACACTCGCGAAAACCTGAAATAGAAGTTCACGGGTAAATCCAATGGCTTTTGTGGCTTGGATCTATGACTCTACTCCTCCTGAGCTTAAACTCCTTGAGAATCACTCACTGTAACTCTTTAGTTCCTCCGTGAGATCTGACGACTCACGGGACTTCGCGGATTTTCCACAGAAAATTCTGACCGTCCATATCTTCCCTTGAGAACTCGTCCTCCTATGGTCTGACATCGCTACAACTTCTTTCCAACTTTCAAGGTACTTGGCCTCGTGCCTTCCTTCGACTCCTTCGAAGTTTCAAATCCTTCTGAAATTTCCCATGGCTTCTAGTCTTTCAGAAAATCTCCTGCTCACACTCCTTGCGACAGACTTTCAAACACATTCAAGTGTTGAACTTCTTCGACTCTGCGCACAACCTGCAGTAGAAGTCTCTCAATACTTCGCTCAGGTTTGAAACTCTGAGACTTTACTCGGCCTGCGCACTCCTTGCATGGATCCTGTGCCTAACTGCACTTCTGAGTGAATGAGAACAAAAACTATCTATCCTGAGCTTTCAGGGACAAACCTCTGAACCCTTTGTCAACGCACTCCTTGCGAACAATTCAACTGCACTCCTTGTAGGAACTCTTGCTCAGATAGAGAAACAATTGAAACTCATTTTCCTTACTCTTTCTCTCTCTCTCAGATTTCATACATTCAACAAGAAATCATTCATACATAGCATAAAAGCAATTGCATGACAGAAATAGTAAAACATTCATGAGCAAAGCATTCAAAGATGCATACACAGAGAATATTTGAACACCATAAGTCTGAATCAAAACATTCTTGTATTAATCCAGAACATCTGTACATGGAGTTCTCACTACAACTCTCTGCTTCTCTTCTCTATTCTCTATGCTCTCAATTTGGCATAATCTTCATGCTCTTCTCTTCTCACTCTCATGTTAATGTTACAATACACAATGAGGGTGTCTATATCTCGTTTCCCTCTTGTGCTCTAAAACTGTCTAATATAACATTAAATTCTATCTACCTTCATTAACTACTATAAATGCCTTCTATCTATTAAGGACGAGAGCGGATCGCTCAAGGTCCGTTTACATTATACAAGTGTGCTCCTTCTTAATTAGCTCATTTAAGATTGGTGCATTAACTTCAAGACAATTTCAAAATTTGCAGTTGGGCGCTTATCCAGTTGTCTGTTGTCTCCGTGCTGGCTCGTTTGAGATGCTCCTGCATCATATATGTTGCTGATATGTATTCACATATAAATGATTATAAATGATAGCAATGAGTAATGAGAAAATGTTGAATGTTAACTAATGATTTTTTGTGTAAGAGGGAAGTTTTGGGAAAAATATCCCCACACTCATTCACCCCCCCCCCTCTAAGTGTGGTAGGTGTGTCCAACAAATCTTGGATTGTATATACAAATGATGTGTTCCTACTTTAAAATGCGCAATCTCCTTGTATGATTCCACTACCTATGGTAGTATGTGCAGTGTATCATGAATCCTCTGTTGAATTACCTCCTTGTAAACATAGAAAGTAATGTTTTTATCCAACTATCTTTCCTTGTGCGCAGTATGCCACAGGTTCACATATCTTGTCGCTAAACATGGTTTCTTCGTAAATCCCAAAAATTGAGTGTATTTCAGCTCCCTCCAAGCCACTAATGCAATCAATATCAATAGCTATGTGTAGTAAAATTGTGTTCCTTTATCTTGTGCCTCCCTGCAATCCATCAAGAACCAGTTTACTAGGAACATCGCCTAGTTCATTTGTACTCATGCGATGCACTTATCAGTTGTTTCTATTACACTTGTTAAAAGTTGATATTTGCGACATTTCTTCAACAACTTACAGGCCAACACCTGCATCGTGAACCTGACAGTATCATCATTAATACTTGCAATGTCCAAAATGCACGCTCCTCTATGTGTGTCATACTTATCTTTCATATTCTTTGCCAAGGATTTCTCCATATATTTGTCCGTGAATAATGGAAGTGGGTCTTCCCTTGCTGATGGTAGTCCAGTGATCCACACAATCAACATTGTATCTATGGACAATTATTTGTCTAACCATGAGAACCCCCCATGGATACAACTTAATAACATCTTGACACAAATGTTTATCTCTGCGCTCCTGCCAAAATGCAGTATCTCTAATAGATTAACTATTCCTATTTTCTTCAACCCTGCTTTCCACTCCTATGTCTCTACTATAACTTCATGTGAATCCACTCTGAACTTTGTGCACCTATTATTATAAAAAAACAACAACTAGATAATACTAGTAGGTGGGATCCCCTTGAACTATTGAAAATCAGATCTGTTCATTTTTTATGTTGTGATGATTTGCAACACGACTTACATGGTTTATGAGATATTGTTGTGATTGGTTATGATTTGAGCTTATGAAGCATTGATTCCTGATGTTACTACAACCTATGCTATTCATTAATATCATTTCTATCTGTTCTTATCACACCTGCACAACAAGCATGTTAGTGAAATTACATGAAGGACTGTTTTGAGAAGGGAAAAAATGCTATAACAAATGCAAGGAAAATGGATTTAATTATGCAATTTTACTATAGAACATGTGAACAATTGGAAAGAAATGAGAAACAATTTCTAAGGGGAAGAATTTTAAGCTACCTTATTCACTATACTACATGCATGAAAGACTTAACAATTATTGTTAAACCCTAGCTAGCAAGTAAATGGATATGAAATTTTGATTGGGTTATATGGTTAGTACGCATATGGTATGAAATGTTGATGGCACATTTGGAAAGCTAATAGTGCTATTGGTTATGCGAATGGTTGAATTATATGGGACTTAAAGTATGTTATGGCATAAGTCACGCTATTGTATTTTAATGTGGTGATGGTTTCGATACATGGTTTGATTAATGGTTAATGAAGAATGTGTTGGCATGTACTGATGAATTAATGAATTGTGAGTGGAGGTGACGTGCATTTACTACATGTCACATTTACTCCTCCTATTTGCTGCCACCCTAGTCAGGCTATTGCTTGATCTTGCTGCTGTGGTTATGCTCCAAATTTTTAGCAGGGAGGAACCGCTTGACCAACTCTCGTTTTAAGGAATTCGGTTACAGGCATGTCATTTTTTGGCCATTCGTGACTCTTCTCTGGTTATGATTACTGGCTCAGGTGTATTGATTTTTGTTTTCCTAAGTGTTGCAACTGTGTGAAATTTGGGTTCTTTGAATGAAGAGTGGATGGTTCTTCATGTAATAATTTTGAGTTCATAGAGGGTATTGGTTTTCCTAGGTGATAGCTCTTTGTTATCACTACTGGTTTAGTTGGAGGGTTTTTGTTTAGTCTTGGGTGGATAGATATCTTCACACACTGTCACTAAATCTAGTCTCTGGATTTCATGGGTTTAATGGTCGAAGGTTTTCTGCATCAGTATGTTTTGTTCACTTCGGCATTGGTTGATTTCACTGCTAAGTGTCACGAAATGGGTTCTCCTATTCTTACTCGGCCCTGTCTTCACCTTCGTTTTGTGGTTTTTTGATCGAAGAGAATGAGTGTTATACCTTGTGTGCGTTAACTAACCTTTTCTAGGTCGAACTAGAGCCCTACCTTTCATTTATGGCCCCCTATCATGGATTTGTACCCATCCATGAATGAGTCGTGGTTCTTCCTATATGCACCATGGCCTTAGAGTTTTCACCATTACAAAGAGTGGCTCTGCTCTCACTGTGTTGGCTACGGAACAAACCTTAACCCTGCAGTATGAAGATTGATAGAGAAGACCAACCTAGCCTATTGGTCTTACGACTTGGTTATGGTTGGTTGGTGGTATAATTGTCGACTAGTTTGAGCACAGGCTTGACCAGTTGGTCGTGTTACAGTCGGGTTGGTTATAGTCACTAACTCTATTATAACAATGGTAAACCCTACATTGCAAATTGCAATTTCAAAGTACACAGTTACGCTTCTTATGATAATAATTGTTGATGGAGAAGGCCTCTACCTTGATTCAAATCGATGCATGGGTATGTGTAATTTCTACAACTTGTTAGGTTGATTGATTTTTTAAGACATTGGTGAATTGTTTGGTTGATACACAGTCACTAGCATTTTCACTAATGATTATTTGGATGATTAGCTGGAATTGGTTACAACTCAAACATGTCGCTTTGTGTGGATGGTGTTTTTCAAAATGAAATAATAGTCATGGTAACTTTGGTTTTGTTTGGGGCCGAGTGATTATTGAACTGGATGACTGTAGACTGCATCCTTATGTTTGTTCAATTGTATAAGACCGAGTTTGCACAACATGGTCGATTACGGTGTGACTAAATCGAAGCAATATTGTATTAAGTCGATGGCTCAGCTTGATGGGTTGATTTATTGTCATGACTGTTTGTTTGTTGTGTTAAATGGAAATGTTGCAACATTGGGTTTTTTTAGCTACACACTATGTATAGCATAGATGGATTGAGTTCTCACAGTCAGAGATATTCACAGAGTTTTTGAGCACGTTTTGTTGCATCCCTATCATTTGTTGAGATAGGATTGTTGTTGATACCTCATCGTGTTAGATGGATGGCCCAACTTTTAAGTCACATTGAATTATTTTTTTACAGTAGAAGAACTACATTTCCTGGGTGAATTACCTTGTGCATAGATTGTGTCTAAATGGTGGTTGTTGGTTGTATGATTAATTGTCAATTCAAGAATGGCAATTTGGTCTTGATTATTTTGGTTATTGCCTATATATGTTTAACGAATATCATTTCATTTAAATGATAGGCCCGATTGCAGTGATAGTGACTTCATTGTTAATTTGAAAACATGACTTTTGAGTATTACTGCGGATTGAATAAATGCATGGGCAGTGGTTGATTTTGATAGTTTACAAATTGGAAATGGGCATTGTTCGTAAATTTCTATAAAATGCAAAGCATGTGAATGAAGGGAACAAAACCTCTTACAAATTGTGTGGAATGCATATTGTCTTGTGGTAGCACTATGTTGGATATTTTATTATGAACAATGAACTAGTTAAATTTCACAGGAATCGTTGATGGTTGATGCACCTCTTTTCGCAACATGTTTTATGGATCACTTAATTAATTTCATGAACAATAATCATCTTTATTCCCTTCCATGATTTCATTTTCAGTTAATTACAAATCCCATCACCTTCCCATTTCATTTTTTCACTCCCTGTTATGAGATTGATTACAGTCAAGAGAATTTCAGTGTCAAGGCAGTTGGAAGTGGCAGTGTTTTGTGTGGATTGGAGTGATGTTTTATCGATTTTCTTTTCAGTTGATTGTTTTTTTCATTGAGCAATAGCCATGTCCTTTCCCCTTCATTATATCATATTTTCTCTCAATACAACCCCCTCACATATCCCATAACCCTTTTTCACCCCCTACTCATTGATTAACAGTAAAACAATTTGTATGGATTGGATTGCATGAGTCTGATACATTGCTGAGCCAAATCTATTTCATATTTTTAAGAGTTGTCATGTATGGTTATTTGAAATAATGGTTTCTAATCGATCACACATGCAGGATGAGTTTTTTCAGTCGAGGTAGCCATGGCCGAGGAAACAAAGGTAGAGGTAATTGGAACCGAGGTCCAAGAAGGCCCAGGTTCTCCATACATTTTGACGATGATTCACAAGAGCTTGGCCAATTTTTTCATGCCAGATTGTTCAATTGGATTGGGCAGGGAATAGTCCAATCTAGGCTTGAAAGGCCTCCTTTCCAAGCCCTGCAAGCACCCGGTATACTTGTACCTCCTCGTGTCTCATTACAACTCAAGGTCCCTAAAAATGATAGATGGCAGGAGATTGTCCACCTAATAGTCTCCCAACGTCGTTGCTGGCCCAACTTGTCTTTTCTTGCTCCTCCGTCGGTTAACCCCATTTCCCAAGCTTCCCTTGACCACTCTCCAATGAAATCCTCCCATGCTAGCAAGAGATTGAAAACTAAGGCCCACCATGCCCTTGATAAAGGAAAATCCATTGTTTCCCCCTCCTCACCCTCCAATGGCTTTGACAAATCCATGTATTCTCGTATGCATTTGAGGGATGATTGTTCACACGTGATCAACGAGATTAGGCCTAAAGGATATGCACAACCAAACACAAATTCAGGAAAATAGGGAGGTGAAAGAAAAAATCAAGGAAGGGTTGCATCACAGACTGGGAAATATGGATTTTGAGTTTTTATTATATCTACTGTTTTATGACAGTTGACTTCATGGATCTTTGGACAACATGTTTATTTTCGATATATGAGCATTATTTTTGAAATAATTTAAAATTTCATGAGTTTAAATTACCAAAAGTGAATATGTTGATGGGAGACACAAGGAGGTGTGTTTTTCTTAACTAATGGTTATGTTATGATGTTATGATTGTTATGAACTAAAGGGAGTCACAAGGGGTCCCACCTACTAGTTATTATTTATTTATGACCCTTATTATAATTATTACTCTCCCCCCTAACTAAATTTAGTTGAGTCTTTTAATTAACTTAACTAATGAGTTGGTTCAACTTCTTCAACCAATTCTAATTTGTTAAAAGCAAAAGGAAAGGGAGGAACAAGAGGAGAATAGAAGCAAAAGCATACTAAGATTTTCTCTTTGAGTCTATGTTGAGATAGTTCAATTTTCATTCATTCATATATTAATCACAAGCCTAATTCTCTTTTATGATAGAAGATTCTTATTGTAGACAACAATATTTAGGGTTGAATCAAATCATTCAGATACTTGTTTTTCAGAGGTGTTGATCTATCTTTCATAGTTTGTGTAGACTTGTCTGTTTGTGAATTAGTTTTCATGACTGATAAAAGCTATTGTGCAGAGTCGAGTGGGAAACAATCTATGGCAATATGATCTAGCTTTTAGAGTTCAATTTTGGTTTTCTGTCAGAGTTCCTTTTGTATGTTGCATCGAGGATGTCTAAGTTTGACTTTGGTCCAAGATTTATGTATGAGATTTTGTAAAGAAAATGACTCTTTGGTGAATTGGAATGAAAGAAAGGATTTCTTTATGTCTCATCTTTCTTGATTATCACCTTGGTGTCTTTAATTATGTTCTTACATTTATTTCAACAACTGTTATATTCGGAAAATTACATAAAAAGTGAATTTCCAGCAAGATTTTTTATAAAAGACTAGCCTAAGCACTCGTAATTAATACTTGTGAGTTAGGATGTTATTTTTGTTTGCTATAAACATAGGGTGATATTCCTGTCTAATTTTCTTTAGCCAAGTAAAGTCTAAAAATGCTTGAGTAAGATAATTTCATATCTTTTCCTCAACAAGGGTTATATAGGGTTTTGCTAGTATGAAACTATTTATAAATCTAAAAGGATTATACTGGGAGGGGGGGTGAATCAATATACTACTTATTTTTCTTTTCTTTCAATTATTTATCAATGTATTACTTTACCAATTTAAATATTTAATGATAAATAAACAACCATACAATTTATACAATACACATATATTTAACATGGAAACCCAAATGGGAGAAAACCACAAATCATATATTTATAAAATCTTGTAGACACCAACCTATAGTTACAAATATTGCAGGCACCAATGTGCATGAGACACCAATCTCCTCTCTTGATCATCTACTCAACAACAATGTTTGTAGGAACCAACCTGCAAGAGATACCAATCCCCTTGGCTAAGAACCAACTCAACTCTCCCTATAGGCACCAACCTACAAATGTTATATTCACAAGGACCCACCTATAGGAGACACCAATCCCTTCAAGCTTCTAATAATATTAGATTGAATCTTTTCTTCAAGCCTTCACCTGTAAAAATTTGTTACTATGTCTTTGTTTTCACAACAATCTTTAGCGGTTCACAATATTCTTGTTTTCAAAAGTTCTTTAGACCTTGCACCTTCCTCCGTCCCTTAGACGATTACATTTCAGCCTATTTTATTTTGGGACCTGCAAATATTAGAGGCTCTTCTCTATTTCACACGTAGACTGCCTCTTCACACTTGATTTTCCATGAACCTTTGAGCCTCAACTCACTTCCTTTCATGTACACATCACACTCACACCATTGAAATTGATTTTGGAATTGTTGTTTATAGACTCCATCCTCTCATGGATTTTTCCACATACCAAACGTATTTGTACTCAATGGGTCATCTCCAGATCTCCTCAAAACTAGGATACAACACTCGTTATAAACTGACACAAACCCCCTTTGTTTGCGTGTGAAATATGATCACAGACCTCCAAAACACACAATATGTGCTCAATTCTCAACAACCGCCAGATTGTTTTCTTTATTAAATATAAGTCCTTGATCTCATTGTTAGTAAAACATGATCACAAAGAAATAAAATAAAATAAAAAAAATGTGGAAATAAACCACAGAAGATACATAATACAATAGAGACACAAATATATGTGGTTCACCTAGTGTGGGCTACATCCACCAAAGAAATTTCCAGGTCCTTCATTTTTATTATCCAACAAAATGAAGGGATACAACCTACAACTCAACCACTATAACTTCCTCTTCTTTCTTTCGCAGTATCCTCTCTCTGAATACAAAATTCACGATAATACAAAGATGCAACACAATTCCCTCATAAGAGAGAGTTTCATTCTAGGGAAAAAACCCTAAAAATGAATTCTACCGTAAAATATGAGACCTTATAATGAATGGTCCAAATTGACTACAAAATTACAATATTTTCCAAGGCAATTGTTCCCAATATTTCTCTTTGAGGGCATTGCCCCCAAATCCCTCTCTAGGTGGGGGCTACAAAAATTTTCGTCACTCCCCCTGGACCCCCCTGACGATAGTTGTGGGGGGGAAAGCCCCGCCACACCCTGCGTTAGGGAATGTGGTCCAAGCACGACTGAAACAAACCTATGAATTAGGAAGATAATTAGGCTCCACAACCAACACTCATTGGCTGGCCATTAACACATGCAAAATAGCTTCAATGCTTAGAAACCATTCGATCACTACTTTACTAGATCTCAGTCATTGATCTATTCTCCTTGTTATCAAGTCTACCATACCACCAGGCTATCATGACATCGGGCCTTAAAAACTTGCACACAATACTGCTTAAACCTTGATTGCACAATAGTTGTCCGATCTAGTTTTGGATTAGATCTTGACCATTGATCCAATTCCCATGAACATCAATACCATCGATCCTATTGGACCCCTAGACCTTCAACCATCCACCTTCATTCTTTCGGTATCCAATATATTGGTACTAACATGGTCCAATATTCTTATGACACGTGGCCCAATTACATTGCAACACATGGCGCTTACCATGGCACCGAGTTATTGGCCTCTCGAGTCTTTAGCATTGCAATGATCCTCCTCCGATCGAGTATATTGATATGTCGATATGTTGACATGGAAGATGATGTGATATCCAAATCAAATTCTTCCATGTGATCTAGATTGTGTGGCACTGATGAGGCTACTTACGTGGTTCTGACATGGCATGTGAGTTGTCCCATTCGGAATTGACCCACCGAGTATCGAGCTATTGATCTCACTGTGATACCGGGCCATCGGGGTATCGATCCATAGCCTCCCAAGGACTTCGACACTTAAATAATCCAAACTTCTGGTATCCGATATCCAATATGGAACCTTGTCTCCATGTTCTGGCTACTGGGTCTATTGGCCCACCAGGCCATCAAGCCCCCAGAACTTCAACACTTCAAACTTTCTCTCATTTATATGATATGTGATATGACATGGAAGGTGATGTGGTATTCCATGCTGATTCATTCCACTTGTAATATATGATATGGCTATGTTATATCATCACTTCCTTTGGCATTGTTCAGATATCACGCTGACACAACACTAGCATGTGGCCTGACACATGACACTGACATGGACTCCCTCTGCATATGTGCATTGACTTAGCATGGCATGTGGTGATAATGTGGAATTGATTTGGCCCAATAGTTATCGAACACTCTCCCATCGAGACTTCAATGCCTCAGGATGTTTAATCTCTCGATATCCGATATGGAAATATCGAACCATTGGGGCATTGGGCTATCGGGCCACTGGGATATCATCCCATTAGACCCACAAAACTTTAACACTGCGATTTTCATGTGATTTTCGATGTGTCGAGGTCCCGATACTTTCATCTTGGGAATTGATCTCCGATGATTGATGGTTAGGATTTAACCAGTTATGGGTTCACTGTGCTCCTTGAGAAAAGTTAACTTCGCACACAGGGTTTCATGGCTTTCCCATTTTCATTCAAACTAAGTGATAGCACATTTTCATTATAAAACCTTTGAACATGATTTTCCAAATGAGTGTGGGATAAATTGTTTATCATTTTTTGTCACATTCTGGTTAGCAAGACCTTCTTTGCTAATGTTGCTCAGATCTGTAATGGGGTCATCTCATTCTCCTCATACCTTTGTATGGAATTCAAAAAAACGTCATTCCTTTGTTGGCTTGGTTAATTTGAGTGCTTCCTCAATTTCTTCTTTATAAAGGTCATTTCATACAAATTCATTTTTACTGTTCACATTCATTCTGCCTTCATACAAAGCCTCATCACTGCACAAAACATTCTCTTATTTCTCTGTCTCATTCGATTTGCAGCATGGACACTTCCTCTATTTATTTGGTCCGATTCTCTTTGGATTTAGAAGTCTTCCCTTATCATTGAAAACAACCAGTATCCCCCTTCATGTGACATCAACAACATCCATGATTTTCACAGTCATGTCTATCATTGACATCAATGAAAACAAATTGTCACACAATCTGCATCACCCAAAAATATTTCCATTCTGCAAATAGGAAATAAGTTGAATAAGGACTGCGTTAGTGGTCCATTTTATTTAGTCATATTTTTGTAAATTTGAACTTCTAATTACTCCTGCAACTACTCTTGCTATGTTGAAATTCGTGTTGAAACACATGCTAAAAATTGTGCTGGAACACATGCTGAAAATCATACTAAAACACGTGCTGAAACATGTGCTGAAACTCGTGCTGAAACAATCACATATAGAGAAATGTTACAAGTGTCAATATGAAATACGTGCACTAATGAAATTTTAGAAGTGTCACGATATTTATTTATTTGCAACATTGTGACCATACACATTTGATTTTTCCACACTTGTATGCATTCATGATGAGTCGCAGAGAACTCATGGCTAAAGGAAAAAATGTGACCTGAGGCCAAAGTGAAGTTGAAGCAATCTGGAAGACAATGAGATGGTTTGAGTATTAGGTTTTTCTTGGAGGGAAGGAAAATCATTTCAGAGCGGAGGATCAGTTTTAAAAATAAATGGAGTGTGATTTTGAAGGGGGTTGGTGAACCACAAAGTAAGGAAATCGTAGAAGGTGGACTGGAGAAAAATATTCCAGATTGGCTGAGCACATAGGAAGGGAGAAACAAAATCTCAGTCCATACACGCAGACCATTACCCTCTGGATGACTTCGTAGTGGTTTTCATCCACACAAGAGGAAATTCATGATGGTATTTTTAGCTTAGGTCTGCATTGAATTAATAAACAAATGGTATTGAAATTCGTGGATTTTTTAGTGTTTTAGTTTCCAATGGATTCCTCATTATTTGGGAAAAGTATTTATGTTTTGTTTTTCTGTTGTACATTCTATAGCAGGGTGTGTGCTATGATTGTGTGTGTGTAATAGCCCAATTATCTATGCATTATGTGGTATTAGAGCTCGGTTATGCTATGGAATTAGCATCTAATCTGCTTTTGTGATATAGGGTACATAATACATGTTCGTGGTGGTTTCTCAGCAAGAGTGTTGGAATTCAAGTTGGGTTACATAACCGTGTGAGGTCTGTGGATGTTGGTGAGACACCTACAACTTGGAGGAATGTCATTGCAAAGGAGAGAAGTGGGAAGGGGAGGTGTAGGAAATCGAGAACTGGAAAATTTGAGAAGAAGAATAGAGGAATTGGAAAATCGTAGGAATGGAGATGATGAAGTATACACAGAGCCAAAAAAAGAAATCGAAGACGAATGAGACAGTGATGAAAGAGACCCAACAAGTAGACTGATTTCATATTTGAGTAACATGGGTAGTGAAAAGGTTGAGGTTTCTTGTTATGATGGTAGTCTGAGAGATGATGTTCTCATTGACTAGATTGGAGAACTCGAAAGATACTTCGAGTATGAAAATGTTTAGGATCCAAATAGAGTAAGATTTGTTGTTACGAAATTGAAAGGCCATGCAACACTATGGTGGGATATGATGCAGAAGGATAGAGTGAATAATCATCTTGAGAAAATCAAAACTTGGAAGAAGATGGTTACCAAGGTTACAGAGAAATTTCTTCATGTCGATTATCAACAGAATTTTTTTCCGACAAGTCCATAACCTTAGACAAAGGGAGACATCTATTCATGAATACACTAATGAGTTCTTTAGGCTGTCACTCAGAGCAGAACTCAAGGAATCAGAATTCCAACGAGTTGGAAGTTATGTAAATGGGATAAAGTATTTAATTCAGGATGAAATGAGCACACACTATTTCCGCAATGTTGATGAAGATTATCAATTTTCCCTAAAGGTAGAAGAAACTATTGAGAGTAAAACACATCCTAGAGGTAGAGGAATAGGTTTTAAAGGATGAGGTAAAGTAGGGACTACTAAAGGTGGAAGAATGGAAGAAGAATCTACTAGTGGTCAAGGTGGAAGAGGAGGAAATGGAGATGGTAGAGGTAGAGGATTTGGAAGAGGAAAGGGAAGAGGAAAGGGAAGATATGTAATCGCTTGTTATCGTTGTGGTGTAGAGGGACACAAGAAGTCTGAATGTACATAAAGGAAAAATTCAGAGAGAAGAGGTGAATCACAGGAAAAAGTCGCATAGGCTGACGAAGCTTCAGTGGTTGGAGAAAATACGATTTTTTTTCAACAAGAACAAGGTGAGAATTTGTTGTTCCGAAGAGTGTTGCTTAAATCTGGTAAAAAAGAGGCAAAGGAACCAAAACAATGAAAGAAAGTTTTTAAAAAAAAATGTAAGGTTCAAGGAAAATGTTGTAACTTGATTATAGATGGAGGAAGTATAGAAAATTTGGTATCCACTGAAGTCATGAACAAACTGAACTTGACAAGGTTGAACCATCCAAACCCTTACCGTGTTTCTTGATTCAACAAGGGACAACATGTGACTATGACTCAACAATGTTTATTGAATTTTCAAATAGGGATTTTTAGAGAGAAGGTGTTATGTGATGTGGTCTACTACATTATGCCGAGTGTGTATGGGGTTTTAGGAGAGGCCGCTAGGCCCCCCTACGCGAGGGTTCGGGGGCATCACCCTTGAGATTTTTTTGTCTTGGGAAACGTGTCACATTTTTGCCTCGTTTTTCATGTCGCCTCGATTTTCATGTCCATTGTTGGGTGGTTTTTTGGCACATGGTTTTTTCCAATGTTTTTCTATTTCCAGTTAAGGAATTAGGGTTGTTGACTAATATAGGTCATTAGGTTATGGTTTTGGATGTCGTTGGATCCTATATGTATATTGTATTGTAAACAATGTATCACTATGAATGAATATAGAATATGTTGGTTTTCTAGGTTTGGGTTTCCAAGGGAAAAATCTCCATGTAATCTGTATATTTTCCTTTGTATCTTTATGTTCTTTTATTGAAAATCTATTTGCAGTAAAATATTGTACAAGGTTAAAATCTATAGGGAAGACCATGGTTGTTTGATCGAAAAGTTCACCATGATGGTAAGAAAAACACATATGAGTTCAAGAAAGATGGACACGGATATAAATTAACACCGATGCTATAGGATACAGTGACAACAACAATAAATTGTGTTGATATAAACACGAGTAGAAGTAAGATCATGCTATGTTTTGCTAAATAATTTTTACAGGAAAAAAAATCAACATTTTGTTTAGCAGTAATTCTGAAAGAAGTGAAAAGTGTAGAGAAGCCAAATTTTGTACCTACATAAATAAAGTTGTTGTTGGATTAATTTAAGGAGATTATTACTAATGATCTACCAAAGGGATTTCCTCCAGTGAGAAGTATTTCTCATCAAATTGATTTAATGGTTGGATCAAGTTTACCTAATAAAACGCCTTACAGGATGACTCCAGTAGAGAGTGAAGAAGTGAATCAACAAGTGCATGAATTACTTGACCAAGGGTTAATTCGTGAGATTTTGAGTGTGTGTGCAGTACCAACAGTATTGAATCCAAAGAAAACAAGGGAATGACGAATGTGTACTAATTCACGTGATATAAAAAATATCGCTATCAAGTATTGGTTTCCATTGCTCAGAATGAATGACCATATGAATTTCCTGAGTGATTCAAAATATTTTTCAAAAAATGATTTGAAGAGTGGTTATCACTAGAGTCAGATCAGAGAAGCTGATGTATGGAAGAAAACATTAAAGATGAAATATGGATTGTTTGAATGGTTTGTGATGTCGTTCAGGTTAACTAATGATCCCATCATTTTTGGGTAAGTTTGAGGTTGTATATTTGGATGATATATTGATTTTTAGTAGTAACAAAAAAGAGAACGTTGAGCATGTGAGAGAAGTGTTATAATGCTTGAGAGAAGAGAAACTACTGATAAACATGAATAAGTGTATATTCATGTAGCGAGAGTTAATGTACTTGGGTTTTTTGGTTTCAAAGGAAGGACTGAAAATGGATCGTGAAAAAGTGAAGGCTATCCTTGAATGTCCAACACCAAGATGCACATTCAATGTGAGGCGTTTCCATGGATTGGTAGGATTTTACCAGAAATGCATTAGGAAATTTAGCTAAATATTTGCACCTCTTACAAAATGTATGAAGAAGGGAATGTTTCAATGTATTGCACCAGCAGAAAAGTCATTGGAAGAATTGAAGAAGAGAGTAACAACACGACAGTATTATCATTACTATATTTTAATAAAGTGTTTCAGGTTGATTATGATGCTAGTGGAACAACCATTGGAGCAGTTCTAAGTCAAGAAGGCATACCCATTGCATTTTTCAATTGGAAGTTGAACGAGTCTAGAAGGAAGTATTATGTTTATGATCATGAATTTTTGCTATTGTGAAATATTTGAATAAATAGTGACATTATCTACTGTCGAAGGTGTTTTTCTTATTCACAGATCACAAAGCTTTGTTGTACATTAATAGCCAAGGTAAGTTGAATAAAAAACATACTAAATGGGTAGAATTCTTGCAAAGTTACTCTTTTGTGTTGAAACACAGGTCCATGAAGTCTAATAAGGTAGTTGATGCATTAAGTTGAAGGATAGTGTTACTTAATACCATGTCAGTAGAAGTGGTAAGCCTGAACTATCTAAATACATTGTATGCAGAAGATGTAGATTTCTCAGAATTTTGGAAGGCATGTAAGGAGCCTTGGAGTTTAGAAAAAACACTGTATCTGGACTACCATATCCAGTAGGCATTTTTGTTTAAAAATCAACATTTTTGTATTCCCAGAAGTTCCATACGGCTAAATCTAATTAAAGAGTTACATAGTGGTGGTTTAGGAGGAAATTTTGGTATGGATAAGACCACAACCTTGGTAAAGGAGAGGTACTTTTGGCCCAGCTTTAATAAGGATGTTATAAATTTTGTTGAAGGTTATAGGATCTCCCAACTAGACAAAGGAAAAAGTTAGAACACGAGACTCTATACTCCATTGTCAGTACCCAAAGGACCTTGGGAGGATATCAGTATAGATTTTGTCTTAGGCTTTCCTATGACTAGAAGAAAGCATGATTCAACAATGGTAGTGGTAGATAGATTTTCGAAAATGGCACACTTCATAGCGTGTAAGAAGAATAGTGATGCTAATGAAGTAGTTGCATTGTTTTTCCAAGAGGTGGTTAGATTGCATGGACTACCACATAGTATTACTTCAGACCGTGATACCATATTCCTTGGACATTTTTGGAGGACACTCTGGAAAAATTTAGGCTCAGATTTGTTGTACAGTTCAACGTATCATCCTCAAATGGACAGCTAGAGAGAAGTAGTGAACAAGAGTCTAGGAAATTTGTTGAGAATTTTAAGTGGAGAAAATCATAGTCAATGGGATTTGGCATTGGCACAAGCTAAATTCACATATAATGATTTGATTAACAAATCTACAGGAAAGAGTCCATTTCATATTGTTTATGGACGGTCACCAAAAGGTGTGGTAGATTTGGTTTCATTGTTGGATTTGGAAGGAAAGAAGAGTGTTGATGTGGATTATTTTGTCGACAATATGCATGCATTACAAGAATATTTAAAGAAGAAATTGCAGACCAACAATGACAATTATAAGAAAAGAACAGATCAACATAGAAGACAGAAGGTATTCCAAGAGGGTGAGTTGGTCATGGTTCACTTGAGGAAGGAATGATTTCCTCGAGGAACATATAATAAACTCAAGTACAAGAAGATAGGTCCATGCCAAATTTTGCAAAAGATCTATGATAATGCTTATCAACTGGAACTTCTGGAGAAATTTGACATATCTCCTACATTCAATGTAGTTGACCTCTATGAGTTTCATGAAGGGGACAGAAGAGAAAATGAAGGTACCCTTAGTGAATGGGAACAATATCTACCAATTATGTTTGAGGAGCAGATTGAATAAATTATTTCTACCAAAATTGGTAAGAAGACTCGACGGAAGGAGTACATGGAATATTTGATCAAGTGAAAGAATCGAGGAGAAGAAGATGCATCATGGGTGACTGAAGATCAGTTAGCATGTGTACATTACTCTTCACTTCAACTATGATCTATACATGAGCTGGAGCTCATGTTTTTCTTACCAGGGGTGTCTGATGCAGGACCATCCTTGAGCTTGGGCAATCCACATCACCCAAAAATATTTACATTTTGCAAATATGAAATAAGTCGAATAAGCACTATGTTAGTGGTCCATTTTATTTAGTTATTTTTCTATAAATTTGAACGGCTGATTACTCCTGTAACTACTCTTGCTATGTTGAAACTCATGTTGAAATGCGTGCTAAAACATGTGTTGAAACTCATGTTGAAACACATGTTGAAACTCGTGTTGAAACACGCGATGAAACTCATGCTGAAACACATGCTGAAACATGTGTTGAAACTCGTGTTGAAAATGCCACATATAGAGAAATTTTGCAAGTGTCATGTTGAAACATGTGTTGAAATTCGTGCTGAAACACGTGCACATAATGAAATTTTACAAGTGTCATAATATTTCTTTATTTGCAGCACTGTGGCCGTACACATTTGATTTTTATACACTGGTATGCATTCATGATGAGTCGCAGAGAACTTGTGGCTAAAGGAAAAAATGTGACCCGAGGCCAAAAGGAAGTTGAAGCAATCCGGAAGACAGAGAGACAGTTTGAGTAACAACTCATTCTTGGAGGGAGGGAAAATTGTTTCATAGTTGAGGAGGAGTTTTAAAAAGAAATGGAGTACGATTTTGAAGGGGGTTGGTGAACCACTAAGTAAGGAAATCGTATAAGGTGGACTGTTACAAATTATTTTGGTCACCCTGATGATGATTACATAAACATGTGTTTAGGTTCCCAATATAATATTTTGCCTGAGAAAAGCAACCTCTTTCCACCCTTGCAAAATGCATTTTTGGAAGGCCTCTGCGAGCAGCTCCCTTTACACAGTGCGTAAATCCCTAATTTTTGCATGTTTTACTATAGCTAGTCCGCGGGATTTCCGCAGGTTGATATATAGGCAGGTCACAGTGATGCTTTAAAACTAAAAGAGGAAATAAGTTCTAGTAGCTTCTATAAGTGGAATCTTCTGGAAATATAAAGTGGCATTTGTGTGGTTATGATCCTACTAACTTCTCTAATTTGATGGGATCATCCTCATCCCTTTAACCACTTTAGCTTCTCCTATATAATGATAGGCTTCTCATGCAAAAGGTTAGAGGTAAAAGAATAAAGGAGCATAGAGACTGAAGAGATAATAGATTGAAGTCTGTGTGAAGAATCCCATTTCAAACGATGCTTGAGGTATCCATTCATCTATCAAGTTTTTAAGAGGAATCTTCATGCAAATATCGGAGAAAATGTATGTGTGTGTTAGAACGAAGGGCCACTAAAAGGGAACTTGCGACATCAAGGCAATTCAGTTGTATCTTCTACCTTTCCTTAATATAATACGGAAGCATGTCTCTTTCCCATAAAATGATTGATATTTTATTACATGACTCCTTGATCACATGTTTAGGTTGTCATTGAATTTCGCTATTGTTGCTTTCACGTTGGTTGATTTGTGTTATTACAGATATGATCTCACACGAGCATTGGAGCAAAGAAAGATCAACAAAGATATAAGGAAGCAATTCATAAGGTACGTTATTTATTCCTCCTTTGGTAATTAAAATTCAATGATCATAATCTAGGGAAAGCGTATTGTTCCATCTTGTTTTGTTCTAGATCCAGGTGGATCTAGGGGGATTAGTTCATGTCTGCATTTACCAATTTACCCGTTAACTAAATTGGCAACTCCATTGAAGAGTTACAACTTGAATGTGGTTTT
This sequence comes from Picea glauca, assembly GCA_000966675.3. Lineage (NCBI taxonomy): Eukaryota > Viridiplantae > Streptophyta > Pinopsida > Pinales > Pinaceae > Picea > Picea glauca. The sequence goes on from JZKD02S1666502.1 coordinate 75,358, forward strand.
TCATTGGCCATTTTCTTATAGCCTATCTTTTACATTATGTTTCAGTCTCTGAGTCTGTGGGAGATCCAATTAGACTCACTGGGTTTAAAAATTTCCTGAGACCCTTTGTCTTTTTTCAAATTTTTTCTATTTTATGAAACACATCCGCACTGCACCCTATTGGTACCCCACTCAAACCTTCCATTTGCGCACCCTAGTGGTTTGTTTCAGTGAGGGATTTCCGCAACCTGCATGACTATTGGCCTTTGGAAATCACTCGTTTCTGCACTGCGTTATATTGTATTCCCATGGTGGTGTTTGAAAACTTTTTTGGATTGGGTCTTGACCTCTACTGTTGCCCAGTTTCTGTTTCAGTCAGCTGGAAAAATATTTTTTATACCAGTTCTTGAATGCTTCTGATTGTTTCAACTTGATATTGATTGATTTTGGAGATCGAACACCTCTCTTCTGATCTTTATTTTGGTCGACAAGGATATAATCTTTGGATTTGAGTCTGAGTGCTTGCTCGATCAAAGATATTGTTTTGGGTTTGAATTTGTAAGTTGATTGAATCTTCTGGATGGCTTAATGATCATAAAACATTTCTTGTTCGCATTTGAAGAAACCTTTTCTTGTCATTTTGTGTTTTTATCTTCATTGAAATATTTATTTGGGTGCTTGTTGATTTTTTTATTTTCATTGGTTGCTTACCCTTTCTTAGTTCCATCCCTGTTTTTGGTTTCTGTATTTTAATTTTTTTTTCTTGTAAGCAATCATTTATTTGGAAAATATTGGCATTTGAAATATTGAAAGAGAAGGAATAGTGCAATTACATTGTTAATGATTGTTTGGTACTATATTTAAAAAGGGAATTGTACATCATAGTTTGCATTGTTCTAGAAAACTTATTTTTCCTTTTTGTAGATAGAATTCATTGAATGAAAGTTTGTATCATTCATTTCTATTTACGCATTGTTGGGTCAAAGTCTTACCCAACATTGGTTTCATTCTCGTCTCCCTCTTGAGTAACAACAACCTTTAATAATATTGTGAAACT
>JZKD02S1666502.1:76443-86856 GCA_000966675.3 Picea glauca
GGTCAAAGTCTTACACAACATTGGTTTCATTCCCATCTCCCTCTTGAGTAACAACAACCTTTAATAATATTGTGAAACTTTAAAATTCAACTAGTAACATTTTCTAGGGCTCTTTTACACCAACATTAGCTAGGATAGAGCTTTGGAATAGGCAGTGAGACACATTCTCCAAAGAACAAAACACACAATAGTATCTTGTGATAGGGAGTGTCAAATTCCATTTACAACATTTTTTCTTGGGAAGCCCTTCTCACACAAGGGTCAAACCTGAGGTCACATTGAGATTGATAGAGTTACTCACCATACTTTGTTGATCTCAATGTAGATATTGCACATATTATTGGGGTCGCTTGAAGGTATACCCACAATGATGATTGGAAGCCTCTCAAGTTGATTTTGGGATAGATACCCTGCCCTTGCATGTGGATCGGACTGTTGATTGTTTCCCCATGCATCATTGTTGTTTGTGGTAACTTTAGTAGCTTATCTTCTTAGAGTCTTACACAAGGTGATTGTGGAGGGGTAAGTCTTCACGGTACCTGGAATTGATGTTGGCTAGACTCACTCGGGCTCCTTGGAGGGTATACCCACGATTATGTGTGGGAGCTTACACCAGGGTGTATGTCCATTAAGCAGGTCGTCAACGTAAATTTTCCACCCTAGCCCAACCCCTTCTTGTCTCGATGTTGCAACATTGGATTTCATCACCAACTAGTGACTTCACAATAGGAAGGTCTTGTTTTCTTGGTTTTTGATTCCTAGATTTTAATAGTGCATGTTGTTTATTTCCATAAGTTGGCTATCGAGTTTCTTGTGTAAAATATTTAGCTCCGCCAACATGGACCCTTTATGCCACTCATGTAGAATGAAAGGACTACCCCCAGAATATCTGGGAGGTTCTCAACCCTTGCCTACCAACCCACTGGAGGACTCTCCTCAATAGAGTGAGGTCCAAGACGCCGCCACTCCACAAGTGGAAGGCTCTAAGACGTATTCTTCGGGTAAATTCTTTTGGAGATATTATTGTTGAAACTTCTGGAGTACCAACCGGACCGTTCATAAACCCTGAAGGTCGGGATCCTTTTGGGTCTCCTTACTTTCTGAGACGGGATATTTTCGGCTCCGGCACAAGTGCAGATATTTTCATCGAGTACGAGCTGCTCGAAACATATGATATAGAATGTACTCTCATTACGACTACCTATCTGTTCAGTGGTTCCGACACCCCATCGGTGGATCCCCAATCAACCATCCACCTTCAGACACCCCATTGTACAATGGTCCCAAATACTAAAACTATTCCCACAAGGAATATGGTGGCTAGCCAAGCCCCCACTGGCACACCGCTTTTGCCTAGACTCACCCCAACACTTCCCCCCAGATATCATGCATTGAATGCTTCTATTCTCATTTATATCCAAGTCCCATTCATAACTCCTGGAGTTTCCACTCCATCTGGGCACAATCTTGTTCCTGGTTTTATTTCGACACTTCCTCGGCCCCCTTCCAGAGGGTCTCTTCCATCCCCTATCATAGGAATTGACCCTAGTGGCACCAACCATTATTTCACACCTAATTACTAGATTCCTGTTGGTAGACAATTTCACTGTGGAGGCCAGACACAATACCCTTTTGGAGGTCAAATCCCAATTGGGATGCAACCCTCGATTGGAGGGCAATCCCCACCTACCCAACCCTATGGACAGAACATACCTGCAGCCTTGGCCCAGTATTGGAATTATCTTACCCAAAATAATCCTCAACCGACTGGGGGGGAAAACCCTCAAGATAGCTCTTTCATACCCCCTAGTATAGGCCAGCCATATCTAGGTCCGTCCAATCCCATTTGGGACCCGACCGCTCGACCCAATGTCCCTGTTCAAGGGAACAAACCTAACCAATACAACCCTATAGGTTACATGCCTCCGCACCAACAACCGAATCTGCCTGGATCTTCGCATTATATGAAAACCGCTTACGGTCCTATTGGTATACCTATGGGACTTCCTCCCGAAAGTCACCAGTACCCCCACGTGAATAGACAATTACCCTTTTTAGCCACCCTGGACCTCCTTGATCTATCTAGAATTTTAAATGATTGTATCAGTCACTCTTCTCAATGGACCGTAATACTAGCCAAAATACCATCCGACATTCCTAAGTTCGATGGTAAACCGGGAGAGGACCCGAACAATCATGTAATGAATTTCCGCCTTTGGTGTTCATCCAACTCTTTGATGGATGAATCTATTCGATTACGTCTTTTTCAGCGAACTCTCACAGGTTCAGCCATGAAGTGGTATATATAATTACCACGAGGATTCTTTGCTGACTTTAACACCCTCGCCATGGCTTTCCTCACCCACTACCAGTTACCGATCTGTTACGAAACGGGAATCGAAATTTTGAGTTCTTTCAAGCAAATTAAATCCACTCATATCTCTGATCACATTCATGAGTGGAGACGAAGAGGACATCTAATCAAATTCAAGCTTCCTGATCAATTACAGGCAGAGTGGGTCACAAAATCATTCGTGAATGACATATCTCGTGACATCGCCATGGGTGGAGTTGTCACAGAATAACAGGTGATCAATCATGCTCAATAGCTCGACCTCGTTTACTCACAAACGTGGACTCTTTACGATTTACTCCTTGATGCTCCTCATCCTTCTAATACCACTACTTCAACTACTCTTGCTGCTTCTCATGCAGCTGACGGTGTGATTGGAACTTTTCATGCTCAACCCCACTTCGCACAAGCCTCCACCACCAACCCCAATTCTGTTGCTTCTAATGTTCAACATGCTCCATCTCCTACTCCTCCTGCCGACAAGACTTCTGAGGTGAACTCTATTCAATCTACCCCTGTCGGAAAGCCTAAATCCAAAAAAGGGAAGGGTAAGAATAAGGAGGATAAAAATAATCCACAATCTGAGAAGACAAAAACACAACCTATTGACGATAAGGATAAGCGCAAACCCCGATAACCTTGTCTTATCTGTGGTGATGATCACTACACTAAGTCTTGTCTATGATGGGTCGAGGTTACTAAGTTCCTTCAAGGGACCCCAAAACCGCCTATCACGGTCGTGTTGTCACAACCCTTCCCTTCTTAATATTAGACCCAATTGGTCATTCATGACCAACCTTCCCCCTCCACTACTTCCTATGTCCCAATGTGTCTTGGTGATTCAAAGAAAAATGACATCACACTTACCACTTGAGCCAAATATTATTCTTCCTCCAAGGAGAAAGTTGATGAAATACCACCTTCATTGGTTCAACCATCTCCCTCAGCTCCACCTACCAATGGTCCTCTTCATCTCAAACGACCGAGCCTAGATACAGCTCATGCACGTGCTGCCCATAACTACAATATTTTCGAGGATCTGGCCCAAGCACTATCCGTGATGTTATCCATTGAAGTCCTTTAGAGTTGTCCTACACAACTCAAGGCACTGTTGAAAGATATTGGTGGAATTGATCCTACAGATACAAATTTAATAATTTTTGACTTGGAATATCACATTCCAAGGCTTCCCCCTCAGCTTGTGTTTCAAATACAAGTTGTTGTCACTGACAAGAACATTTGTAGAATAATTATCAACGAGGGTGCCTCGACGTTTGTCATGTCTATCGCTTGTTGGAAATCCATTGGCTCTCCTCCCTTAACTGAATCACACAACATGCTCAAAGCCTTTAATGGATCTATATTTAAACCTTACGGTGTCCTTCCCTTGTTTCCCATCATGTTAGAAGGAAAATCGATCAGTGTAGAAGTTGAGGTCTTTGATGCACCTCTCGATTGCAACCTTTTACTCGACCACAACTAGATTGATTCCATGCGTGCAGTTGTGTCCACTCTTTTCTGTGTCATACATTTTCCAAACCAAGGAAAGGTAGTAACAATAGACCAAATGCCTTTGTTTAACTCCAATACACGTACCAACAACATCCCTTTCATTGCAAAGACCCTACCTGGGTATGAGAATGTTGTGGGTCTACTAAAATATTCCACTCTAATGGGTACTTTACCCATCCCACCACCCAACGTTCCACCTCCTTTGGTTGCCTCGATTAAAATGATATCCACCTTCGTCCGCAACACTCTCATGTCTTCTGACCCATGGGTAGTACCCACACCCGGTGATTGTCTTCGCTACAATGACCAGATTCCCTTAAGTCTGGTTGAATCTTCTTACCAAGCCATTCAATTAGCATCCCCCTCTACCCCCTCTCTTGACGATTCATCTCCTGATCCTTTTCATGTGATTTTTCCCATAGATGAGATGATTATGTTGGTTATGTCCATGGAGGACACTCCCTGGGATGATGGGCATCATCGTTCCATTCTCTTCCTGTAACAACACATCTTCGAGAGTTACCAATGGATTTCGACTCCGTCGACCATTTCGTTATTACTTCGATTCCTGACTCCACACACGATGTTTTATATGAAGGGAATTTAAGAAACATTTGACCCACCATCCCCTCGACATCTCTATCAAACCTGGAGTTGTTGAGAATGTGCACATCGGAGCTTCATGTTCCACTGATGAAGTTGCCACGTATAAATATCTTTTTCAAGAATTTTGTGATGTCTTCTCCTGGCTTTATGAAGAGATGTCTAGTATTGACCCTGATATTGTTGTACATGAAATCAAGACATACCCGGGTGCTAAACCTGTTCGACAAATACTTTGACCGGTCCACCCTTGTAAAGCAGCCACTATCAAGCTTGAAGTCGAAAATCTTCTTAAAGATGGATTTATTTATCCCGTGGATTTAACTGATTGGGTATCCACTTTCGTTCTGGTTAAAAATAAACAAGGTACTATCCATGTTTGTGTTGATTATAGGGATATCAACAAAGCTTGTCCTAAAGACAACTTTCCCACCCCCTTCGTTGACCAAATCGTCGACGATTGCGCTGGAAGTGAAATCTTCTCTCTAATGGACGGTTTCTCCAGATATAATCAAATAAACATCTTACCCACGGATCAACACAAAACTGCTTTTATTTTTCCTTGGGGCACTTTTGCCTATGGAAAACTACCCTGTGGTTTAAAGAACACCGGTGCCACATTTCAACATGCTATGTCTTATGCTTTCCATGATATTAAGCACATTTTACAACCATATTTAGATGACCTACCAGCCCATTCCATGCATCGTAGTAATCATCTGACCCACCTCCGAGCCATTTTTCTTTGTTGTCGGTTCTATCATATACGATTAAACCCACACAAATGTGTTTTTTGTGTGGAGTCCGGCCAAATCTTAGGCTTTATTGTGTCACATTAAGGGATCAGGGTAGATCCTTTAAAGGTTGAGGCCATTCTCAATCTCCCCTCCCCTTCTTCACTTCACCAGCTACAAAGTTTGCAAGGGAAGACAAACTTTCTACGTCATTTTATCTCGAACTACGCAAAGTTAACGCTCGGATTTACTCGAATATTAAAGAAAGGATGGGAATTTGTATGGGAAACCACTGTCATCATAGCCTTTGAAACTTTGAAATTGAATTTAACCCGTACCCCACTACTTTTCCCGCCCGATTATAGTCGATATTATTTCCTTTATCTCGCTGCTTCGGATTCGACCATCGCCATGGTTCTTGTCCAAGAGTACGATTTTCACGATGAACATGTTATTTATTATTTGAGTCGGAGTCTCATGACTACCGACGCCATTCAAGTTGTCCAACGTTTCTGACACTATATCCTTTCACGCAAGACCACCGTGATTTTCGATTGCAACCCCATGCAACACATTTTTACCCACAAGTTGCTAGGGGGGAAATACTCCAAATGTATTGTGATACTCCAAGAGTTTGACTTAGAGTTTGAACATGCTAAGTCCAATAAATCTCTGGTGTTTGCTGAATTGATATGTGACCTTCCTTGTTCTGAGACAAAAAATGTAGCAGAGGATTCATTACCTGATGAATCCCTTTTTCTAATCAGTTTCGATGACCTTTGGTATGGATATATCATTATATATCTCCAGACTCAGAATTTTTGACCTGATTTTTCTAGTACTAACCCTCGTCACATACATTACCAAGCCCATCAGTATATCGTCCTCAGTGATACTCTTTATCACCATGGAGTTGGCTCTATTTTTTGACGATGTCTCACTTATGATGAGGCTGTGAAAGCTTTGAATGACTGTCATTATGGAGCATGTGGTGGTCACATGTATGGGTATGATACTGCCCATAATATCTTATGAGCTGGGTATTTTTGGCCTTCCCTATTCAAAGATTGTATTATTTCCATGCAAAAATGACATGCTTGCCAAACATACAATCACAAAATAAGATCTCACCCCGCTCCATTACATCTTGTAGTTTCCATTGGACCCTTTTCTAAATGGGGCATCAATTTCATGACATGTAACCCTCACTCAGTCAGGTGGCATGGGTACATTATTGTAGCCATAGATTATTTCACAAAGTGGGCCGAGGCAATGCCTACATTCGACAACACAGGTAAAACTGTAGCCCTATTCATCTTCACTCACATTATTACATGATTTGGAATCTCACAGGCTATTGTCACAGATCACGGTAGCCACTTTCAAAACTTTATGATGTATGATCTTACAAAAACGTTGGGGCACATGATGTTGTTCTCAACATTGTAGGCCTATAGGAAATTTGTGAAGTCAGCCACGGAGTTTACCCCTTTCCAATTAGTGTATGGTTTAGAAGTTGTTCTACCGATTGAATGTGAAATTCCATTGTTAAAACTAGCCATACAACTTCTCCCAAACACCTCTGCTGAGGAGGAATGTTTTTTGTATCTTACGCAATTGGACGAAACCCATCACAATGCCACCCTAGGTATTAAAACCCAGAAGAAACGTGTAAAATCCCAATATGACAAAAATGTCAAGCCATGCGTGTTTTTTGAAGGTGATCTAGTTCTCCTCTATGAACAAGATCATGATTTGCTAGGAGCCAGAAAATTTGAGGCTATGTGATGAGGCCCTTATATTTTTAAGAGAGTGTTGGAGAAGGGAGCCTATGAGTTAGTATATTATGATGGCGTTCCTTTGAGTGAACCAAGAAACGGGATTTACTTGAAGAAGTACTATGCTTAGCCTATCTCTGCATAAGCACTTGTATTTTTACTGTATCATACTCTTGTGTGTTACTTTAGTGTGTTTCTACTTTTTGACTTTTACCCCTGGCTACTTACCCTGCATTGTGCTTGGTCTCCAGATGTCGGTGTTTGTGCTATGTTATATTGGCTTCATTGATGGTGCTAGCCGTAGTACCCAGAATTTAGCTTCTAGTGCTTGGGCAATCTATGCACCCTCAAATGAACTTGTTTGTCTACAAGGTGTTTGTCTCGGTCAAGCAACAAATAATATTGTAGAGTATAGTGTGGTCATCGAAGTATTGACTAGTGCTATTTCACTTGGGATTCGTCGCTTCATTATATGACTTGATTCACAACTAGTAGTACTACAACTAAACAATGTCTATACTATCTGAAGCCCTACTCTATTACGAGTATATTTACGAATCCACCTCTTGGAACGTCATTTCGATTATATTGAATATCAACACATTCCTATATGTCTAAATACATTAACTGATGCTCTAGATAATTATGTATTAGACAGATATTTGAGACATTTGTAATTCCAATCACATTTCACATATTGTACAAAGAGAAGAGTAATCCGATAAAATCCTCATGTATATATATATATATATATATATATATATATATATATATATAATGATATAATGTTTACAAAAAGAGTTTTCATTTGAAGATCAAAATATCAGTATATAGAACCCATGGCCCCTACAAAATGGCCTCATGGATGCCTCTCGCGATAGCATACTATTGCTCTTGCTACCCTTCATAGTAACCGACTAAGTCAGATCGATACACCTATAGTATGGCGTTGATAATGCCTCAGGATATCCTCGATGGATATATCAGGGATGTCTGCTGTCAAACCTTCTAGGTTTTTCTCTATCACATCATAATCCTCGGCATCTCATCCATCCACTACGTGTGCCTCTCCTCTCCTTTGAATAGGAGAGGACCCCAAGGGTCGATGTGGCCCTACATCTGCATGATTGAAATTTTTTTATTAGTCTTTCGATTGGAAACACAAAAACATTAAATATTTCAAAAACTTCTAAAAACATTGTAAAAACACAAATGCCTCTCTTACCTAGATCTCTCCACTGAGATCCCTCCGGGAGAACCAAATCTGGATCACCAAAAAAATCTAGACCGACGTAAGTATAATCATCAATCATCAGGATTTTTGGTCCCAACCAATTGAAGAATGCATCGTCATACTTCACAATCCGGCCCGCCACATGCTGTGTCATCATATCACACCATCTTTTCATTCGTGGGTCTCTTGGGGATGGTATTCCCCATTCCACCTGCAGGTGTAGGTGTGGAACTCTTTTGAGGAAGAAAGATACTAAAATAGACCCATAACCAAACTGTTTGAGGTCTCCATTCTTTCTTTTCGTAAGTTGAGTTTTCATGCTGCATAATAGACTGTCACACCAATTGAATACTCGAGGCTCCAAGAATTCAATAGCATATTGGAAGTAACTTTGGAGTGCCATGTGTGGCGAAGCACTTCCTTCCATCCATGCAACAATAAAAAAGATGGTCCTGAGGGTCAAATCTCTCACACCTCAAATTGCTACTTTTCCTTTACATCTTTCGGCATCAGGTTCACAATGCTCACGAATGTACTCACTCATAGGAAACCCTATCAGTAAAAGTCATGCATGCCCCACAACATGGAAACCCTATCAGTAAACAAATATCCTCAATATCCAAAGAGAGGACATGAACACCCACGTGGAACACTTATTGTTCTGAATCCTACGTATGAACCAGATATTCTAGTAATCTTCGTTGGGCTCTCATGCCCTGAACTTTGAAGAATTTTAATAGACCACATTGTCGGAGTGCATTCACGGTCCTTGGATAATTTAAAGCCATAATATCATGTTCTTTGTGCTCACGCTCTCTCCATTCCAACATCTTTGCAAGTAAACACCTGCATGGGAAACAAAGAAGATCTTTAGCACACCTTTTCAACATTTTTTGGGATTTTTGTTGAGTCAACGTTCACTTTTCTTTTTAGTTTTTTGGCCGTCACGACTAAAATTCAAATGCAGTGTGGAATTTTCGTGAGTGTTCCTTAACACACCTACGAAAATCATTGATTTCCATCGGGCCTATTATAGGCCACTCGCGGCGGCCCTAATGCACGACTAGCAGTCCCAAATCATAAAAAATCCTTGGTTTTTTACCATCAAAAACAAAAATTAATCCATTGAAAAAGATAGAAGATGAGATGCTTACCTCTTTTACGCAATCCGTTCATGGAATGATCCCCTGTAGCCTCCACAATCCGTCGTTGAAGTTGAGGTAAAAAACAAGGGTTTTTGGTAAGTTTTTGACCAAGTGAAAATGAAATGGTGAAAAAGACTTTTTGCTTCTATTTATTACTTTTTTATCATTTTTTCTAATATTTTGTGTTATATAAATACATTTTGGTCAAAAAACCCATTAAATCTAAAGGTCTTGTAAGTGTTTTGTTCCTTGTAGGAAGAAATTCAGGACTTTGGACAGTGAATTATGGACGGTTTTTATGATTTTTTCTATTTTTGTCGCATGTACGACTACTTTTTAAGGTTTTTAGAAAAACATTGAGCATGGTCTTTGTTCGTTCTCGGGCTCGAAAAACAATGAAAACATAACCGAGTATAATTTTGTCGTCTTTTCGTACTCGTCATGGTAACATGAAAATAACAAAACCTATGGAGAATTCTTTAAGCTCTTTCCATGCTCGTTAAAAATGAAAAGATTGCCAAGCGACCTTGTTCTTTTCACGCTCGTAAAAGTGTTTGAAGAAAACTTTCGGTGGATGATAGTTTATCACTTTTTCGGTCCTGTCAAACTATTCTACAAAAAAGGAACTGAGAGAGTTCTCTTTTAAGTGTTTTTCCAGACTCTATAATCATGAAAAACCTTTGAGTTTTCTATCTTTGGAATCATTAAACAAACATCGACAGGCCCATACAAGACCGAACCACTCCTTTTTAGAGTTCGTTAAATGTACTCTGAGGGACTCATTCAAAGGATGAGCTTACATCAACAAGCATATGTTATCATCCTCAAGGTTGCATAAAAATAAAGAGGTATTCACCAGAAATGGTGGGGGAAAATTTGGGAAAAGAATGTGTCTCCGTATCTGTATTAATGGTAGTAAGCGTCACTCTTGAACATGACACTGTTGGACACACCTACCACACTTAGAGGGGGGGGTGAATGAGTGTGGTGCTCTTTTTCAAAACTTCCCTCTTGCACAAAAACTCATCAATTAGCATTCGACATTTATTCAATA
>JZKD02S1666502.1:86866-100825 GCA_000966675.3 Picea glauca
GACATACTTTTTTTTAATAATTATAGTGCAGTCTCTTTTGGGGGCTGCCTATGAATGTAATGCGTATAATTTTTATTGTATATAATTATACTTATTTAAAAAAAAATGTATTTAAAAATATAAATATTAATAATTTAACATTAAGATAAAAAGTATAATCTTTATTATTTTGATAATGATAAACCATGGTTACATCCTCCTAAATTTTATGAGATAAATAACATATCCAAGTAAATATCCTTCTTTGTCAACGTTGTAATAGAGTTTTATTTGTCAAAGTAGTGGGAGACAATATCTTTGAGATTAAGATAACAAAGTTTCTCATCATTTATACTATCATTAAAACATCATCTCTGTATTGTATAAATAATTTAAAATATGGAATTATATGATGGCGCAACTTATCATTGAACAATTGTAGTTATTTTTTTTTTTCTATCACACTTATCAATAAGAGTGACATTTTGATGTATAATGTCTTTCCAGATTGGTGGTGACGTTTACCACCACTGAAAAGGAGCCATACCCATATAAGCATGTCAAGTGATATTATCAAAATTGTTTTGTTTATCAATTTTAAAAGAACTATAATAATAATAATAATCTATTTTTAAGTTCATAGTCAAGATAGCACATCAAATTGGTGTATGAGACCCCCCTGTTTGTGGGACAAGAGACCTCCCTCCGCCCAACGACTTGACTGGTAAAGTCTACAAAGGTATACGATTTGAACCTGTGACCTCTTAAGAAGAAACACATGTTCTTAGCCATTAGGCCCACTCAGACTGTATATTATAATATTATTATAAAATTATGATAAAATAAATTAGTTTAGATTCATTTTAATTCATTATCTCTTAAGTATTTGTTAAATTATGTTTTTTTTATCTTTTGTGTACTTACTAGATTGGAAATTAATTTTTATCTTTTGTGTACTTACTAGATTGGGAATTAAGATGGATCTATATTGTTAAATAAATTAATTTATTTATCTCCATCTTAACTTTAAATTTATCAGGCAACAAAAGGGATCAAATTCCTTAAGGTGCAAATCTTTTTAAGAGTCCTAAACTTAAGGAAAGATTTGCATCTCGAGAGATTTGATCTCTCTTGACACTTGATAAATCCAAAATGAATCTAGGTTGGTTCGCCTACCAAAAAATTTTAGAAGATCATCATTATGCATACATTTTAGATAAAGTTGATATTTTAAAATTCACACACACATATAAAAGATGAATTTGATCATTTGAAATTTACTAGGTATCATATATAACCTAGAGAGTACTATCAAGAAGGTCAATTCAAAAGTTACATGTGGAATAAGGTGAGTAGAAACAATGTTCAATGATGAAGAAGGTGAGAAGTAAAAAATTAATAGGTTGCATATAATTAATAATAAATAGATTACACAATCATGTTTTCAATCAATATTTTTTAGCATTTCTCATAGCCATGCTTGATAGCTTTCTCATCTTTTCAAATTGATCATATGAAAAATAAGATGAAATCGAAGACCAATCAAATCTTTAATAGAGATATTGCAGTAAAAGTCATAACATGTGTCTATTTCTTTCCAATATTAATAGTTATTTTCTCTAACATCAATCATTGTGACTATACAAAACAATGAAATAAATTTTATCCATTGTACAAACACTGAAATTAGTGCAATATAGTAAGAGAATTAAACAAACAACTTAGTTGAAAATTATTGATTTTATGAACATTGAAATCTATGCAATATAATGAAATTAATGCATGAAGCACTTAAACCAATGCACTAAAATAGATTTATCCATTGTACAAACATTGAAATTAATGCATTATACTAAGAGAAATGCATGAACAACTTAGTATCGATTGTACAAACACTTAAATTAATGCACTATCAATTTTATCCATTGTACATCTTCAACATTAGCCACACAAGCCTCATTGTAGGTTTTAGTTTTTATATTGCTCCTTTCATTGTTTCTTAAATCAATGCACTGAATCATTGTGCATTATATCATGACTATAATAAATGCATTGATCAAGAAGACTAGTGGAAAGGAAAGTTGGATGGTCATCTAGGCATCTTCACTAGAGGATTAATGGCCTAAGATTCTTCCATATTCACAAGGGTTATATGCACACAAATACAACCAACTTAGGAGCTACACTTGTCTCCCTCACTCTCCCTAATGCTAAAGGTAATATTTCCCCTAACCTTAATGTACCCTTCAACCCCTTTACAATACTTTTAGTAATTTCATCATCTTGATCATATTAATATCTACATGCCATCTAGATGATGTTTCTCTTGGATACGAATCTTTCACCTCAAACTTGGTATCAAATCGAATGTCTCTATGTGCATTTACATTTCTAATTCTAGTTCATTCCTCTATTCGCTACTCAATAAATTTGTCTGATACCATATGCTCACATTTCCAATAATCGTTGTACCTCCAAAAATATTCCCAACGAAAAGACTTTCTATCTTTCAAATGCCATCTCCCAAATAGATATTTGATTTAGTTAATCTAGATCTCAATCCCTTGGAGATTGTTGATTGAAGTACAACCCATTGTGAAACACATATACAACATAAATTTCTCTAGGGCTGCTTCACACTATTGATAAATTAAAATTATTGATGGCTAAGTTATTTCTTTAGAAGTCAACTCTCTAGTCTAGTCTAGTCTATGGAGTCATATCTACATTTTGTGTGGGTTGTGTGTCATATTATTTCCAAGTTCTAGTGCTCATCATTTGTATTTAGATGGATGTCTTATTGTTTCCATACCCCGTAAATAGCCATGTATGTATTCTTTGTTGCTTTCTAATTTATTAAATGTCAGGTTAGGGTCATGGTATTTTTAGAGTTTAAATTTTTCCTTCTATCATTTCTTAAATCAATGCGTTGAATCATTTTGCAGTGTGTCATCATTAAAATCAATGCACTAATCAAGAAGAGCAATGGAAAGGTAGGATGGGTGGTCATGAGAATCTCCATTGGAGGATTAATGGTCCAATATTCTTCCATCTCACAGGGAAAATCTACACATAAGCATCACCAACTGGGGAGCTACACTCGACTCCCTCACTCTCTTTGATGTTAAAGGTGATATTACATGTAAACCCTAAATTACCCATCAACCCTTTACCATACTTTCAATAATTCATCACTTTAATCATACTAATATATACAGGTCATCTAGTATATGTTACTCTTGGCTACGACTCTTTCACCTTAGACATGGCATCAAATCAAATGTCTCTGTGTATTTATATTTCCAATTTTAGTTCACAACTTTGTTTTCTATTCAAGCAACCTCTCTGACATTGTACAATAGAGAAAATTTAGGGGCTAAATTTCACCCATGGGATAATTTTCCATTTGTTTTTTTTAGCAAAAAAAGATTTACCAAATTCCATTTTTTTCTAAAATGATTCTCCCAAATTTTATGGGATAAAGGTATTTTACTCTAAAAATCCCTAAAATTTTCTAGAAACTCTATCAAATCTTTAGAAATTTGAATAGTTTTATGAAAAAATTGTCAAACATTTATGGTTCACAGTTTAAGAACTAGTAATATTTGCTCAGGTTTCTACAACTTAAGATAAGTATGGATCCTTAAAATTTTCCTTGTCGTAGGCTCACATTTTGAATAATTGGTGTACTGTCAAAAAAATTATGAACAACTAGATTGTGTAGCTATCAAATGTCATCCCATAAAATAGATATTTGATTTAGTTAATTTAGATCACAATCCTCTAGATTATTTGACTTGGTTGTAGATTTAAGTACAAAAGATTAGCAAACACATATATAGTGTAAATGTTTTAAGGTCAACTTTACATTGTTGTTAAATTTAAATTGTCAATTGCTAACATTTCTTTCTAAATTGACTATCTAGTCTAGTCTAGTCTATGGAGTTGTATCTGCATTTTGTGTGCTATGTATTATATTATTTCCAATTTCTATTAGCTCAGGCTTTGTATTCCAAAAGATATCATGTTGTTTCCACCCCAACAACATGTTAATATTATGGTAGTTGTAGGAGGTATTTACCCCCACGTGTGAACCTGACGAGAATAGAAGACTTCGGGAAGCAAGAGAAACCCTAATGAGTTGGCTAATAACCCTAGAAGCCTTGTCGGCTCAAGAAGATAATTTATATTAGGCTATTAGCCTCCAAGAGAAGAATTCGGCTAGAAATTATAATAATATACTGAACAAACACTTATCCAGAAGGAGAATTCGGCCCTAGCAAAACTGGCAGAACCACTATAAATACAGGGCACCAGTTCTCATTTGTCATATCTCAGAATTGCAGTTCTGCAGTTTGGTGTGCACTGCAGTTGCAGTCTTGTGCACAGGTTTGGAGGAAGAGTTGGTGCAGCTGCAGTAGCAACAATATCTCAGTTTTGGCTTGAATATCTCTTGGCTAGGGTTTGGAACATCTTATCAGTCTTTTGTGATGCACTATCCTTAGGGATTGATGCGCTACTCTTTGTTTGGCTATCTAGCCTATGGTTTGCTTCCGAAGGAATTCTCAGTCAAGGTTAAGGTGCTCAGAGGGAGGCTTCGGCCTATGGTTGGGTGACGAAGGTATCGTCAATGGTAAAACGAGCACACCATCTTCTATATTCTAACACAACCAACCAAATATGTATCATCAGTACATACACACCATCTTTGGGTGAACTTCTCAATGTAATGTGTTGACACGAAGTTTAAATTTTTCTACCCTTGGAAACTAAAGCTTTATCTTTTCCTAAGTTGTGGAGCCTCCCTTGATCCAAAAGGGAGTCAGAGATTTCCATTCCTTTCCGGGTTTTTGAGATTCGGTTTTTATCGAAGTATGATCTTCAACCATCTTATTTTCACGGTGTCAAAACCCTGAAAATGATTAACATATTAATAAAAAAAATTAAAAGAGGGAAGAAATAGAGGTTACTTTTTTCGTTTCTTTCCACAAAGCGCTCTTTAAACTCGTAATTAATTAAGTTCCTAGACATAATTATATTTTCCTTAATCTTTCGCATTTTGGGTTTTTTTTTTCTTCTACTAAAGCACTTTCGAACTCTCAATCGTCAAACTCCCAAACCTTGTTTTTCCAAAAAGTTAAAAGGATAATTAATCATTAAACTGGATTAATTAAATCCCTAATACGTGTCTTAGCGCCTCACTAATCTCATCACAATTTTTTTATCCTGGGTTTGCTTATGACTTATCCCCTGGCGACAAGATCCCCGAAGTTTTGAAATGTGAAATTGTGTTTTCTCTAAATAAGGTTTAAGATTAAGGTTAATTTGATTTTGAAATAGGATTAGTGACAACTAAATTGCTTCTTGCATTTCGGGGATTGAGGAAGGCAATGATTTTTGAAACTCCAGTTTCGAAATCACTGATATACGACAGTATTAATAACAGATAAGTGAAGATATTTTTCGACACCAAAGCATATCTCCAGGCATATCTTTCCATTAAAAAGAATTAATTTTTCGTCCCCTGCATCTGTACACTCGTTACAATGAAAAATTGAAAGTTAATAAGATCTATGTTTCGAATTTCAGTATTATCCTTTACATCTATAGCAAGTCACGTTTACCTAGTTTTATACACATTTTATTTGTAAACATGTCTCTGATCCAACACAGGTATCATGGCACCTAAGAAGGAACCCAGGAAAAGCGAAGAAATTGTAGAAAGCTCGATTCTAGATGGAGACATTATATCTGATACAATATTGCACGCCATCGATTCCATAAAATCCTGGAGGCCTATTTTTGAGACTTTGGATTATGAAATTAAAAATTTCCCTCATGACGCTGACAACAAGCTTCAAGATATAGAAGAGTCTGAGCTCCACAAAATAGCTACACGACTGCGACTTATGACTTATAATGACATGATTAGTTGGGCCTTAGAGTGAACTGACATACAGATGAGAATCATTCTGGACAACCGAGGGGTCTTCATTGGCTCTTTCAGACCGAAACATGTACAAATAATGTATAAATTATCTCCCAGTCACAAGTATGTTTATAATAAACATTTCGTGAGTAATTTTCAAAGGAAAGAATGTTTTGAGTCAGACCAAACGTATCCCGACATAATCAAATACTGGTGGAGAAACGAGGGTAAATTCAGGGTTGACACCCATGGTATTTATGCCACAACCTCATTGAATTAGTATATGATTTATGTGGCAATGATGTTATGTAGAATTTTCAGAAAGAAAAGTCCTACCCATTTCCCTGCAGAATGGGTACCCCTTTTGCATGAGGCAGCAGAAGGTTACAATTTTAATTGGGATGAGATTTTATCCATTAACATAGCGAAGGAGGTCATGGAATATCAGACTGCAAGATCTAATGGTCGACCAGTATCCTTTTATATGTCTGCGTA
Organism: Picea glauca; assembly: GCA_000966675.3. Classification (NCBI taxonomy): domain Eukaryota; kingdom Viridiplantae; phylum Streptophyta; class Pinopsida; order Pinales; family Pinaceae; genus Picea; species Picea glauca. The sequence continues at coordinate 93,270 of JZKD02S1666502.1, forward strand.
CATCATGGATGCTATATGCTTCTCAACAGCTTTCCCTTTGATGAATTGGAGTTGGAATCCGGCTTACCCGGAGCCAATTCACGAATATCATTCTAAACTTTGGGAATAAAATGCCAAGGACCCATTCTATGAAATTTGTCATTTCATGGTGATACCACAACATCATATGTTGTACGGCTGTGTGCCTCCCCACATTTCAGAGTTATTCATAGGAAACCTCAAGATAGTTGCTGACTGGTTTATAGAGCAGAATTTTCCATACATCAGAGTTTTCGGGTGTTCAATCCCTCCACACGCACTCTCAAAATTCCTCCCTAATAGAATGGTGTGCATGGAGGTAGCTCATCAAATAGTAACAGGTGGAATTGGGATAGAACTAAAAACAACTCAAAAGAAATCTTGGCCAATTTTTCTCGTTCAGATTGGGAAATTTTCAGTACTCAACTTTGGTCATTCCAAAGTTGAAGCGACAGCGCTGGAGGAGGTTAAATTGGTAAACCTAAAGCACAGGAAGCATGATCCTTACTAGTTAGTGGGAAAACAAATGACCCACTGTAATATGAAGGCTTATGAACATGAGAAGTCCCCTTGTGACGACTTTGCTCAAAGGGACTAAGACCTATGAGGAAGTGTTAAAGAGAGTACAAACATTGTCGTCTGACTTGCAAGCTAGTTTTCAGACCTTCCAGAAGCATAGACGGAGTGGTCTGCTCAAAGTATTGTAGGGAGAATCAATCACCCTTCCTTGGAGACAAGAAGATACTTCCCCAGGCCTCGGACGAGAAACACAAGATGAATTCAATACTGAGAAAATCCTACAGGAGGCTGAGAGGTCCTCACAAAACAAAGATACCTTACAGACATAAAATACACAGACAAAAACAGAGCGGAGGCCCAAGACACCTCCCAAATCCAGTAAGTCTACTCCCTCTTTATCACCTGTTGTTGAAGTGAATGAACCTGAGGCTATGTGAGAAATAAGATCTATAGAGCTAGGGAGCCCCATAACTTCCATAACCCCTTTACAGTCCACCTTCAGATTCCCATAAATGGGAGCCATATATGTTGGTGACCTCACCCCCATTTCCAGAGATGATATCCCTCCTTTTGATCATTTTTTCAGCAAGAAGAGTAAGGTTGTTCTAAAGAAAGAAACGTATATGAGAGAAGGGGGTATGGTGAAGAATCATAGGGTATTAGTAGATGGCCAGAAACTAGAAGAGGAGGATTTCACTACAGAGATAGCAGGCTCTATGGGAGCCATGGAAACAACAAATCTTTTTACTGTGGAGAACACGAGAACAAGGATAAAGAAGAGTAACCACATGATAACTCAATTGCAGGATCAGTTGAGGAATGCTGAGAAAAGCATTAAATAAGAGGCGAATAAAATTTTAGAGAAGGCCAGAGTTGTTAAAAGGAAAGAAATTCAGTCACTCAAAACTAGCCTGGATGAAATGCACCAGAGGTTACAAGCAATTCAGGTACAGGTTACTCAGCAAAAGGAACTTGTTAGAGTTACAGGCTAGATTGAATTTGATGGAAGGCTAGGTCATAGAATTAAACTCTTTTTAAACCCTATCGTTAGAAGCCTATACAAAAGTAGAAGCCAAACAACAACAACTGATCTCCAAAATAGAGATCATCCAACATTATTTTCAAGAGGTAAGCAAATCCCTTGATAATATTATTTTACTGGAAAAAGAGGGTAAAGCGGCAAGGAATAACTTTTATAAAGCAATCGCATGTTCAGGAAACAAGGAGATTCCCAAAGATCTAAAACTTTCTATCACAAAATAAATAAGAGGAGACATCATGCTCAAGGCATGGGAAACGAAGATAGTCGAAAACAAGAACATAGCCAAAGAGATCAAAGACGACTGCGAGGGAATATTTGATTCATTGGATAAGAAAGTGTTAGGTATTGAAAGAAATGACTGCTCTGGACTACTAGGGCAGATAAACATTGTGAAACAACAATTGTACTACAAAGAGAGCTTACAGGAGGTTCCGGCGGAAATTTCACAGTTGAACGAAATCGATACCAACCTGATAGACAAATGGCTGGTACAACCTAATTTAAAGTTTCAAATGATCAGGTTTGTCGATAAAGGCTTTGAAGACCAGTTTCCAAAGGTACAAAGAAAGTTTTATTTCTTTGAAACTAAAGATCTCTCGACACCACCCATAATTTTTGTTCATTTTTTGGAGAAGTGTGTTGAATGTATAGCTTCAAAAGAGGGAGAGACTTCAAATAAATAGTGAAGTATCATTCGAAAGCTTGTACTTTTGAAATGATAGACCAAAAAAAAGCTAATCACGCAACGGTTAAGGTTGCAGTTTTGTAACTAGTTTTCCTTTTTCCCCTAAAAAGTAGGAGATCGCTAACCATCAAGTAGTGATGATCTTGTATAAATAGAGGGGGAGAAGGATGAAAAAGGTATTTTTTTTCTATTTTTCTAAAAAGACATTTTTTGACGAAAGTAATTTGGAAGGAGCTCTGAATTAATAGACATGCAGATTGAAGATTCCATATTTTGTCATGTCTAAGTTATGTGTTCCCCTATCTTTTCATATTTCTTTCATATGTCTAATTGATGAATGCTCGACTACAATTTAGTGCAACCTCTACTGTGGAAATTATTATTCTTGTCATTTAAATCATCTTAAATTTTTCCTCTTTATTAGTTATCAGCAGATACAAGACCTGTAAATGTTTAGATTTCAATATCATATGCTTCATTAATATTGTCTTCTTTCATAGTCTTTTGTTACAACGTGAGATTCCTCTTAAATTGATGCCTCACCTTGTTAATAGCTTTATGTTTTCCCTCATGTCATGCATGTTCCCTTTCCTTTAAATTTAACTCAGATACAAGAAACAACCTTTAATTCAGTCATCCTATTAATTCGTGTTTTAAAATCTTTCTCTTTACATTGTAAAATAGAGATAACGAAGCCAAAAACAAAAACATTGAATTATATCTTCCTTACCTTTTATCCTTCATGATAGTACCATTTTCAAGGCAACCTAACATCGAACCTGGTCTTTCATATCAAACCAACATTGCTCTAAATATATTTAACACTATCTTAAAGACAAAAAATAACCGAGCTGAGTTAGAACGTTCATGGGCAGTAATTGAGAGAGATATCAACATTCAAGAAAACTGGGAATTTCGACAGAGACAGTTGAGGAACCAATTATAACCCTCATCTTTAATCACCGATTTTTCTATCCTCAACTTCCTATATCTTTTCAGATGCCTTGACAATATACTTTAGAGCCTTAAAGTATAAACTCAGGAACAACATTTTTTGGCATTGTTGTCGGGGAACGAAGAAATGAAGCTTTTCCCTGGGAGGAATGACATTGACACTTTCCTTCTTTGATAGTGAGAAAAGTTGGGAAACCTTCTAAGGATACCTTTATCTTTCACTTGGCGACTCCATATTGTTTAAATTATCTCTTAACCAGAAGAACACTAGGAAGAATCCAGACGACAAGCAGATTTCGCCTGTTTCTAACCCTTTAAAAATTCTAAAATCAAGAAGACACTTCCGACAGACTATCCCATCGACAAATAAAAATTATCATCCTAAATTCACATGGTCTGACTCTAAATATAAACACGATGAATCAAGTATCCCACCTCTTTACGGGAAATACTCCGCTGATAAAGTTGCATCCCCTGAATCAGATTTGGTTCTGCCCATTTTTAAGACAAAATCTTTCTCAATCGTCTCGCACACTAATAGAAAATGAAGATCTGTCTCACTTCCTATTGCGACTGATTCTCCCTCGCTTCTCGAAGTTCATTTTCCTACCTCTCAAAACTCAAACAATTATCCTATATATCTCGATTCAACTTCTGTTGATTCTCCTATATTCTCACCCTATGATTCTGAAGTAACTAGTCCACATTCCCTAAGCTCCTTTTTCTCAAGTTTCATCCCCATCACTAACCAACTTATTGAAACCCTTCCTTATAACCCCCAAAATTTTACCGCTAAAGCCACAATGGTCGCGACTGGAGCAGGTGGGGCAGGAGGTGCTGCCGCAGGTGGTCCGGGAGCAGTAGCAGGCGGCCAAGCACTGCCTCTTCGGATATTTGTAAAGGTTGCTACGAGATATGCTCCTCTAGTTCTACCGATCCCTCTCCATGATTACCGGAAAATTACATGAAAAGCTTCCCCAAGTTCACAAGAGAGGGCGATTTTACGATAGATGAACACATAAATTTTTTTGATCAATTCGTTGACATTCTTGGATTGGAACATGAAGATTTTTACTCCAGACTCTTGGTTCAAACCTTCGAAGGGAAAGTAAGAACCTGGTTTCGAGGCTTAGAAGCTGGATATATACTGTCATATGGTGAACTTGAAAAATCTTTTATTAGACATTGGGGTGAGCGGAAAGGCCATCTTTATTATCTAACTGAATTTGGAGCTCTTCAAAAGAAAAACTCTGAATCAGTCCTTGATTTCACCCAACGATTCAACAAATTGTACAACAATATCCCAACCAAGGTCAAACCCTCACAGCCTGCGGTGAAAGTGACTTTCACTAGAGATTTTGACCCTGACTTTACCCTATTATTAAGGGAGAGAAGATCAATAAATTTCACCAAGATGCAAGATGATGCCTTGGAAATCGAATTTAATCATGATGACATCCCTTTGAATACTACCTTACAGCCTCAACTAGAGGAATTCGAATATTGCAATATAGGTATCGAAGAGAGTCCTAGATTAGTTAAAGTATCCGGGTACCTGTCTCCTGAAATCAAGGGTAAATATGTCGAGTTGCTTAAAAAATACAAAGATGTTTTTGCCTGGTCTTACGACGAGTTGAGAACTTATGATACAACCATCATGGAACATAAAATTCCATTAAAACCAGGCGTCAAACCTTTTAGGAAAAAACTCAAGAAAATCAATCCTATCTTATTACCTGTGATAGAAAAAGAGGTCAAAAAAATCATGTATGTTAAAATCATAGTCCCACTGAGATATTCTGAGTGGGTAGCAAATTTAGTCCCAGTGAAAAAGAAAAATGGCAAGATCCAATTGTGTGTCGATTTTAGAAACTGGAATCGCTCATCGCTCAAAGACAATTACCCATTACCTAAGATGGATCACGTTTTAGAAAAAGTAGTTGGGTCTAATAGAATGTCTATGATTAATGGTTTTTAAGGCTACAATCAGATCGCAGTGCATCAAGATGATAAATAAAAAACTGCTTTCACTACCCCTTGGGGTACTTTCATGTATGATAAAATTCCTTTTGGTTTAATGAATGCAGGGGAAACTTTTCAGTGAGCCATGGATATCACTTTCGTGGGTGAAAGAGATAAGTTCGTGGTTATCTATCTCGATGACTTGACTGTGTTCTCCAAATCTGATGAACCTTAAACAAACCTTTGAGAAATGTCGGATATTCGGTTTGTCACTCAATCCCAAGAAATCTCATTTCGCAATGCAAGAAGGTAAACTCTTGGGCCATATCATGTCTAAATATGGAATCAAAATCGATCCCAAAAGGGTTGAGGCAATAGATACAATAAATTCTCCTAGAAATGTAAAAGAAATTCAATCTTTAGGAAAAATAATTTTCTTGAGGAGATTCATCCCTAACTTTGCTAAAATTTTGAAATTGATAACAGATATGCTCAAAAAGGACAGTGAAGTGAAATGGACAAGCGAAGCCATAGCATCATTTCAGTGCATCAAGAAAGTAATAAGCGAAGCACCAGTCTTGGTGAGCCAAGATTACACAAAAGATTTTTTGATTTTTTCTTTTGCTTCAGAACATACTATCACAACTATGTTGTTACAAAAAAACGAGGAAATTTTTGAGCGACCTATTGCGTTTTTTAGCAAAAGTCTCAGAGATGCCGAGTTGAAATATGATATATTGGAGAAACAGGCCTATGCAATGGTGAAATATCTCAAATCTTTCAAAACTTACGTGTTGCACTCAAAGGTCATTTCTTATGTACCCTCTAGCTCGGTTAAAGATATCTTGGTGGAACCAGACATCGATGGAAGAAGATGCAGGTGGTTAGCGAAGATCTAGGAGTTTGACCTAGAAGTCAAACCAACTAAAATTATCAAAGGTCAGGGTTTGGCCATATTTCTTGCCGAATCAAACTTAAAAGCACCAGGGATAAATCAACTGCAACAAACCGAGGTATTTCTGGAAATAGACGAGCTTGATGCCACTGCACCTACAACCAAAATTCAAGACAAATTTTCCATTTCGGCCTGATATTGCGACATTTTCCATTACCTACTTACACTCCAATGTCCTACTGAGTTAACCTCGTCTAAGGCTAGGACATTAAAGTTACATGCTCTAAAATACTGTATCATAGATGCTAAATTGTATTGGAAAGACCCCCTGGGTTTCCTACTGAGGTGTTTAGTCGAAACCGAAACAGAAGGGGTTATAGATGAATTCCATTTCAGGGTGTGTGGAGGACAACATGCATGGAGAGAAACAACTTATAATATCTTAAGATCCGGATACTACAGGCCCAAATTGTTCACAGAAGTGAACACTAAAGTTTGAAATTGTGTCCGATGTCAGTTGTTCACAGGTAAACAGAAGATCCCAACTTTTCCCCTTATTCCAGTTAAAACCAAAGCCTCGTTTCAGCAATGGGGACTTGATTCTATTGGAGAAATTCATCCACACTCCAGTGCACAACACAAATGGATCATAACTGCTAATGATTATTTCACTAAATGGGTGGAATCTATCCCCACAAGAAATGAAGCTGATTCGGTAGTAATCATTTTTTTGGAAGATAATATTCTATCCAGGTTTGGTTGTCCCCAAAAAATAGTCACTGACAATGCACAAGCATTTAAGTCAATGGCCATGATAAATTTTTGCAGAAAATATAATATCGTACTAGGACATTCAACATCTTACTATCCACAAGGTAATGGTCTGGTTGAATCATCCAACAAAAGCTTGATTACCATGAAAAAAAGGTTCTGACATAAAACAAGAAAGCGTGGCATATCCATTTAAAATATGCTCTATGGGCCAACAAAATAAGAACTAAAAGATCAATTGGGATTTCCCCTTTCCAGATGGTATATGGAACTGATGTCATTTTACCAATAAATCTTTCTTTTCCAGTAATGAAACTTTGGCAGGATTCAAATGAAGATCCCAATGAAATTACCAGAAGGATAAACTAGCTGGTCGAAGTCTAGCAAAATAGGGCCGAAGTAAATGAAAAGTTACAAAGATATCAGGATAAAATGAAGGCCTTGTTCGATCAAAAATCTAAAGATAGAGAATTCCTCCCTGGAGAATTGGTCCTGAAGTGGGAAGCCAAGAAAGAAGACACTGAAAAACATGGAAAATTCGATCTGATATGGTCTGGCCCATACAAGATTTCGGCCTTTGAGGGAAAAAATGCTTGGTTATTAGAAAACCTGGATGGAGACATATTCAATGCCCCTGTAAACGGGCGACATATTAAACACTTCATGCAATAATGTGTTTCTAAATCCTCATTGTACATATCGGTTTTCTT
>JZKD02S1666502.1:100860-114406 GCA_000966675.3 Picea glauca
AAAAAAAAAAATAGATTTATTTTCATGATGTTTCCTAACGATTATAATGTTATGTTATTCGTAGGAAAAATTTCTCACAAGACAACGGACTCGAGGTATTGAAAGGTGGCATGCGCAGGTATTCCTATCAAGTATCTCACAATGACAAAGGTAATGAATGAGTAATCTTTGGGCTGGCAATAGAGGAGATAATAAAGGTATGAAATCCCATTTCAAAATTCGAGATAAAAGCCCTAAAAAGTATGAATGAAGTAATAAAAAAGGGGTACTTAAGAGAAGGTTATAAAAGACAATTAAGAAAATATTTGAGAACAGTCACATGTACGACATTTTTCTGAAAACCCCCTTTACCCTCCCCTTGACCACAGTAAAGCCTTTCCCCACTTGACCATGGAGGTCCAATCATAAGTTTCCTGACAATAGAGGGGTCTCACTCTGGTCTTGAAAACTCTTGAACAAACTTTCAAGGAAAGAGAGTGGGTTGTGTTTTTAAGTTCTTTGACTTTAGCTGGATCATAAACATGTCTAGGTTAATCTTGACCTTACTAGTTATCCTAATAGGAATAACTGATTAGTTTTACTCAAGGAAGTTCCCTGAACTAAAGGTAAAAAAGTTTCCCTTAAGAAGTTCTTTGAAGTCCATGATTTTTGAAGGCAGAGGAGAAGATTAACCCAGAGCTATTTAAATGAGTTGACAGACTTTGATTCTTTTTCAAACAGATATCTTCCCGAGTATACTGTATGCTCATTGATTGCCCCCACTTCAAAAAATAAAAAAGTGACTATAGACAGATGGTGAAAGGAAATTCAATATTGATTTCCCCCATCTAGTTCAAAGAGATGAAGAAAGGAAATTCATTATATTGATTGCCCTCATCTCAGCATTTAAATTCTTGGAAACAATGAAGTGGTGAAAGGAAATTCAATGTGGGAAGTCAGATAACTTCACTGGGGTACTGAACAGGCTCGCTGGCAGTGAAGCAATATCCTCGTATCTGATAAAAGTTGTTATACACAAATTACAATATGTTATGGTAATTTCTCTTCCTTTCGGCTGAAATTTATCATAGATTTCTAGGTTCTCCTTACCAGACATAGCACAAATACTTACCTTGATGCAAACATAATCATGTGAAACCTGATAGGATGGTTGGTTTGATTTTGATTAACTTACATAGTTTCAAGCTCAGTTTCAGGAGAAGAGGCTTACTAAAAACCCGCTCGAGATTGTCAAAATTTTTGTCTTTAAAGAGATTTTCAAGGTTAACGTTGAGACCCTACTCTTGTTCGGTTTTTCTTCAAAATATGTTTCACAGAGCCGAATCTTTGACTCCATTACCCAATGAAGGCACTTGGTCTGCATGTTCTTCTCGTCCCACAAGAAGACAAGATCCCTATATGGAGCCTAATGTTGACACGAAGTTTAAATTTTTCTACCCTTGGAAACTAAAGCTTCATCTTTTCCTAAGTCATGGAGTTTCCCTTGATCCAAAGGGGAGTCGAAGCTTTCCATTTCTTTTCAGGTTTTCGAGATTCAATTTTTCTCGAAGTATGATCTTCAACCATCTTATTTTCCCGGTGCCAAAACCCCGAAAATGTTTAACATATTAATAAAGAAAAATTAAAAGGGGGACGAAATAGAGGTTACTTTTCCGTTGCTTTCCACAAAGCGCTCTTTAAACATGTAATTAATTAAGTTCCTAGATATAATTATCTTTTCCTTAATCTTTCGCATTTTGGGTTTTTTTTTTTCTTCTACTAAAGCGCTTTCGAACTCTCAACCGTCAAACTCCCGATCCTCATTTTTATGAAAAGTTAAAAGGATAATGAATTATTAACCTGGATTAATTAAATCCCTAATACATGTCTTAGCACCTCACTAATATCATCGCAATTTTGCAATTCGGGGTTTTCTTATGACTTATCCCCTGACGAAAGGATCCCCGAATTTCCGAAATGCGAAATTGTGTTTTCTCTAAACAAGCTTTAATATTAAGGTTAATTTTCTTTTGAAACAGGATTAGTGAAAACTAAGCTGCTTTTTTCATTTTAGGGATTGAGGAAGGCAGTGATTTTTGAAACTCCATTTTCGAAATCGCCGATATACGACTGTATTAATAACAGATAAGTGAATATATTTTTCGACATGAAAGTGTATCTCCAGGCATATATTTCCATTAAAAAGCATCAATTTTTCGTCGTATGCGTCTGTACACTCGTTATAACATAAAATTGAAAGTTAATAAGGTCTATGTTTCAAACTTCATTATTATCCATTACATTTGCAACAAGTCACATTTACCTGGTTGTATACATATTTTCTCTGTAAACAGGTCTCTGATCCAGCACAGGTATCATGGCATCTAAGAAGGCACCCAAGAAAAGCGAAGAAATTGCAAAAATCTCGAGTCCAAACGAAGATGTTATATCTGATACAATACCGCACGCCATCAATTCCATAAAATCCTGGAGGCAGATTTCGAGACTTTGGATTATGAAATTAAAATTTTCCCTCATGACATCAACAACAAGGTTCAAGATATAGCAGAGTATGAGCTCCACAAAATAGCTACACGGCCGCGACTTATGACTTATAATGACATGATTAGTTGAGCCTTAGAGCGAACTGACGTACAGACGAGAAGCATTCTGGACAGCCAAGGGGTCGTCATTGGCTATTTTAGACCGGAACATGTACAAGTAATGTATAAATTATCTCCCAGTCCCAATTATGTTTATAATAAAGATTTCATGAGTAATTTTCAAAGGAAAGAATGTTTTGAGTCAGACCAAACGTATCCCGACATAATCAAAGATTGGTGGAGAAAGAAGGGAAAATTCAGGGCTGACACCCATGGTATTTATGCCAAAGCATCATTGAATGAGTATATGATTTATTTGGTGATGATGTTATGTAGAATCTTCGAAAAGAAAAGTCCTACCCATTTCCATGCAGAATGGGTGCCCCTTTTGCATGAGGCAGCAGAAGGTTACAGTTTTAATTGGGATAAGATTTTATCCGATAACATAGCGAAGGAGGTCATGAAATATCATACTACAAGATCTAATGGTCGACCAGTAGAATTTTATATGTCTGCGTACATCATGGATGCTATATGCTTCTAAACTCCTTTCCCTTTGATGAATTGGAATTGGAATCTGGCTTACCTGGAGCCAATTCACGAATATCATTCTAAACTTTGGGAAGAAAATGCCAAGGACTCATTATATGAAATTTTTCATTTCATGGTGATACCACTACATCAGATGTTGTACGGCTGTGCACCTCCCCGTATTTTAGATTTGGTCATAGGAAACCTCAGGATAGTTGCTGACTAGTTTATAGAGGATACTTTTTCATACATCATATTTTTCGGGGGTTCAATCCCTCCACATGCACTCTCAATATTCCTCCCTGACAAACTAGTGTGCAGGGAGGTAGCTCATCAAATAGTAACATGTGGAATTGGGATAGAACTAAAAATATCTGAAAAGAAATCTTGGCCAATTTTCCCATTCAGATTGGGAAATTTTCATTACTCAACTTGGGTCGTTCCAAAGTTGAAGCAGCAGCACTGGAGGAGGTTAAATTGGTAAACCTCGAGCATAGGAAGCATGATCCTTACCAGTTAGTGGGAAAACACATGAACCACTGTAATATGAAGGCTTATGAACATTATGAGTCCCCTTGTGATGACATATTCAAAGGGACTAAGACCTATGAGGAAGTGTTAGAGAGAGTATAGACACTGTCGTCCGACTTGCAAGCTAGTTTTCAGACCTTCCAGAAGCATAGACAGAGTGGTCTGCCCAAAGTATTGTAGGGAGAAGAAATCAACCTTCCTTGGAGACAAGAAGATACTTCCCCAAGCCTCGGATGAGAAACAAAAGATGAATTCAATCCTGAGAAAATCCTACGGGAGGTTGAGAGGTCCTCACAAAATGAAGAGACCTTACAGACAAAAAATCCACAAACAGAAACAGAGCAGAGGCCCAAGACACCTCCCGAATCCAGTAAGTCTACTCCCCCTTTATCACCTGTTTTTGATGTCAATGAACCTGAGGCTATGGGAGAAATAATATCTACAGAACTAGGGAGCCCCATAACTTTCTTTAACCCCTTTATAGTCCACCTTCGGATTCCCATAGATGGAAGCCATATATGTTGGTGACCTCACCCCCATTTCCAAAGATGAGATCCCTCCTTCTAATTATTTTTTCAGCAATAAGAGGAAGGTTGTTCTAAAGCAAGAAACATATATGAGAGAAGGGGGTATGGTGAAGAAGCATAGGGTCTTAGTAGATGGCTAGAAACTAGAAGAGGAGGATTTCTCTACAGAGGTAGTAGGCTCTATGGGAGACATGGAAACAACAAAGCCTTTTACTATGGAGAACATGAGAACAAGGATAAAGAAGAGTAACCACATGATAACTCAATTGCAGGATTAGTTGAATAATGTTGAGAAAAGCATTAGAGAAGAGGGGAATAAAAGTTTGGAGCAGGCCAGAGTTGTTGAAAGGCAAGAAATTCAGTCACTCAAAACTAGCCTGGATGAAATGAACCAGAGGTTACAAGCAAGTCAGTTACAAGTTACTTAGCAAAAGGAGCTTGTTAAATAGTTACAGGCTAGATTGAATTTGACGGAAGGCCGTGTCGCAAACTTAAAGGCTTTTCAAACCCTCTCATTAGAAGCCCATACAAAAGTAGAAGTCGAACAACATCAATTGATCTCCAAAATAGAGATCATCCAACATTATTTTCAAGAGGTAAGCAAATCCCTTGATAATATTATTTTACTGGAAAAAGAGGCTAAAGAAACAAGGAATACCTTTCAGAAAGCAGTCACATGTTTAGGAAACAGGGAGATGCCCAAAGATCTAAAACTTTCTGTCACAAAACAGATAAGAGGAGACATCATGCTCAAGGCATGGGAAACGAACATAGTCGAAAACAAGAAGATATCCAAAGAGATCAAAGATGACTGTGAGGGAATATTTGATTCCTTGGATAAGAAAGTGTTAGGTATTGAAATAAATGACTTCTCTGGACTACTAGGGAAGATAAACATTGTGAAACAACATTTGTACTAAAAAGAGAGCTTACAGGAGGTTCAGGCAGAAATTTCACAGTTGAACGAAATTGATACCAACTTGATAGACATATGGCTGGTACCGCCTAATTTAAAGTTGCAAACGATCAGGTTTATCGATAAAGGCTTTCAATACCAGTTTCCAAAGGTACAAAGAAAGTTTTATCTGTTTGAAACTAAAGATCTCCCGACACCACCCATAATTTTTGTTCATTTTTTGGAGAAGTGTGTTGAATGTATAGCTTCAAAGGAGGGAGAGAATTCAACTAAATAGTGAAGTATCATTCGAAATCTTGTACTTTTGAAATGATAGACCAATGAAAATATAATCATGTAATGGTTAAGGTTGTAGTTTTGTAACTATTTTTCCTTTCCCCCCTAAAAAGTAGGAGATCGCTAACCATCAAGTAGTGATGATCTTGTATAAATAGAGGGGGAGAAGGTTGAAAAAGGTTTTTTTTTTCTTTTTCTCTAAAAATACATTTTTTGACGAAAGCAATTTGGAAGGAGCTCTGAATTAATATAAATGTAGATTGAAGATTCCATATTTTGTCACGTCTGAGTTATGTGTTCCCCTGTCTTTTCATATTTCTTTCATATGTCTAATTGATGAATGCTTGGCTACAATTTAGTGCAACCTCTACTGTGGAAATTATTATTCTGGTCATTTAAATCATCTACAGTTTTTCCTCTGTATCAGTTATCAGTAGATACAAGACCTGTAAATGTTTAGATTTCAATATCATATGCTTCATTAATACTGTCTTCTTTCATAGTCTTCTGTTACAACGTGAGATTCCTCTTAAATTGATGCCTCACCTTGTTAATAGATTTATGTTTTCCCTCATGTCATGCATGTTCCCTTTCCTTTAAATTTAACTCGGATACAAGAAACGGCCTTTAATTCAGTCATCCTATTAATTTGTGTTTTAAAATATTTCTCTTTACATTGTAAAATAGAGATAACGAAGCCAAATATGAAAACACTGAATTATATCTTGCTTACCTTTTATCCTTCATGATAGTACCAGTTTCAAGGCAGCCTAACATCGAACCCGACCTTTTGGATCAAACCATCATTGCTATAAATATATTTAATACTATCTTATAGACAACAAATAACCGGGCTGAGTTAGAAGGTTCATGGGTAGTAATTGAGAGAGACATCAACATTCAATAAAAATTGGAATTTTGACAGAGACAGTTGAGGAACCAATTATAGCCCTCATCTTTAATCACCGATTTTTCTGTCCTCAACTTCCTCTATCTTTTCATATGCCTTGACAATATACTTTAGAGCCTTAAAGTATAAACTCAGGAAAAACATAACGCATCTCCCAATGCTATCAATTGCCAACATGCTTTGTGGGCATGGTTGTTGGATAATCCCCATTATAGTCCTAGTGCATGATAGCTGATGTTTCGGAGCTTAGGGAGTGGAAGACTAGGGTTCCATGTATTCCCATCACCTTCGCCAATGGGGTGTAATACACAATGAGAAACTAATTTATTTATATCAAATGTCCACGTTGAATCATTTCATTGTTCCACTTTTCAACTTTGCCTTGTCTATAGTTTTAAAGTTTCAAATTTCACATGATATTGAAGGAAATTATGTTCATGGAATATCTCTCCATATCGGTTTGACTGACTACCCTAGAATTTACTTCTAATTTATTGGAATATTCAATGAGTTTATGCATTGGCTAAAAGAAATTAGAAATAAACCATTCTCGATATTGGCATTCAAGTTTATGCGTGGGGAAATGACTCAATTTTTTTACCCTAAAGCAACAAGATCATGCAATCGAGTTTCATTCTTCTTCTGAGTATTTTTGGTTCATTGTAGTCATTCACACTCTACGAGCAACAAATTATGGAAAACCTAGTAGAGTTGCTTTCTAACAGATGTATATGATCTATTGGAAGTGAAAATGCACTCTCTCAAACACCATTTTGGGTCCCTGACCATGTGATGTGTCTTCACTATGATTATTTTTCCCTATTGCAGTGATTTTTCCCTAAATTTCTTATATCACATGTGAGGGGGAATTTTACCAATTTATAATCTCTTATATAATTCATACTTTACATAATAATTATTTTTACAAGGAAAGAAGAGACACATATGATTACTTAATGGGATTCTCAACATAAATATAAGTGGTGATAGCAAGATAATATTAAAGAATTCAAGGTAGTACAAAGTCATAACATGACAATGAATAGTTATTCAAGGTAGCCATATGATTAGAAAATATTTTATTTCTTTTTGTTCATTTAAATAGAAATGAAAGTATAAAGGAAATATATTTTATCATTCTTGGTTTCGATTATAGATATTTTAAATGGAGATCACCAAACTTTCTCACACTAAATAGGGAATAAAGATATTAGGCTTCCATCCATGTATAACACTCAATTAGGTTCACCTCTTGTATTGAGAGACATGGTTATCTCCCTTATCAAGCGCAGATCTCCATATTTTCTTCATACTTAAGCTAATGATCCAATTTCAAATAGATAGTAGATGAAGTGTTACATAACCAAAAGTGATGTCATTCCTTATAGTTATTATTTTTAATTGATAATTTAATATAATTAGGGGATTGTTATGTCCTTTTATTTTATTTTTCCTTTTTAAATTTTACAACATATGAAAGGGAAAATAGGTACATGATGCCACATCTTTCTAACCATTTATATGAGAGTGATGAGTCATGCTTAATTTATATTGGGTTCGCTATTGTTTAAAAAACTCCTGCCATAATTTTCTAGTGAATGTAGGATCACGATTCATCACAATTGAATTTAGTATGTCATATAATTTAAAAATATGATCCATGAAGACGTGGTCCATCATGGACAACTTAAATAGGTGTTGTAAGGTATAAAAATGGTAATACTTGGAAAAGTGGTCAACAACCACCATGATGAAATATTTATTTCTCTATTTAGGAATCCCAATGATAAACACAAGGAAATGTTCACCATATTTTTGCAAGGATCGGTAGATGTTGCAATGCCCTAGGGGTCTTAACTCTTTCACATTTTCTCTTTTGAAATGTGTTACATTCAACTATGAATAAATATGAATGTACATATTTCATTCTCTACACTATCCCAAAATAATAAGCACTTAACCCATTCATATATTTTCAGAAAACTAGAGTGACCCATAGTTGAGAGGAATGCATTTCTCCTAACACCCATGATTTTAAAACATAATTATGCACCAAAAATATACACCCTTTATACCTAAATATGTCATTTTTCCAAGTATATCATGCAAGGGGATTTGGATCCTCCCATAGTTGTTGGAGGAGTTGATCAATCTTGGGATTAGCTAACCATTCTTGGTGTACCCCCGCAATCCAATATAACACTTGTAAGGATAAATAAATTGAGACCCTTCCTCGTCTTATTTATGAGACAATGCATCATCACCACATTCTCTTTTCCCTTCTCATAGTTGATCTCATAATCATAGCATAACATCTTGGTGACCCACTTTTTCTATATGGTGAAGACAAACATTGTCCCAAAAACTACTTCAAGAAATGATGGGCTATATTGATATGAAATTGTTTCCCAATTAGTTAAGTGTGTTATGTATATATTTCATGAAGAATGAACATTATTTGTTTTTCATAAATAGACTTGCCTAATTTTTTATCACACAATTGTTTACTAGTGAACACAAGGGGCACCCCTCTTGCATCAACATCTCTCCAATACCTTTGTTAGAGGCATCACATTCTAGGATGAAAGTATTACCGAGTCTGACATTGTTAAGACTCAAGTAGTACACATAGCTTCCTTTGAGTAATGAAAGGCATGCTTTGTTGCACCATTCCATATGAAGGAATTATTTTTGAGATAAAATGTTACTGTGGATGTAATTCAACCATAGTTCTGCAAAGTTTTCCTATTGTGTCTAGTAATACTAAGGAAACCAAACAATCTTTTTAGTGTCTTTGGGCATGGACACCATTTCATTGCTTGAATTTTTGTGATCAGGTCAACTCTCATACATTCCCTACTTACAATTTGACCCAAATATTCCACTCTAGAAGTGAAAAGAGAATTTTGAAATATTGATAAACAAGTGGTTATATTGGAGCTATTGTAATTCTTGATCAATTGTGTCACATATCTCTAACCATATATATGAGCATGATGAGTCATGATCAATTTTAATTAGATTCCCTATAGTTTAAACAACTCCAACGATAATTTGCCAGTGAATGTTAAGATATTTATACAGTTAGTAGTTAAGATCTACTTGGTATATTGTGTCGTTAGATAAAAGTGTGTTTTCTAGTGTGTTTATTTAGTATGCATTAGTATGCATTTGTAGTTAGGAAATCCGACGGTCATGATATGTTCCCGACATAGAGTGATCCGACGGTTCATACTCTCCTCGATCTTAATGACCATTGATTTGTGGCTTAACACTCGATTGGTCCACGATCTCTATTTAAAGAGCATGGAGGGTCATTTGCCGATGATCGATTGTGAGAAACTCTCTTGTAAAATCTATCTGTAATATTTTTCTTTGCATTAATAAACTGCTCCAAGTGGCCGCGTTAGCTGGGGTCGTGGATGTTTCCCTGTAGGGTTTTTATCACGTGAAAACATTGGTGTGTTGATATTTGATCTGGTTATGTGAGTGGTTACTGAAGGTGTTTGTCTTTTGTTGGAATACCTGTGTTTTCTAACATGGTATCAGATCATGTTTGAAGACCCTCTCCTGTTGTAGATTGAGATCGCGAAGCCGAGTTGCCTCATCTCCATTTTCTATCATTTATGTACATTTTTGGGCTGAGAGGACTGTCCCATTGCGTATGGATCTCTCGTTTAATTTAGGAACACTTTTCATTTCACTCGAAAAGGTTTCCCTTTGCCCAAGATACGACCATTACAGTCAGATCCAGAGGTATAAAGTTTGAATATGCATTTTTTAAATTTTTTGCAGAGAAGTATTTTAGTTTTGTATTTTTTATTTTCAGGTTGCTACTCTTTTAGATCTGCGTATGCTCTTTTCCCCATGCCCTGTGCAATCTTGGTAAATTAGAAACAGATAGAAAAGGGTGCATCTTTCGGGTAAGCTAATCGAGATCTAACCCTTGTTGTCATCGAGAAGCGAAATTGTTTTCTTGTGTGAAAAGAGTTTTTTTTTAGCACGCTCTCCAACGACAACGACAACGACAACAACAATGACAACGACAACGATGACAACAACAACAACAAAAAAAACAACAACACCAATCCTCCTTCTGAACATTACAATATGTTTTGCTAAACCATTTGGTTAAAAGTTTCCTTATCAAGTAAGAGGTCTTGAGTTCAAGTCTTTCTTTTGTTACTTTTTTTGAAAAAGTTCATGCTAAAATTGTAAAGTGTATTTCACTTCAAGTATAAAAGTGAATCACTATAAGTAGATTTAATATTTTATTTTAGAGTTATTTATTTTCCATGCAACTTTTCTTTGTAAAAGTGAGCCCCACTTCTCTTTATAAAAGTGGGTCACTTCATAAAGCAACTTACACTACCACGTGTTCCTTTGGTTATAGTTTATGCATTTTTTAAAAAGGGCATAACTCTCACATCCGAAGTTCATTTTCAGTGTCATTTTTTTTAAAACCTCATAACTTTTCGAGCTCTTTCCATTCAGATAATCCATTTTAGTTTTTAAATCAGTATTATCTACATATTTAATATGGCTTCTACAATTCCCAGGATGGGGTGATAGTGCTGACCACCTGGCATACAGAGGGAGAGCAGAGGAGCCAGCAAGGCAACGAGCCATGTGACTTGCTCGTGCCAACTACCACCGACTCTACCTAGCTTTAAATGGCTTTCACGTCATTTTCAGTGGCATTAATTTGTGTTCACCCGACCTCCATTATGCAGGGTTCTATGACTTCTCCGTCTACTTTTGATACTCTCCCTCTCCCAAGAACTGACTCCAGCACTCCTCCACTGCCCTGGCCTGGTTTTTCTTTCACGTTCATGGTGCTCATGACTCTCGACCTTCTCCAGGCTCTCCACATTGGCCTGGAATGACAAATCCATTTACACTTCCAAATCATGCTGCAACAATGAGGACCACTGCGAAGGGGCTCTCCTTAGCATCCTCCTTGGCCTTGTGCATCGGCTTCTCCTCCTGGTTCACCCTCAACACTTTCCTCGCCGCTCTTGGTGCCTGAGTCAACACCTCTCAATTCCTCCACCTCGCCTGTCTCCTGCTTTGAGTGCTTAGCCATAATTGAAACCTTGTTGGGCTCTTCCTTGCGCCACCTTTCCGCTCCTTCAACCTCTAGAAATTTCAATCCTCCCCTCGTGTCAGTTGTTGGTTCTTAAAAGTCGCCCATGGGGGCACCATATCCTATTCGGGCTGACCGAAATAATGCGTCGACGTCTTCTGACTCCAAGTCAGATTTGCAACTGAAAGAGAGTTTCACCATCCTCTATGACTTGGTCTTTGAACTCCATCAGGGAATGGAGGACCTTCAATTTAGGATGCAGCTTATGGATGAAAGGATCTCGACCCTCCTCCATCTCCTTTCTACCTTCCAAGACGCCTCTCCCTCCTACCCAGCAAGCGCAGCTTTAGAAGGAGCACCCTCCTCAGCAGTCGACGATAGGAATTTCAGGACACCAAGTGTAGTAGAGGTCGTTGCGAAGCAGGTCCAGCAGGAGGACATGGAAGCAGTCATAGCCACAGGTCAGCATGTGCACACTCCGTTGGGAGACACCATGATAGCTGCCAATAGGGACGAGTGCACCGTGGACAATGACATGCATTTGGAAAACAGAGGGACACCTATTAAGGAGGAGTCGTGGCCAGGTTACTTGCCAGGTGTCTAACCCTTCAAGGGATCTTTTCTTTTTTTAATAGTTCCCTCTAGTTACAATTTAGTCAGCTCAACTTTGTTTTTTAAGACTGGTAGGCTCTCAGATGCTAAACTTACCCGGTTGGCTGAACTGGTTTCTCCCTTTTGGGACAGTTCAGTAACTACAATATGGATGTTATCAAATTTTGTAACTATGGTCTGGTTTCTTGAAGGCCCTTATATATAAAACCACTTACTAATAAATATATATATATATATATGGCTTCTACAAGTAATCTCTTACTTACCAGCACCAACTAATTTCAATGGAAATCCCATATGGAGGATTTATTAAGAAGTAAAGGCTTGTATCAGATTACCTTGGGAAAGGAAACAACACCCATTGATGTTTATAACAAAGCCAAATGGGATAATAGGAATGAAGAAGCACGTGGATTAATCAGAATGTCCATCCCTCATGATTTAAGGTTCAACCTTCAATCAATTGATAAACCCAAAGAAGCTTGGGAAAAGATTGAATCTGTGTTTGGTAAACACAATATTATTTGAGCACAATAGTTATAAAATCAAGTACTAACTTTGAGTCCAAGTGATTTTTCTTGCATTGAAGACTATCTATCTAAGTTTAAAACACTCAGAAATTTATGTGAAGAATGTAAGATAAAGATAGACGAAGATCGTTGCATCTATATTATTCTTTCTAAGCCATGTGGTGCATATTTTGTGTTTGTATCTACCTTTTATGCCATACAAGAGGTTGTAGGGGCAGCTTATCAAAAACCCAGTCTTGAGAACTTTTGTGATTCTTTGATTAGAGAGCAAGATAAGATAGTACAACTTGGAGTGATCAGCACTGCAGGTACCTCCAACAAAGCCTTATTTTTCCATAAAAAAGATAAACCTGAGAATCCCAAGAAGCAACATCCTCACCACAATAACAAGCAATCTAAGGGTCCCAAACCCACTCAGACAACTTTTGCTCCTAATGGAGACAAAAGAGAAAAATATAAAATTAAGAATACTAACAGACATTGCAACTTTTGTGATAAAGATGGTCATGATGAGTCCAAATGTTTCAAGAAGATGGTAGCTTTAGAAGTAGTGATGAAGAAGAACAACCTCAATGTTGATTCTAATTCTTCTTCTTCTTCTCATGGACATGCACTTTCTGCTTCTGGTTTCTCCTCCAATACACCTTCTACTTCTACTTCTAATAAGTGGCTTATTGATTATGGAGCATATTATCATATGGCTAAGGATAAAGACATATTTTCTACTCTAAATGAATGTAACACCAAGAAAATATTTGTTGGTGATGATATATCTCTTAGTGTTGAAGGATCTGGAACAATACAAGTAGAAAATGTCCATTTCAATGATGTATTATGTGTTCCAAGTCTTCCTTGTAACCTTCTTTCAGTATATCAAATCACTCATTCAGGTGAAGGTAAAACCGTAGATTTTTCACCTCACCAAGTTGAAATCAAGGATCTAAAAGATCCTAATCATGTTCTTGCAACTAGAATTGCTGATGATATTACCAGGTTGTACAAGTTTGACAACTTTGGGTCATCATCTTTTTCATCAGTTTTTATT
>JZKD02S1666502.1:114456-126622 GCA_000966675.3 Picea glauca
CATAGCGATGACTTGAGAAAACTTTGGCATGAGTGGTTTGGTCATCTAAACTATCGCTCATTGCAACAACTATGTAATCAATAGATGGTGACTGGTCTTCCTCTTGTTTCATGCAAAGATGGTGTTTGTGTCAATTGTGTTCTCGGAAAACATCATCAGGATAGTTTTGAAAAATGTTCCTCTTGGCATGCCTCGGGTCCTTTGCAGCTTGTTCACAGTGACTTGTGTGGTCCAATTTCTTCTCCTTCTTTTCATGGGTGCAAGTATTTCTTAACTTTCATTGATGACTTTTCCAGATGTACTTGGGTTTACTTCTTAAAACTTAAGAGAAATTTTTTTGACAAGTTTTTGGCCTACAAGGCCCTTGTAGAAAAGCAATCTGGACATCAAATTCAAAGGTTAAGAACAAATAATGGAGGTGAATATGTGAACAATAATTTTATAAATTACTGCACTACATAGGGAATCCAAATGAAACACACTGTTCCATATACACCAAAACAAAATGGTGTTGTTGAGAGAAAGAACCACACATTAAAAGAAATGGCTAATTGTATGATCCAATCTAAGGGATTAAGTCTAAAGTATTGGGTGGAAGCCATCAACTGTGAAAATTACATAGTAAATCACACTCCCACAAAGGATCTTAAAAATATAACACCAGAAGAAGCTTGGACTAAAATTAAACCAGATGTAATTCACTTTCGTGTATTTGGCAGTATAGCATGGGATTACATTTTTGATGAGAAAAGGAAAGAATTGCAGCCTAAAAGTGAGAAGTGTATATTTGTTGGTTATTCTGAAGATGTCAAAGGTTACAGATTTCTTCAATCACATTTTAATGAAATTATTATTAGAAGAGATGTTAAATTTGATGAAAATCTATTGGCTGAGCCTAATTCGGTGTTTGTGCATTCTTTGGCCAGCGAGCCTAATTTGGCGGTTGTGCCTTCTTCAGCTTGCGAGCCATCTTTGACGTTTTTGCCTTCTTATGATCTAGTTTCTTCTTCAGATGATGAAAGTGAGGATGAAAATCCACCTCCGCCTACTCACCCTCCTCTAGATGAGTCCTTTGAACCTGAACCAACACCAGCTCCACTGCTTCTGAGATGGGTCCGTTAAACACAAGAAGCAGATGTTGATCTTGTCGGTGATCCTTCAAATCAATGTCAGACACGTTCAGAGTTCTAGTGAGCCTCTTCTCTTTTTGCTGAAGTTTCAGAAACTCATGATCCAGAGACATTTGCAGAAGATTTAGGTCATCCAGATTGGGATACAAGAAGGAATGAAGAGTATCGTTCTTTAATGGAAAATGATACTTGGGATATTGTACCTCTTCCAAAAGGAAGAAAACTTGTTAGATGCAAATGGGTATACAGAACTAAGTATGCATCAGATGGAAGTGTTGAAAGACACAAGGCTCGGTTATTTGCCAAAGGATTTTCCCAAGTTGAAGGAATTGACTATAATGAAACCTTTGCCCCTATGGAAAAAATGAATTCCATCCGCCTTGTTCTTTCCCTTGCTACCTCACATAAATGGGAGGTCCATCAGATGGATGTTAAATCTTCCTTCTTGCATGGAGATTTGCAAGAATAAATCTACATGGAACAACCTCTTGGCTATGTCCAGAATGAATCTAGCCTTATTTTTCGCCTCAAGAAATCTCTTTATGGTATCAAGCAATCTCCCCGAGCTTGGTATGCCAAAATGGACAGCTTTCTTATTGCCACTAGATTCTCTAGATGTCGTTCTGATCTTAATGTATATACCAAGAAAGTAGGAAGCCATCTCATAATACTTGTCCTTTATTTTGATGACCTTATGCTTACTAGTAGTGACTCAAAAATTTTAAACCATGTGAAAACCATCCTTAAGACGAAATTTGAAATGACAGACTTAGGATTTTTGCACTATTTCCTTGGCCTCCAAGTTTTGCAAACCAATGAAGGAATTTTTCTTTCCCAGTCTAATTATGCTTGTGACATTCTTCGTCACTTTCACATGGACGATTGTAAACCAACCCCTTCTCCCTTCCAGTCTAGAGTCAAGCTTACTTCCACTTGTACTTCTCCTGAAGTTGATGCCACACTCTACCATTAGTTAGTTGGTAGCCTCTTATACCTGACTCATACCCGTCCTGATATTTCCTTTGTTGTTGGTCTTTTTGCCTGGTATAAGAAAACGCCCCATGAAATCCATTAGAAAGCAGCTAAAGGATACTTCGCTATGTTCATGGTACAGTTCAGTTCAGGATACATTACAGTTCAAGGGGGACTCCTTTATTGGTTGGTTTCACTGATTCAGATTGGGTCGGTGACCCTGATGATCAGAAGTCTACTGCAGGTTATGTTTTCATCCTTGGTTCAGGACCTGTCACTTGGGCCTGCAAGAAACAACAGGCTATTGCACTTTCTTCAACAAAACCAGAGTACCGAGCAGTGGAAAATGAAAGTCAGGAATCCATGTGGCTTTGACAAATCCTTTCAGAGTTTGGATTCTCGTACCATCATTCGACCAGCCTTTGGTGTGACAATCAGAGTGCCATCAAGCTCACCAAAGACCTAGTTCAACATCAGACTAGAAAACACATCGAGCTACACATGCACTTCATTAGAAATCTCATTCATGATCAAGTTATTGAAGTGCTCTTTTGAATTATAGAAGATCAAGTTGCATACATTTTCACAAATTCTCTTACATAAGCAAATTTTTCCAAAATTCAATCTATGTTAGGAGTTCAGGAAGTTGTCATTAAGGGGGGATAGGCTCTAATGCCTCCTTCCTTCCCCTATTGTGTCACTATTGTAAATCCTTCAATCCTATCCCAAGTTGTTCTTAAGGGTGGATGTTAGGATATTTACACCCTTAGGAGTTAGTTAAGATCTACTTGGTCTATTGTGTTGTTAGGTAAAAGTGTGTTTTCTAGTGTGTTTCTTTAGTATGCATTAGTATGCATTTGTAGTTAGGAAATATGACGGTCACGATATGTTCCCGACATATAGTGATCTGACGGTTCATACTCTCCTCGATCTTAACGGCCATTGATTTGTGGCTTAACACCCGATTGGTCCATGATCTCTATTTAAAGAGCATGGAGGGTCATTTGTCGATGATCGACTGTGAGAAACTCTCTTGTAAAATATCTATGTAATCTTTTTCTTTGCATTAATAAACTACTCCAAGTGGCCACATTGGCTAGGGCCATGGATGTTTCCCCATAGGGGTTTTACCATGTGAAAACATCAGTGTGTTGATCTTTGATCTGGTTATGTGAGTGGTTACTGAAGGTGTTCATCCTCTGTTGGAATACTTGTGTTGTCAAAAAGTGAATGTAGGATCATGATTCATCACAATTGAATTTGGCATGTAATGTAATTTAAAAATATGATCCATGA
Organism: Picea glauca; assembly: GCA_000966675.3. NCBI lineage: Eukaryota > Viridiplantae > Streptophyta > Pinopsida > Pinales > Pinaceae > Picea > Picea glauca. The sequence goes on from JZKD02S1666502.1 coordinate 117,855, forward strand.
AGACTTGGGCCATCATGGAAAACTTAAATAGGTGTTGTTGTTGATGTTTTATGATTCTCATATCTGATAGTTATCGCCTTATGATTAAAAACAAGATTCACTTTCATACATTAGTTATCATAGAATAATTATGCATTGAAAATTCCAACTATAACAATGCAACATAAATAACAATATCTAGAAATATTAACCATGCACAATAGACACAAGAACACAAGAGTTTATCCTGGGAAACCTAACCTTGGGAGAATACCTAACAACCTTTCTATAGAATAAGTCAGTCCAAGATATTACCAGTACATCGCCATCAATAGACAAAATACCATACAGAGAAAATCCTCCCCAAGGATAGAATAAAAAATACCTCACACCTCAATAATATGACCAAGAGAAACCAAGAATATTCTTCACAAGTGTGGCACACACATCAAGATACCAGAAACCCAGAAATAGCAAAAATATCAAAAAATGCAGTTGTAATTGCCTTGTGTGCACTGTAGAAGGAGTTGTATGACTGTCCAAATGAAATGATCTAGTCCTGTATTTATACTAATCTGGGCGCCAGTCTAGGGCTGACGTCTTATTCTTGGTCTTCAAATTACTTTATTATTTCTTTTCTTTTACTAGTGGGGCCGACATCTCTTCATGGGTATTCATTTTCTTTCTCAGGCTTATGTATTGATGTAGATGGGTCTTCTGTACTTTCTTATGGACAATGAATTGCCCGAAGTTGCAAATATTCAACACTCCCTCTCAAGGAAGGAGGCATTCTCCATACTTGGATTTATTTTGTCATAGAAAGGTTTTGTTCATGAGCCATGTTGATGTTTCATCTCCGCACATGTATTTTGTCCTAGAATATGAATGTGATAGCATCACGAGTCCATCTACTCCTCAAAAGAAGAAACACTGTACTTGGGCCATTCACCACTAGAAAGGCCCCGTGGATGAATGAATAATTTACCCTTGGTCATATCAGTACTAGCATAGCCACATGCATGGTCAATCTAGGATAATGTATGCTCGATGCTATGGGCCATTCAATACTAGCAGATCCCCATAAGTGAATGAATCATTCTCCTTTGGTCATATTAGCACTAGCATATCCCCGTGCATGACCAATATGGGATAATTTCTACCCGATGCTATTACCTGGATAAAATCAACATACCTGGGCCATTCACCACTAGAAGAGCCCCGTGAGTGAATTAATCATTCTCTCTTTGGTCATATCAGCACTAGCATAGTGTTACACATTATTTTTGTCATCCCTATGACCGTTAATGATGTAAACCTATATGTTTCCTTCAGAGGGTTTAGTGGCCTGAGTTCCTGAAGAGAGAAGGGAGAAGAACTTTTCCTGAGAAAAGAAGTTGCATTTTCCCTTGTAAAAACCCTGTAAAAAAGGAAGTTCGCAGGTTTCTATATAGGCAGGGTGCGAGAATGCCTGATTCTCGCAGGTTGGACCATATCTAGGGTGCAAGATGTTCATAGGTTTCTCTATAGGCAGGGTGTGAGAATGCCTACATGTGGGAAAAACAAGCGTTTTCTTGAATCTTCTAGAAGGAGAAACTTCTATGGTGAGGTGGCATCCGAATGGTTTGGATCTTACTCGCTTTCATGATTTAGTGGGATCATCCTAAACTCCTCACCTTATCCTATTCAACTTATAAAAGGAGAGGATTTCTCATGGAGAAAGTTAGCTTTGGTTAGCTTTGGAGCTTTTGGTTAGATTGGAGATTTTTGAGCTTTGGAGATTTTTGGCTTGGGATTGCTATCTTGGTTAGATTGGCTTTGAGATTTTCTTTGTCAAGATAGATTGTGAATATTATCAGATCTATGCTCTCAGAATTCTTGGAGTTGAAGTGTGTGGGGAATGAAGGACAGTTGGAAGGGACCTTACAACATCAAGGCCATGGTTGTAATCTCTCTTTCACATTTAATATGATACAGTAATATGATTCTTTCCTATAAATATTGTTGTGTTTTATTGTATGATTCCTTGATCACATACATAGGTTTATATTGAGTTTATGTTATTACTATCACTTCGGTTGGTTGCGTTCTTTTGAAATTTCATCATTGTATGAGCCTTGGAACGGAGCTAGGATGGCGATGGCAAGAGGAAGCGACATTTAAATGGTATGTCACTCATCCCTCTTTAGTTAGTAAATTCAATATTTAAAACTTAAGGAAAGCGTCATGTTCTGGTATGTTTTTTTCTAGATCTAGGTGGACCTAGGGAGATCAGTTAGTGTTTGCACCTATCGATTAGTCCGATAACACATAGCCCTGTGCATGACCAATCTGGGAGAATGTCTGCCCAACGTTGAAACATCAACACTCATCACTAGCCAAACCGACATGGTTAATCTTGTATCATCCTCCTCAGTCAAGTCAACATTGCCACTCTAGCAGGATATCTTTAAATATGCTCATATGTGGATAAGTATTGGAGCTTCACTGCTCCCTTATGTACCATGTCTTGGATGAAGTCCTACATGACTATTTTGAAGTTGCACCACTTCATGACTTGCGACATTGGTTGTGACATAATACGTCTTTGTCATACTGAGTGCTATAGAAGCCTGCTTTTAGTTTATCCCAAAAATTGTAACTAATTCCAAGATGAAGCATCACCCTAAGGTGCTCAATATGTCTACTACTTATCAATCAGAATATGTATATCTCTGCATCCTCACTTCATCAGCCGAGATAAACCATATCCAAGTGTACCATGCTTCACTGCCACCCACTGGAACTTCCTTGGCTTCAACCAAATACTGTCTTATGGTGCTCACCAAAAAGAAAATATTTGGCCTAGCATTAACCAGGTACATCAAGGATCAAATCTACTTCCTATACATTGTGGGATCCACCAAATTTGAATATGAAGAAGAATCACTCAACTTATTTGGATTTGTCTCCATGGAATTTCAATCCATTATATCGAACCTTATCAGTATCCCCTGACTGAGGAATATCTCATATGATCCTTCATCTCAAAATACGAGGCCAAGTCCCTCTGCCACTAGAGTAAGTCTTGCTATCTAGTCCACCTCACTGGTTTCTCCCTCTATGACTGAGACAAAATCCATACCCAATCCTCCTTATTGGTTTCCTCCTCTGTCATTGTATAAATATCTACTTAAACAAGTGTATCCTTCCAGGAGATCTCACATATCCTTGAAACCTACTCAAATCATGACACATGTCTATCAATCCTACAATATGTCTCTCTCTCACCTAGATCTGAGGGGGAACTCCCTATGAATGATTGGCTCCCCCTCTGAGCTAACTGACTCTCTCTAAGATCAATCTCAGTTTGAGTCTACATCATTCTTGGTTAAAACCAAGCTCATCAAGTATCCATCGATCCTAGAGTAACATGCTCCTTCTGAAACATGACTCCCTCTAAGTCCATACAACTTTTGGATCCATCTACTCCCTCTACATTTGTTGATCTCTTATGAACTCTGATCTCCAATGAAATGTCTTGGGAGGTTACTCCTCCCTATTGGATCCTAAGGGCTGACGCCCTCTAAACTCTAGCTCCCTCTGAGATATTACTTAGTGGGGCCACCTGCCTCACCACTAGTGGAGCCACATGCTCCTCCTCATAATTGGAAGGTTTGGAATCAATGATGTGACTCCATGTAACTTGAGAATCTATGAGGTATTTTTCTCTCCCTAAAAGTATCATAGGGAGCTGCATGACATACTACATCATGCAAGGTATCATGAAACCATGTTGTCCTCTTCCTGGTCACCGCAACATATCTAGGTAGATCCATTGACCCAAAATGGCTCTATCGACTCTTCTTGATTATATGAAGAGTCAAAAACTATACTAGAGGGATCTATATGATCATATTCAAATCCTTCTTCTCTTTACAATCAATCTCCACATGAAACACTTTGTATCCCACAAAAGTATCCTTCTTTCTAGAAGGTTATAAATTCATCCTCTTCGCCTTCGGTACATGGATGTATATGGTCCTGAGTCATCTACATAAATCTATGTTTGGATATTCTGATCCATGTCTCAAACTAGAGACCATATAATGTGACCTAACCGGAACAAGAGAAATAACAAGGGAAAATAATAGGCAAGAATAATATCCTTATGAATAGGAAATATAAATAAGAAAAAAAAAATAGGAACATGAACAATCGTCACTATAGCTCCCTCTCAGAGCTACCACATGTGACCTACCCAGAACAAGAGAAATAACAAGGGAAAATAATAGACAAGAACAATATTCTTATGAATAGGAAATATAAATAAGAAAAACAAAAATAGGAACATGAACAATCATCACTATAGCTCTTTCTTAGATATATTGATTGTGACATGCCTTGAAAAATAACAATAATAAGAAAAAAATAACAAGAAAAACACTTCTATAGTGTTGTTACCAACCATTCCTTTGTGGTAACCTTCCTGATACAAAATAAATAAATAAATAATAAATAAATAAAAAACATCTCCATGGTAACTTTCATGGAATTTACAAGGTAGCATGCCTAGAACAAGGACAACAAAAAATAACATCTCCTAAAGGAGATCGATTCTATATTGCAAACAAGTGCATCATTAGTACTAAATAGTGAGCATTTACATAATAATTATTTTACTAACAATATTCAACTGTCACTAAACATTTGATAACAAAAATTTCTTAGCAGTAATAGAACTCTAAAGATTGTTGTCTTGGTTACAATATTTATTTGAGATGCAACAATATAAAAATATCAAACCTGATATGCAAACTTGGATTCTTAATTGCTAGGGAGGGTGTGTTATTCCTATGAATGCATTAGATCCAATGATCCCTTTGAATCATTGGTTGGACAAGGTCCCTTGTACATCCCCTGCAAACACCCTCATAATATGCTAAATGATATAATTTGGAAACATATATAACTGCATACCTATGAAATTTGTAACACCATCCAACTTGTCTTGTAATCTAAAACTCATGGACACCATTAGTACATGAGGAAATCACAAAATCAAGATAGCATAAAGTTCAATGTCCAGGAAAATGTCAATCAAAACCTACAATTTCAAATTTAACGAAAATTCAAAATGAGAAGTGCAGTAGGTGCACTAGGGCAAGGTGATTTTCTCTATGCACAATGTTTTCCTCAACTCGACGCAATAAATTCTTAGCGGGCTTCACAAAGAAAGTTGTTGCAACTGCAGTAGTGGGTTTTAGATGAAATTTCAACTTTCACCAAGATGCAATGTAGGACCACTAGGGGGTGCGTTAGGCTAGGGCGAGCTAATATATGGAAAAATCAAAATAAATATCCTCCAATAAGTTTCTCAACAAGCTTGACAATTTCAAGTCTATGCAACGGAAAATTGCAACAACAAACAAAAACTGTGCAGTGGCAATATTTCAACTAGCATTGATACCATGTTGATGTTTTATGATCTCGTATATGATAGTTATGTCCTTATGATTAATATTAAGATTCACTTTCACACATCAGTTAACATAGAAAACTATGCACTGAAAATATCAACTCTAACAATGCAATGGAAATAGAAAAGTGTAGAAATATTAACCATGCACAGTAGACACAAGAACACAAGAGCTTATCCTGGGAAACCCAACAACATTTCTATAGAAGAATTTAGTCCAAGATATTACCAATACATCACCATCAATAGCAAAAATACCATACAGAGAAGATCCTCCCCAAGGCTATCATCACCAAGACCTAGAGCCTCAATAATATAACCAAGAGAAGCCAACAATATCCTTCCTGAGTGTGGCACACTCATCATGATACCAAAAATCTAGAAATAAGAAAATTACCAAAAACTGTAGCTGCAATTTCCTTATGCACACTGCAGAAGGAGTTGTCTAATTGTCCAAATGAAATGATCCAGTCTTGTATTTATACTAATCCAGGCACATGTCTGGGGCCGACCTCTTATTCTGAGTCTTCAAATTACTTTGTTTTTATTTGTCTTTCACTGGTGGGGCCGAATTCTCTTCCTGGGTCTTCAATTTCTTCCTAGGGATTTTGTAATGGTGTAGATGGGTCTTCTTGTACTTTCTTGTGGAGAATGAATTTCCCGAAGTTGCAAATCTTCAACAGTTTTAAGGTATAAAACTGGGAATATTTGGAAAATTGGTTATAAAACACCATGATGATAGATTTATTTCCCACTTTAGGAATCCCAATGATAAAACAGAAGGAAACGTTCATCATATTTTTGCAAGAATCGCTAGATGTTGCAATTCCCTAGGGGTATGTACTATTTTATCTTTTTTCTTTTGACATGTGTTACATTCAACTATGAATGTACATATTTAACTCTACACACTATCCAAAAATAATAAACACTTAACTTGTTCATATATTTCCAGAAAACCAAAGTGACCCATAGTTTAGAAGAATGCATTTCTCCAAACACCCATGATTTTAAAACATAATCCTACACCAAAAATATACACCCTTTATATATTATATGTGATTTTTCCAAGTATATCATGTAGGTGGATAGGGATAATCATATAGTTGTTGGAGGATTTGATAGATATTGGTATTATCTAATCATTCATCACAACATTTTCCTTTCCCTTCTCGTAATTGACCTCATAATCATAGCATAACATATTGGTGACCCACTTTTTCTACTCTAGTGAAAACAAACATTGTTTTGAAAAGTAATTCAAGGAATTATGGTCTACCTTGATATGAAAATCTTTCCCAAATAGTTAAGTGTTATGTGTATCTATTACATGAAGGATGACCATTATTTCTATTTCATAAATAAACATGCCATTTTTTTATCACACAATTGTTTACTAGTGAACTCAAGGGGTACCCCTCTTGCATCAACACTTTTCCAATACCTTTTAATAGAGGCATGACATTCTAGGATGAAATTATTACTAAATTATGACATTGATAAGATTGAAGTAGCACACATAACTAACTTTAAGTCATGAAAGGCATGCTTTGTTGAACCATTCCATACGAAGGCATTCTTTTTGAGAAAGGTTGTTATTGCGGATGTTATTCAACCATAGTTCTACACAAATTTTCTATTGTGGCCAGTAATACTACGAAAACCACACAATATTTTTGGTGTCTTTGGGCATGGTCAATCTTTCATTGCTTCAATTTTCATGAGGTCAACTCTCACACATTCCCTACTTACAATTTGACTAAATTGTTCCACTTCAAAAGTGCCAAAAGAGAATTTGGAATGTTTGATAAACAAGTGGTTATATTTGATATATTGTAATGCTTGATCAAATGTGTCACATGTGCCTCCCAAATTGTTTTGTAGATCAAAATATCATCAAATAAGACTAGAACAAAGTTGTGTAGAAAGGGCTAAAAAATCTTGATGATGAGGCTATGAAAAGTGGATGGGGCATTACAAAGGACAAAAGACATCACCAAAAAATCATAATCTCTTTCATGTGTGTGGAATTTAGTCTTAGGAATGTCTACTTCCTTCATCCAAATTTGGTGATAATCAGAATGAAGATCAAGTTTAGTGAATAACTATGCCCCATAAAGTTCATTCAAGAGGTTTTCAACAACTAGAATTGGAAATTTATCTTTAATACCCAACTTGTTAAAAGTGTGAAAGTCAAGGAACCTACACCAGGGGCCTTCTTTCATCAAACCATGATGATGAGGAAGTAGTAGGGGATAATACTAGGATGTATCACTCATGTCTCCAACAATTCTTGAATAACCTTTTCAAATCATTTTTTGTGTGGATATGGGTGTCTATAAGGATGCACATTAGGTGGTAATTAAATTTTTTGAATCGATGAGATGCCATGCTCATGATTTCCATGCAAAGGGGGTAATCCATGGGATGTTTCAAAGACCCAATGATGTTTTTCCAAAACCAACAACAAATCAAGATGAGTTTCTTATGGCAGGTTATTCATAACTTGGATGGAATTAAATTGGGTAATAATGCTTGAGTGACCCTTCTTTATGATATTTTACATATGGTAATAGATAATGATTCTAGGTGAGCTTTCTTGGGGACCTTTGAGAGTGTATCAATGTTCCTCCTTATTGAAGCTCATGTATAACTCCAAATATATGGTAATAGGTCTCAATGTTCATAACCATTTTTCTCCCAAAATGACAACACAAGCACACACTACAATGAAGAACATGTTAGATTTTAGGAAATAATTTAGATCAATCATGTCTTGATTTAAAATTGGCCTGAAGTGTTAGATGAGGACATATCAATGAAAAATAATTTATGTTCCTAGAATTCATGACCTTAGAGAAATTTGTCATCACGATTATAGTAGAGACATTGACATTGATGTTTGGTCATTTGTGTTGGAGTCAACTTGTGGACCTTAAAGGGTTATGGAGGAGGGACAAAGGGAGGACATGGTTGTCGAAAAAAATTGAGATGTTTGGTCTAGGTGGTTACCACCATTTGTGCCTTATTATTTAGTTGAAATGCCTCCAACCAATTATTTGGGTGATAAATCTCAACTTTATCTTTGATATCCTCCTTGAGACCAATCATAAAACATTCATTGAAAGAAACATCAATTATATAACTTATGTTCTAATTTTAAATATCTTGAAGGAAGCAATAAAGTATTCTACTGTGTTGGTTTGGAAATGAAACTTAGAAAGAATCCCCAAAAAATTATTATCAATTTCAAATCAATCATATTGTCCTCACAAATTGATTCCAAGAAAGTTTCCCTTTATATTCCTTCTTATTCCATTGTGTTATCGGGCTG
>JZKD02S1666513.1:0-62538 GCA_000966675.3 Picea glauca
TGTAAGCTTTTGAGGTCTCTCTATACCCCACAAATATACCCTTATGTCCTAAAGGCTCCAACTTCATCCTCTGAGACGAACTAAGTTCCTCACGCACAAAACTTAAAAAAACATTATGTCCACAACCCCGATATTAGCAACACCTGACTTCTCCAAACCTTTCATCATCGATTGTGATGCATCAGGCTTTGAAATTGGAGAAATATGATGCAATATGGGCACCCAATAGCTTTTGAGAGCAGAAAATTAAATCAAACAAAATGCTTACAATCCACTTAAAACAAGGAAATTCTTTACATCATGCATGCATTAACAAAATGGTGCCAATATCTATTGGGAAGTAAGTTCCTCACGCACAAATAATCCAAAATATCTGGAATATAGTAATCAAATCCATATATATATAAGAATGAATAGTAAGATGATTACAAATGCGAATGAGGGCTCGTTTATATACCCACGCAGGGGTGCCCTTAACAAATAGTCATGTCCTTTCATTATTAATAATAATAATTTATTAATTAACATTTAATTATTATGTTATTAATATCTATTTTATATGTATATTTATGTTCATAACACCCTCTTCTCCACTGGCACATGGATATAAAATGGACAACCAAAGATACTTAAATTTCCTATCTTTGGCTTCACCCTTGAGAATGCCTCTTATGGAGTCTTGTAACCCAATATCCTCTGAGACCTCCTGTTCTGCATGTTATCGCACAAATTGTAGGTGGGGAAAAGCCTCACCCAATCCATAGGATGGCGAGAACTACATGAGAGCCTACCCACTATAACCTTAGATAAACCCTTACCTTGCTTTAGTGAAGGATAAATCCTACACAAGGGGGGAATCCTGGGTGACTGTAGGGGGAAATGAAATGGAAAATGGAGTTATGGAATATGATGCCCATAAAGTTCAAACTACAAAGTGGAATATGGCTTGGGAATAAGTCTTGGAGATGGTTAATGGTTTCCAAATGCTTGGGTACTTGCAGAAGATAGTTATACCTACCCAAGACAAGAGAAAGACAAGTGTACAATCACAATATTCCAATGGACAACCAAGTGAATCTTGGTTTCCTAAATTACAAGAGTAAACAAATGTATATATCAACAATGAAATCAATTAACTACTATAGAAATAACCATCAAAATTGTCAAATAATTATTGGAGAATGAAGCACTAAACCAATAGATAACTTTCCAATACTGAAGCACAAACTTTGACAGTGAAAGAGGGATGTTAGATAGTGTTTTCAAAGAATAAGTGTAATGACCACGTGTTTGTAGAAAATATTTTCTACAACAAGTTTCAACCACAAAAATTAGCAAGTAATCCGACAAAAAGTTAACAAATAAGTAGTAGAATGATAATATTGGCTTACAAACAAATTTCCATGGTTGAAATGCAAGTAAAAGTAAGAAATATAGATGTTGTGTTGCAGTCCTAATGGTTGTAGATTTTGATTGATTACAAATAAACAACTACTACGCTAATCTAGACACCCTAATGGATTTAGCAATTTTAAGACACCGATAAAAGTTTCCAACTTGAACAATATCAATACCTCTCAAAATCAGGTTTACCAATGCAAGTAATTTATTTCTCCAATGCAATTTTTAGATTAGTGTTTTGTATCTATTGGGTAAATGGAGTCTTGGATGTAAGAGTTATATCCACAATATCACTAGGGGTGTAGGCTCTTCTACTCCCTAGAGTATGCAAAACTAACCAAGGTAAGGCTAGGAGGGTGTAAGCCCTTTTACTTCTCCTTGTAACCTTGTAAAAAATGGCTTATCAAAAAGTAAATAACATGAAACTTGGTGGAGGGTGTATAAAATTATACTCCTTCAAGGGTTTGAGACAAGATTATCAATGAAACTAGAAGAAAACACCAACAAAATGCAGAAATTTCCTTACTAATTCCAAAATAGCAAGATCAAACCCTAGTTACCAAGCAATATCCATCCATAAACAAGACAAAAAACCTCCAAGAGGTGCGTACCACCTTAGCTCCATAATATACCAAGAGAAAACACCACAAGATAGTTACACACGAGAGAGATGATCCAAATTTCCCAAGTAGGGTAAATTTTTTAGCCAAGTAGTCTTTCTCACATGAGATAGCTATGTTAAAATGAAATGAAAATGATCCTTATTTATAGAAAACCCCTAAAAAGTGTTTGTCCACATAAATTAGGGCAAACCACAAAATAAGGGATCCATTCTCCCTTTATTTTTCCCCTTTACATAATAAATTTAATTTTAATTTTAAAAAATGCACATAAGAAACCCTAAAGGGTGACGTCAACCCTCTCTAGGGTGACATTTTGACACTTTAGCAAGTTATTGAGCAAAGGGAGGAGGTAGTTGGGCCTCCTAAGGCTCCTTCTTCATGTGCTAGGCTCACTTTTTGATGCAAAAGATATTCCTCCAAAAATTCAAGTGTCCATCAAAACAACATCATCACCACCCAAACCCTAGCCTTAGGGTGATGCCAAGCCCTCCAAAGTGACGTTTTAGCCTCCAAAGGAAAATTGTTGGGCTTGCAAGGGCTAGGTGACATCCTCCAAGGTCTCTTCCTTTTCCTCCAAAGGCAACGTTCCTCTTTTGTACTTCCCAAAGGTTTGGGCTATGGCATCCAACTGGTGGGCTTCTTGCCCCAATGAAGGCCCAAGCTCGACTTGTTCCTCCAAAATGTCCATCAACAAGGTCCTACAAAGACATACAAGTACGCCCTCCAAGGATCTCAAGTCAAAGAATCATGGAAAGTGAAATCACATTTAATATAATATCCATTCAAGCATGCGCATCAAAAACTACCTCATCAAATTAAACAGGTTCTCAAGGACCCTATCCAATTTTCCAAGTTTAGGTATGGGATGGTTGACAAGGTGACCTATTGGGTGAATCAGTCCCTAAGTCAAAGAGTGTTTCCTAGGAGGAAAACTCTCTAAGTCATGTGGAGAAGATGAAGTGGATGGGGGTAATACTTTTGGGCATGGGGTTCATGACATACAAGGGTTCATATTGTCTCATTTATGGGTGCCTTTGTAGAGGGTGTGCTACACCTTTGTTTTCAATCCATTCTTTTCCAAGCCCATTTATTGCCATTTATTTTTTAAGATGTTTCTAGGTTGAAGCCAAGGTGGGGATTCTACCTAAGCATGAAAAAAATTTCCCACCTTGACTCTACCCCGGTCACATTATGATTCCCCAATTTGAAGACAATTTGTGGGACTTCTACCTAAGCATGAAACACATTGTCCACACACGCTCTACCTTGGCTAGAATTTTTATATTTTTATTTCACGGGTCCCATCAATTTATTATGAGAGACATTTCATTGTACCTATTTTTATAGCTATAAACCCCCTCGGCCTTCAGTCCCTTCTTCCCATGAAATGAGGTACAATCCCTTCTTGGGTCAATACACCCGAAAATACCAAAATATAAGGAGATGAATAAGGGGTGAAGTGATTAAAAATGGTAAGTGTGATCAGAAAGGACATGATGAATCATCAAGGAGACCTCCCAGTATCAAACCCATCCCTAAGGGTGATCACTTACTAGGGCACAATGTCAACCACCAAGGTGAAACAGGGCAAAGAGCATAATTTCCAAGCAAACGTTCTATAATCAAAAGCAACTTTAAATGCAACATACGTAAGTGCATGAAATATTAAAGTGATACTTACCACAACACCTGACTTGTACCTCATGGAGAAAGACCCATCGTCTTCTAGAAGCAAGATGATGTGGTTGATTCCATCGTCGTGAATCTAGGATGTGTGGTGGTGAAGCAGGTCTTTGTTTGTGCATGTGGACGCTCCCAATCATCTATCTCTTGGTACTCCATGTCTACAACATGAGGGCCTCGAGACATCATCTCCTTAGTTATCCCTATAAATTGGGGATAACACTGCACATACACTGCCATATTACATGCCTCTTCCCACAAAAACATGGGCAATTCTTGATCATGTCTCATAGTCTTGGCATTACTAATGATGGATCAATTATTTCTCTCCACAATCCCATTATGTTGAGGTTTATATGAGTTTGTCATCTCCCTTTTGATCCCTTCCTTCTTGGAGAAATCCTTGACGTCATTGGAGGTGTAATCTCCCCCATTATTTGACCTCAAGACCTTGATCTTCTTACCTGTCTAATTCTCTATCCGAGCCCTAAACTCTTGAAATCGACTGAAGACCTCATCCTTGGTTTTCATAAAGAAGATCCATGTTTATTGGAAAAATCATCAATAAATGTCACATAGTATGGCGACCCTTGTAAATATGTTGCTACCAACGATCCACTCACATCTAAGTGAATAAGATCCAAGATCCCCTTGGACCTATTCTCGTTGCTATGAAAATCAACCTTGGCATTCTTACAAAGAGCACAGCCCCTGCATACTCCATGTTGCACAATCCTGAACTTTGGAATACCTGTAACAATCCCCCTCAGAATCAACAATGCCCTATAGTGTAGGTGTCCCAACCTCCTATGCCACAACTCACATAGGTTGTCACTGACATGTACAAAATCCTGAACAAGCTTGCCTTACAACCTGTATAAAGTGCCTTCTCTAACCCCAACGACCACTGCACTATCTGGGATAGCTTTCTCGAGATGTATGAGTACTTGCCCTCTCTGAAAAGTAATGACAAAACCCCTATCCTCCATAGTTGAGACTGAAAACAAATTCTTCTTCAAACCTGGTACGTAAAGCACTTCATGGGCATCGAACAAACCTCCTGACTTGAGATGGAACGCAATGATTCCCTCTACCTTTACTGCATACTTGGCATCATCACCAAGCTCCAAATGAACCTTCGAGTCCTTCTATGTCAAACAGATAAATAACTCTCGTGCTTCTATCACATGACGAGATGCACCACTGTCCAAGAACCAAGAACTCCTCACTATTGTGCTAGTAGAAAGACAAGAAACCATTGAGTAATCCTTCTCAAATTTCATTGCAAACTCATCAAGCTACGTCTCTGCTGATGTTGTTGTCTACGTCTTTCCATTACCCTTCTTCTTCTTCTTCGGACACTGAGATACATAATGTCCATTCTTATGACATGAGAAGCACTTGATTTTACTCAAGTCCTTCTTCTACCGTGGATGTGATGATCCTCCATCACTGTTACCATTCTTGCTAGAACCCTTTCCTTTGCTCTTCCTTGTCTTACTGACAAGAACCAAGTTCTCTTCACTACCTCCATGCTTACTACTCTTAGACTCCTCTCGAGTCTTTTCTTGGATGCAATCATCCCAAAGTCTCTACCAATCTGAAATATTTTCCCAAGCACAAACTCCTTTGACAAATGGTTCCCATGACTTGGGAAGACCATTCAGTGCCACATTCATGAGCTCTGCATCCTCAATTTTCTCCCCTATCGCTGCAAGATGATCACGTACATGTTTGATCCTCATGAGATAGCTAGTAACATTATCTGATCTATACATCTGAACCGATCTGAGTTTATTCCTTAAGACCATCTTCCTATTCATGTTCTTTCTCTGGAATAAACTTACCAGGGCATCAAACATCTCTTTGGTCGCCTTCTTCTCATTTAGTTGAGGGATTGAATGATCCTTCACTGAATCTAGGAGGAACCTTTCTTGTTTGATCTCCTTCTTCTTGTGAGCATCTAAAGCTACCAGATCTTTTGGTGGAGTAACTGCTTTATCCACTAACTTCCAAAGGTCGTACTCCTTCAATGCCAAATTCACTCTTGCTTTCTAAGATAGGAAGTTGGATGCTCCATCCAATCTGTCTTCAACTCTCAACGATGTTGTTGCCATCCCTAAGACCTGATAAACTTCCCTGGAAATAACCTACTACTGGAAAATTGCCCATGTGCCGACCTGTATGGGTTAAATGCGTCTGTCAACATCACAAAGTGCGTATATACATGATTTGATACACTGCAAATTGTGTATGCACGAGACTGTGTCCTCTATGCATTGTGTATGCCTCCATACACCTGCAAAAACCTAGCTCTACCTCAGTACGATTATTTCCCTGAAAATCCATCCTTCAATTTCCTTTTGTTGGTTATAAATCTGCCATGGATCTGATATTTGGCTTCCCTTCAGAGGACCTGCTATGATACCATGTTTAAATTTCTCCTACTTAACACCCGACAATTAGCTCCAAACAGAATCACTTTATCAAATAAAATCACAACTGAGTAATCAACTAAACATGCAACAAAAGTATAAATAAGGAAACCAAATCATGCACACATGAACACCAATATTTTTTGGTAGATACCCCTGGAAAAACCCTGAAGGGAAAACCAATGTTGAGAATGATTTTATTATGCTTAAATCATGGCTCCTATAATAGGGATAATGGCCCACTTAGAGAAATACAACTGCAAACTAAATTGACAAGGTCTAACCTACTATACGACTAGTTTTGGCATGCTTTTTGAGGCATACACGATTCGACTTCTTGTGAATCGCGTATATACATGATTCACCTCATTGTGAACCGTGTATTTGTACAAAAAACTTATATGACAAGTTTCGTACGATCCGACACTCTCTCATGGATTCCTTAGACTGAAACACACCCGCATAAGCCTCTGTTCTCTCTTCTCCTTGACCTGATCTCTAGATGAAAGTCCTTCTCCTTCCCTATCCAAGATCTCATTGAATCTTTCAAGTGTCTGTCAAGTGTCTTTCTCCTTCACCCTAGCCTTTTTTTTATAATCCTGAGTTATAATATATTTCGAATCTCAAAAGTGATCTACTGTTGAGATTACTTCTCAAACTCACTTGAGATTTAGACTACATGCTACATGCTAAGTACTTTTAGCATGTTTATTAAATAAATCAATGAACTAATTGCATAATTAATTAATAAAAGAAATTTACTTTAATAATTCTTTTTTTTAATTAAAGTAAATTCAAGAGTAGAAGGATTTGGACAATTTCCACAGATCTAGTTCTAGACCTGTGTGGAAATACCTGTCCGATGCTACAACTAACATCAACAAGATTCTGCGTCCAAATTTTCGTGAAAGGAGAGATGTGTGCCTATGACTTGTGGTAATGGGCCTCGAAACAAGGAAAATGATTCCTCATGAAAATCAAAACAAGGAAAATGATCCCTCCAATAGTCTATTCTTTATATCCACATGAAGTCACCACAAACCAATTCAATTTCCTCAAGTAAGCCCTCTCTCATGTGAGCTTCAAACTTCCATGGATGATTTGGCTTTGTATCCCAATCAGGTTTTGTAGTTTAAGAAACGACCAATTTTGTTTCCAATTAAGGTTAGCACCTCCTCTTTCCATAAACCTAAATTGATTGCCCACTCTTTTAACACCATATCGGATGGCCCCCAACCCCACGATCGGTTGAAAATAGCCCCCAAATCTTCCTTCGATCGAAACTTAAAGCACAAACAACCCCACACCATGGTGTGAAACTCTGGTCTATAACCCAACACCATTATCAAGTTTGAATCAATCAAATCTCGTAATGATTCCAGTCTCACCATCTTCCCACAGAACCTTCCAACCTTCGTCTTTCCCAGCAAATTTTGGATCTACTCTAGCTTCACGTCGTCTCCAACAACCATTTTACTTTGCCCTTTTTTTTTTTCCTTCCAACAACGCTTCTTCAAAGATGAACTCTTAGGAGAAGAGACTGGCTTCAGAATCCCACATTGAACCTCTTTCGAACCACTACTCAGATCCTCCTGCAAGTGCACACTATTGTCATTCAAGAAGAAAGAATGGATCTGAGAAATGTCACCTACGGGAGCCTTGGGAGAATGGGGTTGCATGGCTTGAGGGACTGAGGAATGAATGCCTGAACCACCACCTGCCTTGTGCATTGAAGGTTCTCGTGATTTTGAGGCTCATCCTGCTAATTGTGGCCAACTGGTAGATCGACAGGCTCCGAAATAGACCCACTGAGGGCCCTCCCGCACTGTTGCATGCATCCGAAAGTAGTAGGCTAAAGATTCTATGGAATGAAGAATTTTTTTGAGATATTTACTTGAAATTTTGCAATAAATTGTTGGACTTGTAAATTTAAATGATTATTTTTGCAGAATCAAAATGTACTAGAAATTTTTCAACATGCTGAATTCATTTCTGAATGCAGAAATAAATTCTGAAAAAAAAAAAATAGTAATTCATACAAATTTATATCGTAAGATTCAAACGAAAAACCATTTCAGAAAACAACTAACCAACGCTTACACGAAATCACTTTCCGATTAAAAAATCTCCTCCGTACTCATTTCGTCTCTGTCAAAATCCACCTCATCCATCTCCATTCAGATCTTCGGCCCGAGACAGTAACTACCTGCCCACCGGTATCCTACGACGTCTGCAGGTAACTAGGCGGAAGCCCTGCGCGGATCGCTCGCCGCCATTGGAACTAGAGCCTAGCTAGGGTCAACCAAACAATGGATAGACTACTATTTAAATAAAAAAAAATAAAAAAAATTATTTAAATTATTCCTCTTTCAATAATGGATGTCCCAACTCTATTTTGTAGATGCATAAATTTACAGTTTCTTTCTCTTCTTTAATGGCAAAGGAGTGAGCACAGTGAGAGTGAGGAAAAGTACTTAGAATAGAGTATGTGTGAATGATGAATTTAGGAATGGAAGTGGATTTTCTTTGGATTGAAGTTTTATTACTACTTGAAATAAGTTTCGGGAACCAAACTACATATGAACAACTGACACCACTTGCAATGTACCTAGTGATACTCATAAGGAGTCATCGTTAAATCATAATAAAAGATATAAAGCCATATATTCAACATGTAATGATTCGATTGAACAATGTGATCTCGTTTATATAACAATCAGTGGATGGGCCCTGATGGAAAGTCTTGACCCTTGGGAAAGGTGCTTGATAATTAATTAATTTACTAAATATTCAAAATGTAATGATTCGATTGAACAATGTGATCTCGTTTATATAACAATCAGTGGATGGGTCCTGATGGAAAGTCTTGACCCTTGGGAAAGGTGCTTGATAATTAATTAATTTACTAATTATTTAGGGTTTTCCTAATACGCACATTGATAAATCCACACTTTAATAGTATATATTTGGGTATGCTACATGTGAAAGAGTTAGGGCCCATTTTCTTGTGAATCTCATATGGGCCATGTTATGAAAAATTAAACTTCTCGTGCATAGTGAGATTTCATGAGCTTTATCCTAGAGCAATATTAGTCATCCTTCGTGCACATCTCTCATGGTTTACCATTTTTATCAAAATTCCTCTCAATTATCAAAATTCCTCTGAATTATATCTATTGGTCTCTTTGTAATGTTTGGAAATCTTGTGTTTTCTCTTTTCTTCCAATTGAAATAACTCAAAATATCTTGTTTGTATATTAGATGCAACACATATGTTGAAATATCAAGTAGAAAATGTAAGAGCATTAAGCTCTAGATGAATTGTAATTAAAATGACTTTCCCATACACCAGAGTATAACAAGACTTTCCTATGTTTTCTTAGGGAGTATTTGTTTATTTATTTTTCCATGGAAAATGTCCTTAGGGTGTCAGGAAATGAGATACACTTCCACACTAAACCTAGCAGAAAAGAAGAAGAATTTAATCAAGAATGTAAATGACAAAGCAATCACACAGTACACAAAGATTTTACCCTATGAACCCAAACCGAGAAAACCAACATTTCTTGAGCGTCCCGCTCTCTTGTTGTCTTATTCAATCTGAATAAAAGGTTACATGTCTAACGTTGGTCCACAACTAAGACACAATCGACATCATACCCTCTTGCTTATGCAAGAACAATCCTGTAGCCAATTCGGCTTACATCTACATGACCAACAACCTCTAAATTGCAAACTCTTGGTGATTAGCCATTCATCATCTAAAGATTCAAGATTAGTCTTTACGACCTTACAACACACCTCTTTATAGGATTTACAACAAGAAAAACCCTAAAGACATGGCACCCAAAAACGGTTAGAGATCCATGCAAATCATTGGCTACAAATCTCACGAATCTCGGGATTCTGTTACAGTCGACTCTAAGTCGGATTACTAGTCGACCTTCATTCGGTCTTTAGTCGGTTGCCACATGCCCACTTGTCGACCTCTTGTTCGTTGATCTATTCGACTTGTTGTCGATGCCTTTACCATGTCGAACAACCTTGACCTTCGACTTCGAATTTACCCAGTTGACTAACCTCAACCTTCGACTTGTTGTCAATCTACCTCGACCCTTGACTTGTTGTCAATCCACCTCAACTTCGACTGCCAATCGATCCACCTCGACTTCGACCGTCAATCGATCCACCTCGACTATAATTTCACTGCAAATAATATAACAACCCAACATTCTCCCACTTGTTGTCTTATTTGATGAAACCAAGAGATTCTTAAACTTTCGTTCACAGACCCATGGTAGCAATGCCCATTACCTCTCTGCACCAAGAGAAAATCACAACACTCACAGTCTTGGTCAACGAGTCTGCTATGTTTTCCAACGTGTCTACTTTCTCTAGTAGCACCTTGTTACTTTCCACAATATCTCTTACGAAATGGTATTGTACGCCAATGTGCTTAGTTTTCAAATGATAAGTAGGGTTCTTTGTTAGAAATATTCCGCTTTGACTGTCATAACTTATCTTCATATCTCTCTACTCAAACCTGATTCCTGAACACAACCTTTGCAACCATACTGCTTCTTTTCTTCCATGAGTGGATGCCATGTATTCAACTTCTGTTGTTGACAAGACTATGATCGTCTGTCGCTTACTCATCCAGCTTATTGCTCCACCGAACATCTTAAATACATATCTGTTGGTCGACCTCCATTGATCCAGATCTCCAGCCTAGTCGGAGTCAACAAAGCCATATACATTTGATTTACCACTTTCACCTCCAGGTTTTCCTTGGTATCATATAACATAGTCCTTCTTGCCACAAAAATACCTGAATACTCTCTTAACAACTATCTAGTGCTCATTTCCAGGTGTCGACATGTACCTACTCAACACTCCCACTACATGGGCAATGTCCGGTCAAATGCATACCATTGTATACATTAGACTACCAACAACACTTGCATAGGGAACATGTGCCATGTCCTCTATTTCTTCCCGTGTCTTTGGACACTATTCAACAGTTAGCCTTGCTCCCACAGGAATTGGCACCTTCACCGGTTTGCAATCCCGCATGTTGAAACGTTCCAGAACTGTTTCAATATACTTTGTCTTATTCAACCATAGATTTCTAGTGGCTTGATATCTCTTAATCTCCATTCTCAGAATGAAGTTAGCTGCATCGAGATCCTTCATGTCGAACTTGGAGGATAATTGCTTCTTCACCTCCTTTATTGCATTTATGTTTTTTACAACTAGCAACATGTCATCGACATACAAAGCTCCATGTATGAAACTCCTGCCTTCTTCCTTAGAATATATGCAGTGATTAGCTTCACTTCTCACAAATCCCAAACTAAGGATGTATGTGTCGAACTTCTGGTACCACATCCTTGGCGATTGCTTTAGACCATAAAGGGATCTTTTCATTTTGCACACCAACTCTTTCTTGCCCTTTACTACAAATTCTTAAGGTTGTTTCATGTAGATTTCTTCTTCCAGGTCCCCATGTAGGAACACTATCTTTACATCCATATGTTCTATTTCCAGATTGAATGTTACATCCAGAGAAAATAGTACTCTAATGGAATTTAATTTTGCAAGAGGGAAGAAGATATCACTGAAGTCGACTCCCTCGACTTGGGAATATCCTTTGACTACTAGTTGAGCTTTGAACTTCTCGACTTGTCTTGTGAGATTCATCTTCTTCTTGAATACCCATTTTCTATTGACGAGCTTTCTTCCACTAGGTAACTTAACTAAATCCCATGTCTTATTCTTATGCAAGGATTCCATCTCTTCGACCATGGCATCCTTCCAGAGTTTACCCTTTGTTGAGTTGATTGCCTCATCAACTGACTTGGGCTCATCATTGATGGTAGTTAACACGAATGCAAAATGAAAGTTGGGAAGACTATACCTTTTGATTGGTTTTCTTACTCTTTCTGACCTCCTTACTACTGGAGTATGTTGTTCCACTTCTTCCTCTAATTCAATCGACTCATCTGAATCATCTTCTTCGTTCCTCAGTTCAAACCGCACCATCTTAGGATTATTCTTGGTATGAACAATTTCCTCAGGCTTGGACTTACCTCCGACTTCTCTGAAGACCACATCTTGACTGTACACTTTTTTCCTTGATGCAGGATCCTAGAACTTATATCCTTTCATTCCTTCTTTGTATCCAATGAAAATACATTTGAATTCCTTCTTGTCCAACTTGCTCCTCTTTTCTTTGGGAACATGCACAAATGCATCACAACCAAATAATTTGAGACGTGAAACCAAAGGCTTCTTACCCGACCATACCTCATGTGGATTCATGTCGACTGACGCTAATGAGGGAGACATATTCACTAGATATCTTGCAGTGTCGATTGCCTCCGCCCATAATTCTTGTGTGATCCCAACACCATTGAGCATGCTCCTTGCCTTGTTCATTAGAATTCTATTCATTCTCTCAAAAACACCATTTTGCTATGGGGTATATGGTGTGGTAGTTTGGCATTCTATGCCACATTACTTACAGAATTGATCAAATTATTTTCCACAGAATTCACCACCATTGTCAGTTCTCAACACCTTAATCTTATTATCTATCTGGTTTTCTACAAGATCTTTAAACTCTTTAAAATTCTCGAAAACCTTTGATTTCTTCCTCAGGAAATATATCCATGTCTTCCTGGAGAAATCATCTATGAAGGAGACATAATATAGGGATCCACCAAGTGAAGGCACTGAAACCGGGCCAAACACATCACTATGCACCAGTTATAGAATCCCATTTTCCCTTGTCACTATAGATAGGAACCTCACCAGACTTTGTTTTCCATACATGCAATGTTCACAAAATTTGACTTCTAAACCACATTCAGGAAAACCTTCGACCATACCTTTGTTTTTCATAGCTCGAAGTCCTTTTTCTCCAATGTGTCCCATCCTCTTATGCCATAGCATGGTTGGGTCAATTTTATCATGTCTTGTCGAGTTGGTTTGTACTGACTTAGCCTGAGTCGAGTTGAGTTGAGTCGACTTCAGGAGTAGCGATGTTGTTGCATCTAGTCGAGTTGACATTCCCTAACAACTTGTATAGGGTTCCAATCCGAACTCCTCTCATTAAGACCATCACACCTCTGACCATATTGCACGAATCCTTCTGAAACAGAGTGTGCACTCCAACATCACTCATCTTACTGACAAATATCAAGTCTTTTTCCAAACCCAGAATGTGTATCACAGCTGGAAGGGTTCTTTTCCTCCCATATTGTAGTATTAGTCGAACTCTTCCTCGTTCGACAATTTTGGTTGTTGAGTCATCCCCTAAGAACACATCACCTCCAACATATCATCCATACTCGTATAACCATTCTCTATGTGGTGTCATATGATAAGATGCTGATGAGTTGATCAACCAAACCCCTTGATTCGATTGTGTAATGGTCTATGCTAGGTACACATCACCTCCCTTATCTGTGGTCATATTTCTCTCACTTGACTGCTTCTTGTTGGATCCCATACTGAATTCCATCGCCCTTGACTTACAGTCCTTTTTTAATGCCCAACTTTACCGCATTTTCAACATCTTCTTATCGATTGAACTAGGGATTTATATATACCCTTCGACTTATACTTTCTACTAGAGAATTTACTTTATCTCTTTCAACCGATCGACCTCTCACCACTAAAACATATTTGGTTGATCCTTCCATGTTATTTATTCTCATTTCTTTCGATAGTAGAGAAGCAACCACATCTTATAGCGATAGTGTGGTTGTATTACTCCCTAAAGCCATGAATAAACTATCCCAAGAGTCTAGAAAAGAACATAATAGGCTTATACACTTCTCCTCCTCAATGATTTTAATATCCACATACCATAACTGGCTTAAAATGGTATTAAACGCATTTAAATGCTCAGTCACCGAATTTCCATCACTCATTCTCAAAAGATACAATTTCTTTCTGAGAAACAACTTCTTTACCAGAGATTTCAACTGGTGTAAGCTTCCCAACTTCTCCCACAAATTCTTGGCTGAATCTTCACCTAATACATTCAACAATACTGAATTTGCAAGATAAAGACGAATCGTACTTCTTGCTCTTCTTTCAAGTTTCTCCCATTCTTCCGTCGAAATGCCTATCGGCTGGGTACCTAGACATACCATTGTCCATTGTTCTTGATCTACAAAAAGTTCTTCCATTTTAAGCTTCGAAAGATCAAAATTATGGCCATTGAATTTTTCTATCTCTATTCTTCAACTGCTCACCATTATTTAACACGATCTTTAACAAAATTTATGATTTAAAACTATTACTGTACCTAGGGTTTAGCTCTCAGATTTAAGATTGGTAAATCAATATCTGATACACACGTCAAAGCATAACACAACTCTAATACCACTTGTCAAGAAATGATATACACTTCCACACTAAACCTAGTAGAAGATAAGAATTTAATCAAGAACGTAAATGACAAAGCAATCACATAGTACACAAAGACCCTAGAAACCCAAACCATGAAAACCAACATTCCTTGATCATTTTTCTCTCTTGTTGTCTTATTCAATCTAAATAAAAGGTTACATGGCTAACCTTGTTTCCCACCTAAGACACAATCGACATTGTACCCTCTTGCTTACGCAAGAATAACCCTGTAGCCAATTCGGCTTACATCTGCATGACTAACAACCTCTAAATTACAGACTCTTGGCGATTATCCATTCATCATTGAAAGATTCAATATTATCCTTTACGGCCTTACAACACGCCTCTTTATAGGCTTTACAATAGGAAAAACCATAAAGACATGGATCCCAAAAACAGTTATAGATTCATGCAGATCATTGGCTATGAATCTCATAAATCTCAAGATTCCGTTACAGTTTAATCCAAGTTGGATTACTAGCCAACTACTAGTTGACCTTCATTTGGTCTCCAGTCGATCACCACATGCATGCCCATCGACCTCTTGTTGGTTGACCTCTTCGACTTGCTGTCGATGCCTTTACCATGTCAAACAACCTCAACCTTCAACTTTAACTTTACCCGATCGAATAACCTTGACCTTCGACTTGCTATTGATCTACCTCGATCCTTGACCTGTTGTCGATCCACCTTGACTTCGACTGTCAGTTGATCCACCTCGACTAGACTTTCACTACAAAGAATATAACAACCCAACACAGGGAAACCCTCTAGGAACTTCCTCACATTTCGCGAATGAAACCTAGGATGAATGTCTCTTTGGGAGCAATTATACTTTTCCATAGTGCTTGAATAAACTTCCCCCCCAAGGAAAACACCTTGCATAAAACCCTCCAAGTACTTCCCTATGATCCATGGATGGTAAATGAGGTGAAATGTCATCCATGATTATGGAGCATAACCCCAAGAGGATCAAGCCAGTCAAACCCAAGACCTCCTCAATTTTGGGGGAGGAATCTCACATTTATCTCATGACTGCTTGAGCTAACCCTTAAGATTGTGTGCTTGAATAAACTTACTATTTGACTGATAATATTTTCATTAACAACATTTGCAAGGGCTTGGATTATATTCTTGTTTTTAGATTATTCCGAACCATTAGATTGAGGGTAATAATGTGATAACTATCATGATATCATCCTATATTTTCCATAGAACTCTATAAATTCCCATGGAGTGAAGATAATTCCATTGTATGTTATAAGCTTCTTAGACATACCGAATATTGACAGAATGATCTCCTCCAAGAATTTAACAACTTTTGATGATGTGGCTTCCTTAAGAGGAAAAATTATAGCCATTTTTAAATGTAGTCACTTATTGTTAATATATAAGTATGCCCCTTGACTTGACTTGGGGTATAGGCCCAAAAAATATAATCTCCATAGGTTGCAATGGCACACATCATAACCCACTTGTGGGAATCAAGAAACAACATTGTCCAATAAAATCCCACTCTAATTACTTTACGTGTAGTGACAAGGGGAGATAAGTTGCTCCCACATAATCCTTCATGCAATTCTTTCAAAATCATTTCAACGTCTAAGTAACTTTCAATCAAAATTTCTCTTGAATATAACTTGGGTAGTCAATACATACCTGACTAGTGTCATCTTCAAAGCTTTCATTTACTTATTCGACAATCCAATGGGAAATTGCCTAAATTTGAGATCGAAGACTATGTCCTTATATCAAGCCCTGAGAAGTGGTGAAACTAATTGGTGTGGTGTGAGAGCTTCCTAGACTCTATACATTTACTACTAGTAAAACTACATCCATTCTAATGATAAACTTGCACAATCTATGTCCCTTAATAGTTTTAGATGCTATAACATCCAAAACATGATCCTACAACTTGGAAATCCAATTAACCCTTCTTCCACTCAACACAAGTCAATATCACATCATCTTTAAACATGGGAGTGAGACATAAGAAATTATGTTAGCTGAGAGGATATAGAGTCTGAAATGTGCCACAACTCTTAGTGATGAAAAAACTTGTTTTTCAATAGGAGTACATCCAAACTCATAGCATTTGAGCACTCCATTTGTGAAATCTCTAGGAAATCCCATGTTTTCTTCATCCTTTTGCATTATCACAACAACAATGGTTCCTTCATAGGAAAATAATAATATATAAAATATTTATTATTTTTAAAGTAATAAGAAAATGTTTATATAAAACAAACGACTTATATTATCAAAGGCCCAATGATCTTCTTTTATCTATTAAAAATCCTAACCTTTATTTAGTAATACACCAATGGCCCAATGATCTTGTTTTATCTATTAAAAATCCTAACCTTTCTTTAGGAAAACATTAGTGGGCTTCATGATTTAAGCATAGCATGGTACAAATCTTCTTACAAAATATAATTTTCCAAAAAAATATTGGACATCTTTCTTTGTAAATGTAGGGGGCATTGTTTAATGATTTCTTTCCCTTTTTTTAATAAACATAGACCCTAGTATAGGACTAAGAAACTCTCCCTAAGTGACCATGAGTATAGTCTTCTTGGGAGTCAATGAAATTCCATTTTTTCTACATTTTAGGAAAACCTTTCTAATATGTTCTAAATGTGAAATATTCACATTTGAGAAGAGAACTAAATCATCTGAGTATATAGCCACCATCTTTCTCACGAGATCATCAAAAGCATGGTCTATTTCCTTCTAGAATGTGGCTTATTAATGAAGGGCATCTTCACATAAACATATGTCTCTTGGGGTGTGGTGAAGGTTGTTTTAAATTTAGATTGCTCAACAAGTACCTAGTTGTACCTTAAGAAACCATCTAATAAATAGAGCACGGCATCCATAGTGATTTGGTGTAATAATTTATACATGTGAAGCAAATGTGATTTTTCTTGAAAGATGTTTTATTTAGATTCTTGAATAAAAAGAATGATCCAAAATGGATCATGATACTTGCTATATTATTGATGCTTTGGAATGGGAAAATTAGAATTTGGAACCTACAAAGGGCAGATCGAGTCATATATTGAAAACCAAACTAACATACAAGAACTGAAAATCCTCTAGTTTGGGGCATAAAATATTTTTTTAGGGTAAAGGTGGGGCCAGATTAGCATAATGATTATGAAATCCTATACTACTCATCAAGAGCTCCATTTAGAAAAAAGAGAGCACCCAAAGTGAAGTTTGTATGTGAAAACTATGCTCGCATTGAGATAACCATCATTTATGCCCAACAAGTACATGCGGAATACATGTCAACTCCTCATGATCAATCCACATGTAGTTAATAATACATGAAAGTTAATAGAGACTTTAAGAAGCATCAAGAAATAACAAAATCCTAACTCTAAAAATCAAGAAAGGGTGTTAAAACAATATCTAGGAGGAAAATGGGTTTTTGGGTATTATTGTAACAATTTGACGTTTCACGGTAGAGTAGCTGCTAAGTGGAATAAATAGATAGCATAACAAAGGAGAAAGAGTATTTCATAGAGGATTGTAGTATACCACAATGTTTTATAGCTCCACAATGATCTCTATGATCTTTATATTTTGCATCATACTCTTTGTCTTTTTTTTTTTTTTTTCCATAAAAAATAATCGTAACTTTATTCAAAATTTGATAAAATTACATATCACATATACTTATAGCATTAAAAGAACCTTTAGCAAGTCATATTTTAGGGGAAATTTGTCCATAAAAAACACAACAGTATATATTGAAAAAATAGTTTTTCCCAACCCATAACCATATATATATATATATATATATATATATATATATATATATATATATATATATATATATATATATTCAAAAGTAGCATAAAGTTCATACATTGAGGTATGTAGATACATTAAAAAAAGAGTTAGGATAGTCCCTTTATACACAGAAACCATAATACTAGTAAACTAAATTAAAAGTCAAGGGTTAAAAGAAAGGAAGGTAAACACATTCAAAGATATGTCCATTGAGCTCCTCCTAAATGCTCCATACCCCTTAGGCTAAATGAATCACAAACTTTGAAAAACTATTAATAGTATGATTTATTTCACAATGTACTCTTTATTATTTAGGAAGAAAGTCAAGATCCTTCATTTTGTTGGAGTTTTTACCCATAATGGATTTCTTCAATGTATATTATGTACATGGTATTCCATTTTGTGCCTTTTCTATTATAGTTATGTTCTTAATTTCATAGTCGTTTAAATAATTTGTATGGTTTTCTTTACATTTCTATTAAATCACTAAATATGCAAACAATAGTTGCACAATCAAGCATAATATCACCATAATAAAGCATAATATCACCATAATAGTAGTAATTTTAAGGTCTATTATGGTGAGCCAATAAGTAGAATATGTAAGGCATTTTATAGATCATATTGATATTAAAGGAATTTTTTTTGGGGAATCTATGTGGTTTGAGTGTAATATATGCTTATTTATCAGGAAGTTTAAATCTAATAGAGAGCTACACCTTGTACTTCTATAGATTGATGTGAGAAGGACAAAGAAACAGTATAAAGGCTTAGACGTTGGAGATGGGAACATGGAAAAATAAGTTGACAAAGATGAGTTACATTTTGCAAGGTTTGAGGCTTGAGTTGTTGACATTTCCAGGAGTACGACCTTATCAATGACCACTCTTTAGATTAAGATTAGCCCCTTTCTATTGCAAGAAGAACCAAATATTGAAAAAGGGAACTCTAGTATCCAATCTTCTCATCCCTTATTTAAGGTGGAAGAAAAGGTTGTTATCAAGCCCTAACAAGGTGAGGTAGATGAAATTAACTTAAATAATTGGTTGTAGTGGTTAAAAGTCTATTTTAGTATGCATAATGTATGGGAGGAGTAGAAAATAGATTTTTCTAGACTCATGCTAGAAGGTAATGCACAAACTTGGTAGGAAAGCTACACTGAGACATTTACACTAGAGGGATATCTGCTAGTAACTAAATGAGATGTATTCAATAACCTTCAATATTAAGTCTTGATTTTACCCTAGCAGGTATGAAGAGGATAAGAGGATTCAATGGAACTTATATAGATGGAGTCAAGGAGATAGTGTACAAGAGTACACTGCAAAGTTTTGGGAGTAAGACTATTAGTTGGGAATCTCTCCCAGGAACCCAGATCTGTAAGGAGTCAAGTCATGTTATTCAATCCTAATATTATAGATGAGGTGTGTGTATAGGTTCAATACATTGAATTTGACAAGAAAAAGGTGAAGCCATGTGGTTCAAATCAACATGATTAGAATAACACTTCAAAGAAAGGAGAAAAGAAAAAGTGGAAAGGAACAAATACTAATGCTACCACCCCTACACATGTATGAAAGGACCCAAAAAACCATTTTGACCTTTGCAACATTGATTTCCATTTAAAATAAAAATGTTGGAAGGTACGTGTATAGTTGAATCCAAACAACTACAAGCATGAACAATCCAAGATGAAGAACCTTCTAGGTGTGGAAGCATGAAACAAGGTAAAAAGTAGTTCATATGTGTATGAAAAAAACATCTACATAGTAATGATTAGTAATGATGAAGGAGGTGAATCTCAATATCCTCTATTCCAATGAGGATAAGGATATGACAATGTTGTTCCATATCAAGATAAATATAAAAAAGAACAAGGTAGATGCTATGTTTGATTTTGGTTCACCAACCAACCTCATTACACAAGACTTTATAAGAAAGCTTGGGTTAGAGGTGTTATATTATTTGCATGATTATCCCATGTACTATACATTGGATTGGGAGAAAAGGGGCGGGGGGGGGATTCTAGACCCCTTTTGTTAGGGGGCATAGCCCCTAATAATTTTTTTTTGAGTCTTTTTTTGGTGTTTTTCGTCCCATTGTAATGTAATTCCAGTCAAGGAATCTATTATGGGTCAACGAATTAGGGTTTTGGATGCAACAGGATCATATACATATTATTGTGATGGTAAAGTTAATACATTGAAAGATAGAGGTGCATCTCTAAACATTTTCTGGTTTTCCTGGTTAAGGATTCCCAAGGTAATTTTTTGAGTACTATGTGTGAATGTTATTGCTTTCTTTCTGTTTTATAAAGAATTTGTGTGTGCATTGGTATACTATAAATATTTAAAACATACAATAGGTGCATGATCATCCTCATCCATTCCCTATGGGATGGGTGAATAAGGATTTATAATTAGAAGTTCCAAAATAGTGTAATATTAGGTTTACTATTAGTGCAAATTATATTATTGAAGTGGTTGTTAATGTATTGTGCCTTGAAGTGTATGGTGTGGTGTTTGGTAGCCCTTATATGAAATATATGAGGGATTCAAACTTCATGAAAAGGGTCAACTAACACCATTTGGATAAGAAGATGAAAGGTTTTATTATCAATCCATATATGAGGAAGTCCAAGATCTCTCTAGTGGAGTGCCCATTGAGCTAATAGATCGACCAACTCAAGAAAGAAGTATATATTACTCTTCTTGAGATAGAACTATAAATACACCAAATCAATGGGAGTGAGGGAATCCTCAGAGGTATGTATAAAATAGTAGAGGGGTTGATTTGAAGAGCTTCTACAAGCATACATAGTATTTTTGGGGGATTTGAAAGGTATGTCACCCAAGATGATCGAGGTGGATACTAGTGTCAACCCACCTCTTCCACAGACTCAGAACGGTTATACATAATGATAGTTCTACTATAGTATTGTAGGTCCTAAACTTTTAATGCATTTTTTGGTCATTTCCCATACACTTTTTGTAGTTGAAAAGGTGCCAAATTTTTTGTAGTCTCACAAAACATATAGAGACTAGAATAAGCTTTGTAATGGTCTAAGAAACAACCCAAATGGAGTTTGTATGTGAAAATGGTGGCTCTAGGTAGTTGATGTATCAATTGGGCTCCTCAAGGCCTTCATTGATTTTTCCACCTCATCTTCGAGGGTTAGGGTTTTTGTCTCTTATGGATTTATACTTTATGTTAAAATCCAATTTTAGCCAATTTTAATGGTCTGCTTGTGAATCAACATAGTTGAGACATCTCTCTTTAGAGATAAGCTAACACCATTCTAGCCAATTTATATTTCTTTGCATATTGCAATGTTTTTCTATTTCATTCATTAATAGATATTGGGGTTCACTATATTATTGTGCTCTCTACAATGACTCTATGTGATTCCATCTATATTTCTATCTTCATTTCATTTTCCACATAATTCAAACCAGTGGTATCAGAGAAATCTACTCTTTTTTGTTTTTTCCGTGTATGTCCTCGACTAGGTTAGGGTACAAGGAGTTGGGCCTCAAACTAACTAAAATTGGTGAATAATACACTCATTGGTGGGACCAATCTCCCATGGTGGAAAAAATGGAAGATGATGGAGCAAGAGATCTTATCAAGTTGTTGCTCAAGGAGGCCCTTGCATGACATGGGAATTAAATGATGGATAATTCCACCTAGATCCTTTGGCGATTGCCAATAGTTATGGAAGCACCTTTGATAATATTACACTTTAGAGGTATGGTTACCTTCAAGGTACAATTTAACTTTGACATTATTTTATTTGAAGTCCAGATAGATGCATATGCTTTGGAGAAATGGTTAATTTTGTTAGAGGGTTATTACTCTATTGAAATTTTTTCTAACAATTAGAAGATCACCTTCACGCTATGTAAGTTCCTTCCCCATGTCAAATTTTGGGGGAACACTTACTATGTGAAACATTCCAGAGATGAGTCTAAAAGTTTTTGGATAGAACCCACATGGGTGGATTTTGTTGATTCCCTCAGGATGTTGGTGGACTAGCCAACCCTAGGAGATTTATTCCCCACTACGCAACTTCCTACTTTGACTTATAACAACTAGAGTTATTTATGGATTCAAAATGGTAAGTTGTTTTGAATATGAAACTTCCTACAACTAATAGTGAACAATCCTAGGCCTTCATCATAGGGGCTTCCATTTTTTTAAGAAAATGAAATAAGGAGATAGAGACCTTCAACTAGATTAGAGTTTGTACATTGGATTTAGTACTTGATTTGGTACCTTCATTTGGAGGGAGTGCAAAAGAACAAGGCACAAGTGAAGAGTTGTGGAGTTGATTCAAGGGTGAGTCAACATGATTGGTCAAGGCTTGTTGGCCCCTTCATTTTTACAAAATTTGCAATGTGGCATAGTGACAACAACAAAACACTTGAACAACCACTATTGTACCACATGAAGCCAAAGAAAGAGAAAATTCAAATGTGTAGGAGACTAACAAGATCAAAGGAATCCCCTATTTTATGGGTTAGTTCAACTAGTATTTATTTGAATGTAATGGAATGCATTTATGTATTCAAATAAGTCAGTTAAGTTAAGGTCTTTGAGGGGGTATCTAATGAATCGATGAATGTTTTTGGAAACTATGTAGATGTGGGAAAGGTGGGATTGACATGTGATATTATGTGCCTTAATAGTGAAACTAAAGACTATGGCATGGGAGGTGGAGTTCCAACTAGTTATTCGATGGTGGAATATAAAGTTGAGTTATACAATGTGGTAGTTGGTAAGGACTTGGTGAATGAAGTCAATAGTGTAGGTGAGATCTCAAAGTTTGAGGTGTTTTGTAGCATAGAGGTTAGAGGAAAAGAGGCTATCATTTTGTTTCAGAAAGAAGGCTCAAGGATTGATAAGGATAAGCTTATGTATGAACATACAGGGAGATATGAAGATGCTAATCTAGTGTGGTATAGCTTGGAAGGAGGGTCATCAAATAAGGTAGTGTGAGGAGAGGTTATCATAGGTTGAAATTTATATTTGGAAGTCCTCCATAGGAAGATGAAACATGAGAAAAAGGGAAGTGAAAGTGAATATATATCTCGAGGTTGGATAGAATTTTTAATGAAGAATGATATGGATTCCGGGAAAATTTTGGAGTAGCGATGTATTGGAGGTATTATGTTCTATCTTTAGTGAATTGGCATATAATTTTCAATCGCAGAAACCTTTACAATATTCCTAGCTTAGGTCAAACCATCTTGGCTCCCTTTGGAGTGTTGATACAATAAGTTCTTGAGGATTCTTAAGGATATCTTTAGGAGGACTTTGGATATTGAACAATACTATAAGGACTTTAGTGAATATATTGGTAGAATTTTATATGTAATAGGGTCTTTGGGATTTTATAGAAGTTGTGACAGGAAACTATACTTATAAGAAAATCTTGGATTATCTACAGACCCATTTCAGATGCATGAGGTGACATAATTTTGAGCTATGGTCAATGAGTGAAGTATTCCACTCACTGAATATGTATGGAAGAGAAAATAAATCATTAATGAGTTATGGAATAGAACTCCTTAAAAATTAGATTGGAAAAGAAGGAAAATGTAGGAGCTATGGAAGCAAATGGCTTAGTCCAAATTGAGTCTTTCTTAAATAATATATTCAAAGTTAGAGGAGACTCATGTCCAAGCATTTTCCATTGATCAATGAAAGGAAAGTAGAGGTAAAAACAAAGGAGGATTCAAATTCTAAATATCAACCTAAAGATTCAACTAGTATGTTATCCATAAATGAACCAAACTCTTCTTTAAATTCAAGGGAAGATTGGTTTGGTTTTAAGGATTGGGATTCTTGGCCTTCTCCCTTTGAGGTATGTAGACAAATTGTACTCAGTCGTTTTTTTTTTTTTTGGGGGGGGGGTGGAATGGAGCTAGGGGTCAAAAGAAAAATAAATCAAAGAAAAATGGATATCCTAATGAAAAGAAAAAGGTGGTTCATGTTTGGAAAAATGAGGGCATATTGAAAAGTTACGATAAGCTTGTCTAGTGAGTCTTTTGCACATAGTTATAGTAAGTAATAATTTCTTCCTATAGTCTAAACTTAGGTATGATGTTAGGTATATAAATTAGGACATATATTTTTTTGAGGTTATCATTGAAGGTGGATTAGGGTTATATCCTTTTGAGGATTCTACACATAAGCATCCAAGGATGAAGTCCTTACTCCACCATGCTTAAGAAAAAGACTTAAGAGAGATTCAACAAGGGAAACATAGATCATCGAAAGGGGGCCACAGAGTGGGAAATAACCCCTATAAGGTTATTGAATGATCATTGTATAACTTAATATAAGGGGTTTGGTAACCCCTCAAAGAGACTATCCCTAGCTAGATTGATGGAAGTTCAAAATCTCGATGTGATGTTGTTACAAGAAACTATGGGAGAAGGGAAGAAGTTGGTGGAGCTCTTAGGTAAACTTATAAAATGACGGGAATTATTAGTGATATATGAAAATGGTTTTTAATAGGGCTCATCAGTATTTGGAAAAGTAAAGTCAAATTATTGATTTTTCTTTCATTACAACTAGAATATGTACAAAATTTTAGTTCTAAGAACTAGGATTTAACATAACAATTATAAATTATTATGTCCCATATAAGGAAAAGAATCCCTTCTGAGATGATTTTTTTTCTCATGAGGTTTTAAGGTAGGAAAATTTAACTGTAGGTGGGGATCTAAATTTTTCCTTAAGAATTTTTGAGGTTGGGGGTGGAGGGGGAATGAAAGGTAGGATACACTAGCATATTTTTTTAGGAAAAATATATACTAGGTGGATTTGGTGGTTGTGGAGCCCATTAAAAATCTTCCCACTTTGAGGAACAATAGGCTAAAAGGATAAGAAGTGTCCAAGATATTGGATATATTCCTAGCCTTAGAGAATCTATTAATGGATAAAACATAAATTTGTTCTTGGGTGGATGTAGGAGGAGGGTTTGATCATATGCTCACATTACTTTAGATTGATAAAAGAGAAAAAAAACTTGTTGATCCTTTTAAGTTTAATCTTGATTAGGTATATGAGGAAGAGTACATAAGACTAGTTAAGGAGGAATGAGTCAGTTTTAATCCTTTAATTAGGGAATCGACAAGTTTTCATTTTCAAGAGTCTTTAAAAAATGTAAAAAAATATATGGCAACATGACCTTCTTGAAAATACAAAGAGATTGATAAAGAATTAAAAGAGGTGGACATTTATATGAAAATACCAGACGGAATAATTACAACTTAATTACTAAATTTGGAGCATCTTCGTTAAAAATGGATGGTTGGTGCAATGGTTAAAACCGTTGCTAAAATTGGTGGGGTCATGGGTTCCATTCCCGATCATATTCCATATTCCCGAATCTAGTCGGATGTTTAGTTCTAGATCATATGTTCTTCATCTTGGGTATTTTCAGATCATGTGGTATCAGAGCTGAGTCTCCTGATGTGAAAATACCACACGAGTTCTAACACCAACTTATCCTTAAATATCAACAAACTCTGATACTAATTCATCCCAAAGAATCCTTAGACACTAATTAGTTCATATGCAGATACTAAACACCCCACCAGATTCAGGCATATAAATGAAGATCGCTTGATTATTTTCAAAATCACATGTGGATGTCTTACTTATCCATAAACTCATAAACAGGTGAATAACTTGAAATGTAAATGAGATAATACAACAGAAAATAAAAGAACTCAAATACATATGTAAATTGCATACACCACTGCATCTTCAAAGTCCATTTAAATAGAATGATTGTTCTTTATCATCTGACAATTCCAAATTACATTACAATATAGGCTTAAAAAACCATAATTTTGAAGACACTCTAAAAATCCGCCGCTCAAATGTAGAAACAGAATGCACCACTGAATTCCTAGAGAAAATCATGGAAAATTGATATAAAATACTCTAAATTTCATCAAGGTACTCCTCAATACGATTTACGGTGTTACCTCAAATGTATTGTACCCTTGACATGTATTGCGAGGAAAAAATAGGCATAAAATTGTGTGTTGGGATGTGTGCATAAAGCCCTTGGAATGTGTGTACACCATTGGGGTATGTGCCCAATATATAGTTCATGGCCTCCAAACTACCAACCAAAATAATTTCAACTTAATTACTAAATTTGGAGTATCTCCATTAAATGTGGGATGGTTGGTGCAATGGTTAAAATCATTGCTAAATTTTCCAGGGTCGTGGGTTCCATTCCCACTAACCACCGCTCTTTCGTGGGTTTTGTTAATCATATGGTTATATATACTTTATATAGTATATGGTGTTAAACCATATACACGCTAGTTATATTGTTATATGGTTAACATATATTATGGTGCTAGATGGTTCATTATCCCCCTTGCCTAATACCTTGTAGACATATTACATTGCATACAACCACGGGCTGGGGCTAGTCCTTGGCCCCTTTTCCCCCCAATTGAAACCTTTCATAAATTTAAATAAAATATATTCCACATAAAGGTTAAGACCCATTAAATAAACACACTTTACCTAAATATCCCTAAGGGTTATCTCAAGTGGTTCTGAGCCAGACGTAAATCTATCCCCAACGAAGGAGGTCACATGTTCAAATCTCTTGTTCCCCCTTGGGGTTAGGCCTGTAATCAAGTCAGTGGTATAACCCTGTTAACTCATAGGGTTTTCCATTGTATTCTTTTGTGGATGTAGCTAGCACCAATTCCGATGCAGTGAACCACATGAAGAAAAAAAAAAGGTTAAGACCCATCGTGTAGTATGTTGGTTGGGGATACTTTGTTAAGGATTTGGTGGCTATGGAGGTCATGGGGTCGAACCATATTGACTCCATAATAATTGTATACAACCTTAACCATTACTGGCCAATAAGGGGTTTCCACATGGTAGCCTCTCATTGGCTAAACCAATGCCATGTGTCAAACAATCATTGGACCACTTGGAATACAGACTTGCCAATTGTTGACTAGATATGCCAGCTAATCTACCACATCACCTATTGTACCATGTGTCACTACTGACATCACTATGA
Organism: Picea glauca; assembly: GCA_000966675.3. Classification (NCBI taxonomy): domain Eukaryota; kingdom Viridiplantae; phylum Streptophyta; class Pinopsida; order Pinales; family Pinaceae; genus Picea; species Picea glauca. The sequence goes on from JZKD02S1666513.1 coordinate 27,438, forward strand.
CACATGTCACCCTCTAGTGGTGCCATGTGTCACTACTGACATCACTATGACACATGTCACCCTCTAGTGGTGCCATGTGTCACCCTCTAGTGGTGTCACATGTCACCCCTATTTTCCTGGTTTGACCAAACTTTGACTACTCATAATGTTTTCATATGAGCTTTGTTTGGCGTGTCGTTGGAAATATAATGACGATCTCTACGCAATAATGTCATTTTCAGGAAATTTTGAGACAATCAAACTTTGAGCTTTTATGGATCCCCTGGGACCTCTGTGAGCATTCCAGATCCTCTTGGACCTCTGTGAGCGTTTCTTAGATCCTCCTAGATCACACCTTCCCACTGAAGAACTTTTGGACCTCCAAAAGTATATATATTCAACAACTTAGTGATGATAACTCTAACTCACTCTTCCATCTTACTGAAATGTTCTAATCAATAACTTAATGATGAAACTTCTTTGCTCTTCCATCTTGTCGATTCTTTTGGAAATAAGTCTTCATCTTATGTCTTCGATCTCATGTACTAGATTAGTGCACTTTTATCTCCTTTTCTGAAATATAGCTATGACTCTAGCATATGGAACTGTAGCTAATATATATCTCGAGTCCTGGCTTATAAATTCCCTGACAACAAAAGTCTTGTTCATTGAATCTTTGTTATACCTGTATCCTATATTTCAACATCGACTCCCATCTCCTTCTATGGAAGATAGTTTATTTTGGCCAATGTGAACCAAGTCGAATGTTCATCTATGCCTTGCCCATTTGGACTATATGTTCTTGTATGCTTTATGTATTTATAGAATTCCCTGAATGAATACTTTATTCAGTGTCGCTCCCACCTTGACTATTTTTTGTTCAAGGCATACATCTACATGAACATGACATAATATTTTGAACATTCTTATAGTATGCACCTTTATGTTCTTCTTAAAAGATGATTATTCAGAAATCAAGTGAGAATGCTTCTGCCTCACTGGTCTAGTATCATTCATCCTTCCTCTACTCTTTTCCAACTGCTCCCATATCATTGTTGTGATTCTCTGCTTCCTAAAAACTCAGTTTCCTTCACACAAAGATGCCCCTCTCCCCATTACATCCATCGAGGATTCCTTTTGCACCATGATTCATCCCCTTCGATTCTCAGATGATCCCTTTCATAGGGACTCACTTGACCCCCTCCTTGCCAACATCTGAACCTCTTTTGCCCCAAGACCATGTAGATTGGGAAAACTCCTTGTTGGTAATCCCATTCATTCTATCCCTACCATCTCACCCTGACACCTCTTCCAGAATCCCCAGGATTTCATCGACTGAGGATTCCTACTTAAATGGATACCTCCAAAGAGCATAACGAACAATGAATGATGCTCTCTCTTGAGGAAGATGTGCTTCTTGGTTGTATTTCCCCGCAAGCACCCATGAAGTTCTTGGTTCAAGTCACAAGACACAATCACAACTATCCTGCAAAAAAATTATCTTATCTTTCTCACACTTTTCCCGGAGGACTATGAAGTATCTAGCTCGAGGATGATCTAGGTAATAGTGGTGAGGGCTTGTTGGCACCCAAATTTTTGGGTACATTTTTGCATGTGTGCACAAATGAAAGTTGTGCACGCTCATCCAATAGTTTTGTGAGCGCCTAAGGATATTTGTGAAATAATTTCGTAGTGCACATAGCATACCCTTTTTTTTTTAGCAGCGTGCCAAGTCTAAAGGTGGTCAAGGGAGCGTCAGTCCAAGTTCTTTCAGTTGAGCGCACTGGTCCGAGTTTTGTTAGTTGATCCATAAATCAAGAAGAAGCCCATTAGAAGCAAGAAAGGAATCGTCGGGATATCTCTTGAAATGATTACTTCTAGTAGCAGATGAATGTGTGGGGCAGACAAAAGATGAGCTGGCCAGGGCAGTTAATATTGCCCCTGATGCAGAAAACCTACATGGAGCCCTAGCAAGTACCAAAATCATGCGAGGTCATTATATCATACAAGTGAGTGGAGAAGAATAAGGAAGAACAACACTCCTCGATAGAAAGAGATATAAAAGAGAGATCTCATCTTAGAAAAGAGGCTGGTGAATTGGGGAATCCATCAGTACTAGAGCTTGAAGTTAGCCTACTGCGGTCCTGTGTTATATGGATAAGTCTCCCGTGTCTTGCATATGTCCTAGTCTTACATTTTAGCGCAAGGTGGATATGTTTGTATTCCCACTATTTTTATAGTAATGAGATGAGGTATTATGTTGTGCAACTCAGTTATTCAACACATTGTATGTCTCTAAGATGATGGAATACATTCAGTAATAAATCTACAACAATTATATTTTTTCTATGTTTGCCATGAATGAGTAACACATGTGCATGTATTGTGTTAATTCTTAGTCCTTGTGATATTATCAAATATGAATTACATGGATTCCATTTGTAGTTTTGTTAGTTATGTTTGATCCTCCATCCCTGACATAATATGTTTTGGTCTATGTGATACTCTTTGCATCTCAAGTGACACCTTCCTCGGCCTCGGTCAAGGATTTATATGTCGGTGCTTAGGGGTTTTTGTTGGACACGCTCTGGAAGAACCCTGGGTCTTAAACCCCCCAGTGTTACGAAGGTCAGTGAATGTGCATGCATGTATTGAATAAACAACACTACATAGCTTAGACCCAACAATAATAAACATGAGTGATCAAGAAGAATAAAGAAGTGAAATCCTAATGAATAAAGAGAAAGAAATGAAATAAATAGAAACCCAAGAAGGAAACATAGATCCAATCCACTCAATTTACAGGGAGAGCAACATCATATTCCAACTCTTCCTCAAGGAATTTTACTTGTATTTTCAAGTGATGGGATTATGGATCCTAAAAAGCATATGGATTAGTTCCTTATTATTTGTGATATTCATTTGATTGAACATGATGATGTAATGGTCAAAGTCTTTCTTCAAACTTTGATAAGCCCAGCCTATGACCGATATCTTTCTCTCTCAGTTCAATCAATTGGATCGTTTGATGATATATAATATATTTTCATGACTATATATGCACATCATATTGCATATCATACTCTACTTACTCAATTCACCCAAATCCATCTTCAAAAGGGTGAAAGAATCAAGGATTTCAATTTACGATTGTGTAGTACATTAAATCAAATCCCAGATGAAAAATGCACAAATACCCCTGTTATATTTGGATATTACGAGAATTCCATGCCATCAAATGTGAACTATGAAATAAGAGTCTCACAAATAAATACATTAAATGAAGCAATTCAAAAGGCAACATAAATGGAAGAATACATGCTAGAAACTAATGTTGGCCATGAGATTATTCTTGGAAAAGTGCAAAGACAGATGACAAGTATAGCATTGTCATCTTAGGGACCATCCACTTCTAGAATTTTTGAAGGTTGAGAAATTATGGGAGGGATTATTCAAGGCCTACCCCCTAATGTGAGAAAGAATCTTGAAGTTGTTCAAGAGACTAGACAAAAAATAGAAACTGCTCAGATGAGGAAGGCTATTCAACAAAAGCAAAATGAGATAACTTGACTCAAGATGAGTGAGAATGTCACTCCACCACATAAAAACATGAGAGCCCCATTACCTGATAAAATAGGTATAAATGATAGATATCAAATACCTGAAGAGCACAGACCAAGAGCACCCGAAATCCCAAATGTTGTGCTAGAAAAAAATATAGAAGAAGAAAATTTTGTTCAAAACAATGAGCCTTTTGATCAAGAAACAATCAATGATCAAGATGAAGTCCCGGAATTAGTACAAATGGAAGAAAGTTAACCATATTTTAATATTTTTTATGAACAAGAATATTATGAATATTCACAATATAATGTTGTTCAAACCAGAACTCAAGAAAACAAATTCAAGTCAGGTGCTTTCTCAAGAATATTTTATATTCTTGCATATTGTTAAAAATGGAGTATCACTTACTTAAAAACATAGGTGTATTTATCCTCATGATTTTTGAAATATTGGTTGTCATTGATGTCAACCCTTGAAGAAGTTCGGTAACTCCAAAGGTATGTTTATGGAAATTTTAGTTGATCAAGGAACAAGGTTAGAAGGACGATGTAAATGCAGGTAAATCACTCATGGATGGATAGTGCTTGTCATGCAATTTTCAGTGATAGGTGGTACACCATGTAGTTCCTCATGGTTGAGGAGTTATGGCCTTGTGAATTTAGAAGCCCCGAAGAATGGTCAAGATGCCCCTAGTTGATTACAATCCTTTAATGAAAGGGTAAAGTGGTTGTAACAAGAAAGTCAAGAAGCCCCTAAGATTAAGGAAAGAGGTTACCCAACAAAAGTATAAATCTCCTTACTCTGACCACAGGTGTAAGATGACTTTCCTTTAATTGTTGGGGGGTCCGGCCTCTTTTCTGTGCAATAGAAGCAAGGGTTTAGCATTCTTTGGGTGACCACGGTCTTCCTTCAACCTTGAGCAAGAGGTATTCTTCAAGACCCACTCTGATAGCCTGTTGAATTTTCAATGAGCTATGGCTCATGCATTTAATTAAATTTTCTGTTTAGCTTTTACTTGAACCATAACTACTATAGAAAACCAAGATCACAAGAAGAATAACCATGCACAAGAACATAAGAAGTATCCCGGAAAACCCTTCTCGACAAGGGAAGAAAACCCAACCAATCCTTTGCTATATTCTTCAAGAGAAAGAGCTCCCACACCCTCACCAAATCTAGCACACAAGAGGGTGCTGTAATTATCATAATTTTAGACCACAACTTCTGAAATCATGAGATGACACAATGTTAAGTGTGTTTCCTCAGTGGGAATTCACCTTTATTTATATAAGACTTATCACATCAAATGATGTGTCTATTGGCACAATAGGGCCGACCTCAATAAATCAAAATATAATTAATAATTACCATATTAATTATCTTTTACATTATGGTGGGGCCGACCTGTACCCTTTACATCACAAATAGTGTTACAAGTAATTCTGACTCTTGGAAAATATAGCAAGGGATCTCATACACCCACTAGTGCTCAGCCACTAGGGGCACATCCGTTTGTGCTCAACCACATGGATGTCCACATCTCTATCTCACTGCATATCACAGGAGAACCACACTCACTAGTGCTCAGCCACTAGGATCACGTTCACCTGTGCTCAGCCACAAGCACATCCAACTCAATAGATCTCTTTCTCACTGCATCTCATAGGAGAACCTCACTCACTATTGCTCAACCACTAGGATCACGTTCACCTGTTCTCAATGACATTCACATCCAACTCAATAGATCTCTTTCTCACTGTGTTACATAAGAGAATCATCTGGAGTATCACATCATCTCAACTCTCTGCATAGAGGATGCCAACACATCGTTTCATCTCTGTCTCAGAACGATACACCCAACTCATGGGATTCCCCACACAGGGGAACACAAAATTCCATCTCCGTCTCAGAGAGGAACCACACACCCAGCTCATGTGCTTCCCTACACAAGGGAACACAATATTCCATCTACGTCTCAGAGAGGAACCACACACCCAGATCATGGGCTTCACCACCTCACACAGGGCACAACGTTACATCTCTATCTCAGAGAGGAACCACACACCCATCTCATGGGCACACCCAACTCATGGGCTTCCTCACCCCACATAGGGGTACACACAACGTTCCTTCTCCGCATGAGAGAGGAACAACACACCCATCTCATGGGCACACCCAAATCATGGGATCTCTCTCATGATGACTCACTCAGTATGTGTCCTAGAGGATGTCTCACGCAGTTGTAATCATCAACAAGTCGCTCCCTAGACACATAGATATAGTGATTGGTCTCTCCTTAGTAGGCCAAAAGGAGTGACCATACCTTTGGGTCACACCCTTAGTGAAGGAAAAGAGTGACCAAGTTGGAATTTGGCTAGGAACTTAGGGAAAAAGTGGTAGGTTTTAAGTGTTAAAATAAGGGGTTTCTAGGGGATAATGACCTAATGATTAGGTGATCTTTAGGTGATAATGACCTAATAATTAGGTGGAAAATAAATCTATAACAAATTCCCCCTAAAGTGTGAGTTAAGAAGAGGTGTCTGATTGCCGAAACACTTTATAAATCAAGTCACAGAGCTTTAGGAAAATAAGCTTGGAGAAGAGCATCGTCAGTCCTGCAGAAAAGGACTCCCGAGGTAGGTGTACCCATGCTTGGTAAGAAAGACAAGAACATATCTACCATAAATACAATGTGGATCCATGCATGACACAAGTGATGGGATGATGGCCACAACATAATACACCGTGGATCCATCAAGAACCAATCATGACTTGATCATGGCCACACAAGTATACATTGTGGATCCATGCAAGACGCAAGTGAAATCATAGCCACGACCAATTACAAATGTGGATCTATGTCACATCATACATATCAATGAGATGACTCAATAACTGAGCAATCTATGAAAATTCTCCATCATATCTTGGGAAATAATATAATCTAACATAAGTGTGATATTATCCCAAGGTTTTCGTCCTTGATCCAAATGGTATGAATCTAGAACATGCAAATAAATGAGATGAAGTCAAGCATGGTAGAAATTGTCTGATTACCAGTCATTAATGTATACCATTAACAGACGTAAGGGAATCCACCGATGATGATGATGGAACCCAAGATACCTAGTAAAATCTACAAAGTGTGAATAAATGAGTTGACATCGAACACTCATAGATTCATTTGACATGAGTCAAGGATGAAAACCCACTGTAAAAATGCAAGGAGACCTACCATTGATATTTGCAAGTCCCAGGGTACTAATGGGTTTCTATATTTCAATACTGGATAATGAGTTGTATTCGACAGGGTAAAATACGTCGAAGGAAGGCCTTGATGTATCCCCATCAATCAACACGAAACATGTAAATATGGATGGTGTGAAAATCATAATAATGGAGCACAATTGACATAGGGATGGCTGTGATAAACAAGCTGAAAGGAACTACAGGTGCCGATGCAGGTAAACTTCTCTTGAACAAGGAGGCATGATAAATAACTTGACTCGGCAACATTAAACCAGATGAATACCATAATAATGGTCATGGACCTATCAGGGGAATGTGACACGTGATGGAAATGGTGGTCAATGAGAGAGAATGGATGACTCGATTGTTGGATGTAATGATAGAACATGTGCATTGTTCAAGGGAGACTCAAAGTAGTAATTGCTACCAATGAATGAATATAACAAGAAGAAAAAACCCTCTAAAATTCTCCACCATGAACGACGAGTACCTCTTTCTTGTTTTACGTGCTTGAGGAGGATAACGGATACTTGATATAGCTCATCTAGTGACGAGTCCCTCATCATATATTGAGCGAACATGAAGAAGGAAGAGTTTGTTCCTAGATGGGTCCTTCAATGTTTGGTTTTACGAGTCCAAAGAAGGTAAAATCGATGGTCTTTTCATGTTTAGAGAGTTTGAAAATGGTCGTAACAAAGACTCCACAATGAATTTTTTCGTAAAGTTAGTCCCCAAGGTCTGAAAAGGTATAAAACGATACCTAGAACTCTTCTAATCATTCTTGAATAGAGTATTCCTTTTTCATAATTAGTCTAATGATGCCGAAAAAGGGGTAAACTATCACTCGAAAGACGCCATTTCTAACATTTTAACGAGTGTGAAAGGAAACAAGCTTACTTGACAATCTTTTTATATTTAGAGTCTGAAAAGAGATTAAATGAGACTCCAAAGAGTTCATTTTTCATATAGCTTTTACGAGATCGAAAACAAGATAAAAGTATACTTGGTAACCTATTCTCATGTATTTGTGAGCACAAGAAAGAAAAAATACTAAGCTCGGTAACCTATTCTCTTGTATTTATGAGCACGAGAAGGGACAAAGACTAAGCTCGAGATTGGTTTCATTTTTACACAATCTTGAAACAAAGTAAAACTATTCTTGGGTAGGTTTCATTTTTTCGTGAGCTTGAGACTAGGAAAACTATGCTCAGAACTAGTTTCATTGTTTTAATGAGCTTAAAACCTAAAACTAAATGTGCTCAACACTTCCCAATGTAAAGTCCAAAGTTGGGTGGTTGGTACTTTGCCCCCATCTTGAGAAGCTAGGGGCTTAACTCCAGAATGATGATCAAAGGTTAGAGACATGCCCCCCAAGCTTCGTTTCATCTTCCAACTCTTCTCCAATAGTGTAATGTCCCTTTCCAAATAGGAGCTCCAAAGAGGAGGATTAATGGTCTAAAAAACTCCATTAGACTATATCCAGGGCCATGTAGGGGTAAACAAGGTTACTAGAGGTCACTTCAGTTGAGTGTGTTATAATTTGAAAGTGACATTGACCTAAAAGTGACATTGAGATAAAAGTGACTAAAAGCACTTTTAATTCAAAGTGAGCTAAAAATAAAACAAATAAGATAAAAATAGGTCAACAACGAATGAGGGTTTTGAGAATATATAAAGGAAGGGTAAAGCAACCTAATTTGCCATTATGTAGTTTTTGACTTGTCATTGAGGAGAGATAGCTCAGTGGATTCCAGGAGGAATACACCCAGAGGTTGATTTTGGTGTTGAGAGACACACCCTAGTCACTGGGGAGATCACACAAATATTCCATCAGTCTTTAGCATCAATTACACAGGTTGCAGCCACAAGGGTGCACTTATTTAGGGTGAGGGTGAAGCTTATGAGGAGGTTTAACAAGTCGACTTATCCCATCCAAGGAGAATCCAGGGATTCCCTTCTGACTCAGTTGAGAGGAAGGCAAGGTGCATCTATTGCCCTGTTTCTCATCAGATTCTGACGGAGAAATCATCTGGGGTGCATTTTGCAGTTGTTGAGGGTGCGATAGTTGGGGAGGACACATTTGGGATTCCCAAGTGATCATCAGATTGAATCCAAGGAAATACTTCCGACCCATTTTCCAATAGCCTAGGGCGCTCGGTTTGAGATCCTTATCAGTCGATTCCGACAGGGGAATCACTAGGGCACAGTTTCCAACAACAGAGGGGCGAATTTCCCTAGGGGGATCCATCCAGTGTCCATACATATCAACAGAGGGATTATTGTCAGTATATTAGTCACCATGACTGAGAGAGAGAGAGAGAGCAGGGCACACTGATTGGGATAGTTTCTAGGCAGATCCGAGGTGTTTATCCATCAAGGCGAACTTTCCAGTCTTGCAGCAGTTGTCGTATGAGTTTCCATAGCTCACAACAGATCTTACATCTCATTCAATGATCCCACAGACTTCTTCTAGTATCGGGTATTATTGTTTTAGTTTTCTTATTGTATTCCAACTAATATCCTTTTGTCAGTGATCTAGCCGAGTGATTTATTTTATTCAGCGGTATTCGACATTTACTCCGTAGAGATATCATAATATATGGTTTGTATTATTTTGTCTCATTTACTATCTGTATGCTCATTTATATGTCGTAAACAATTAATTATCTACACATACATCTAAAACGCATCCAGAAATCCCCAGTGTATCAGATCAGATAATAGACATATTAGATTAGCAACATTTCCTAGACTAGCCAGATCTTGGATGTTACAGTGGTATCCAAGCTTTCTTCCTGCTAGCCTATGAAGAAAGTGCTTCTCATGACCCCATGATTCTGGGAACAGGTGAAGAATACCTAGAGGGCCAATGAAATATTGGTGATGAGTACATTCAGTACCGCAGAGGTCATAGAAGAGACTGGAGAGATAGGAATAGAAGGGACTACACTCCCTTCCACACTCAATCCGATACAGAGCCAAGGTTAAAGGACATAGAGCATATCAACTTTGACACAAAGGTAGAGATAGAGAGGAGTATGGGTGAAAGACGAGAGAATAAAGAGGGTAGGGGGAAAGGACCCTAGACACATCCGAACAGTACGCATGCCATCTTGAATGACCTAACCAAAGGACAACGAGACATGATGAACACCATAACATAGATGGCCATCAATATATAGATGATCCATCATAACGTGAGCACTATAGGTGCCAATGCCACAGGAGGAGTGAGTGGTTCAAGAGGACATCAGGGAAGTGGGGCCAGTGGCTCCAATGGATCTCAGGGCAGACCGAGTGCAAACCCTTCACCTGTCTGAGCTTATACATCATTTCGGAGGATTCTTCGACCTTTATATCCACAATTCCAAGGGGAAAACTGTTGGGACAACCAGGGTATGCAAGACGACAATCGGGTTAGGGAGATGCAGTGCCACAAGATCCATTCAGAGAGTACATGAGATACTACTTGGCACTAGGACCGAAGTTCCATGTAGACATGAATTTTCTATACTATTGTTCGATCATGTATCAGAACAGACCCCAAGAGGCATAGAGGGGTAATGGGAAAACTCAAAACATGGATTTCATCAAGAAAGTGGGGAAGTTGAACATTCCTACTTTCAATGGATCATCACGATGCTCATCTCAGGCATGGGTTCATAAGCTTGACACATATTTCAATCTTAACCTAATGACAACTTCACCACCTTTCATTTGGATGGGGAGGCCTAGGAATGGTGGTACCATGGGCTGGTGACCTTGGGTCACAACCACATTACTTCATACTTGGATTTCACTGAGAAGTTGATGGAGAGGTTTGACATGAGATATCCATAGCTCCATTTCAGGGATCTTACATAGTTGAGACAAACAAGATTAGTCGAGGCCTTCATCATAGAGTTCCAGTGGAAGGCAGTGGTCGTATCTGATATATAGGAGAACATATTGGTGATGCTTTTCACTGAGGCATTGACAGAGCCATTGAGGGGTTGGGTTAAGGATTTCAAGCCTCACACCCTACAAGAGGCCATTGTCCACACGAGAGACATGGGGGACTCAACACTGAAAACCAAAATCGTTACCAAACCCTTTGTACCTCAGAGAGACAACGATAAAAAAAATACTCAAAGGGAATGGAACGGTAAGCCCAAGTTGGACAATGACACCAGACGAGAGTTGATGAGGAAGAATCTATGATTATCTTGCAGAGACCCTTGGGTTCCAGGCCATAGGTGCATGGGAAAGGGAGAGATCCATTATATTGAGGTGGCAACAAACAATGTGGATAGTGAGGAGGAGGAGCAGGACAACAGTTCCACTAGCTCAGAGGATGAGCCATCACAGGCAGAGGAGAATCCTCCATAGAGACCACCAACACTGGCAGGGACCCGTCCACCAGTAGCACCACAACCTCTTGAGCAGGCTAAAGTATGAAAACCAACAAAGGGAGGAGTCATAACAACCCTTTATGGTGTTCCTAGGTATGACACCCTCCAGATCAAAGGGACTATTCAAAGACAATGAGAAATCACCCTAATCGATGGTGGGGCCACCCACAACTTCATTGATGCTTCATTGGTATCGAGGCAGGCACTTCAGACATAGGAGTTTGAGGGATTTGATGTTGCAGTAGCAGATGGCCATATGGTGGAGTGTCTAGGTAGAGTCCCTAACTTGGAGATAAAGTTAAGTAACTACACCGTGAGAGACACATTTTATGTAGTCAACCTATCAGACACATATGTGGTGTTGGGAGTCCAGTGGTTGATCACATTGGGAAAAATCACCACCAACTACCAAACCATGGAGATGGGGTTCAGGGAAAATGATGGGAAGATGATCATTCTGAGGGGCATGTCAACAAGGGCACCTAAGACAATTTCGACTGAGAGGATGGAGAGGATATTTAGGCATAGGGAGGTAGCATATGCTGCAGAGTGCTTGATCACTCAAAAAAAGGATTTAGAGGGTAGACAACAATATCAGACAGAGATAAGGAACTTGTTGGGGAGGTATCAACAAGGTTTTGGTTCGATTCCACTAGGGAGATCACATGATAGAGGGTTTGAGAATATTATTGAGCTGGAGGAGGGGGCCAAACCTATGGTCACACCACCCTATCGTTATCCTAGGAGGTTCAATGATGAGATAGAGAAAGCAATTAAGGAATTTCTAGCGATGGGGCACATCAGACTTAGCAACAATCCATTCACTTCTTGAGTTTTCTTAGTTCTGAAGAAGGATGGTACCATGAGGATGTGCATTGAATACTAGGACTTGAACAAGAAAACCATCAAGAACCGATATCCTATCCCTCGCATCAATGAGTTGATGGACGAGCTGCATGGGGCAGTTTTCTTCTCGAATATTGATCTATGCTCTGTGTTTGTGTTTCATGGAAACCTCCATAGGAGATCTAGCTAAAGCAAGTACAAACAAAGCTTGTCAAGAAAGGAAGAGAGATTCAATATGGAATAATGAGAAATATATTCACACTACTACAATGAGCTAATGATTGATACATATATCATGATCAATATGATACAATGAATGAGTGGAATACACTCATATATAGGGAAAAACATTCCATAATTAAGAAAAGCAATCAAGTAGTTAACTTTCCTTAGGAATGCATGCATGCATAATAGTGATGGTAAAAATAGAAAGTCTAAAATAGAACTAGTCAGTTAACTCCCACTGAACTAGTGTGTCGAAAATAGAAATTTCTCCAACACCCCCCCTGAACATCACTATGGAGTAAAAAATGAGTCTCGGCTACTAGACCATTTTAGGTGCTCATGTACAATGCAACTAATGAACACTGAATAAAAGTGAGGAAAGAGGAAAAACCACGTGGGAACAAACCCCCCCCCTCAAAAGATAATGTATCAAAAGAAGAAAATGACAGCTGCTAGGCAACTGTGTTATTCACTGCAAGATGATCCCGCAAAGTATGAAACTTCTGCTCACTAAAAGTCTTCATGAAGATATAGAAATCTTTATGGATCTGATGAAGTCCTTTGGCAACCTATCTAGCCTTGTACCTCTTGATCCTGTGGACCCATCTGCACCTGAAAATATTCCTTTCTGGTGGAAGTGGAACCAGATGCCAAGTTTGGTTCTGTAGGAGTGATTCATACTCCTTCTGCATGGCCACTTTCCATAATGGATTTCCCACAACCCTATTGTAGTTTTTTGGATTAGTAGATTGAACCATATAGCAATGCATGGGCATCGCAGGTTTTGAAGCTGGAAGTACATGAGAAGGCTCCTCATGTTGAGATCGAGTAATGCTCAAATCCAATGGATTCCCTGCAAGGTTTCCTACTACCTGAAGTGTGGTCTGTGCCTTCTTGGGCATCTCCTGAAGCTTCAACGTTGGCTTCTTATCTGGATGTACTACCTGCTTATTTCCATGTACAAAATCTGAGTGTATGGAATCATATCTGATGTCTAAAACTGATGGAAGACCAAGAGTATATGCATGTTTCACTGGAGGTGCATGCAAAGTACTCTCCTTATGTTTAAGTAGAATAGAGGAGTCATCATCAGAAAACTTAGTGAATTTATACAACCTTGACTTGTGATCCACCTCACCAATTGCAATGATGGAATTTTCATGCATGTCAATTATTGAAATTGAATCTGATGTAAATTCAACCTTTTTACCTTTCTGAGTGATCTGATAAACTAAGAGCAGATTCATGGAAATCTTTGGAACATGTAAAACATTCTCAAAACTACCATTGTGCAGTTCCACTCTCCCTTCTCCTGCTACTGCTACTGGAGTGTCATCCCCCATGAGAATAGGGGGTCTTGAGAATGGACTCAAAGAAAATAAAACTTCCTCTTTTGCGCCATATGATGGGATGCACCAGAATCTATAATCCATGAATCAGATGAGGAATTAATTGCAACCAGAGCATGATGATTACCTTTCTTAGGCACATGGTCTTCTTCCTTCTTCTTCTTGGCTCCTTCAGGAATGAAGTCTCCAAGGTTGTTCTTTTGAAGTGCCTGTACCATAAGATTGATCTATTTCTTCATGCATGTGGATTCTTTATGATTCAATTTATTACAGTAAATGCATTGTTTTCCCTTCTTATTCTTCTTGGAATATGAAGAGTCTCTGGAACTTGAAGAATCGTTGAAGGGTTTGGAATATCCCTCCTTCCCATTCTGTTTGGATGACCCTTTTCCATCATGCATGGTGAGTGCATGTGCTTTGGGATATTTCATGAGGCCCATATGTATGAGTTTTGTTTGCTGTTGTGTAAGAGACTCAATGAACTGAGCCAACGTAGGCATTTTCCAATTTGTTCCAAAAAGACACCTTCCATAATGGAAATTGGAGACATATACAACATATTTTGGTCCTAGCTTGGACAAGATTGTTAGAATAAGTTGTTTCTCTTGTGTAGACTTATCAATACCAAATTCACCCAAGCTTAATAGCAAATATTTAAATTTAGTAAAAAAATCTTGTATATTATCAAAACTTTTAGGGTCTAAGGTATTCAACTCTACCTCAAGCATATGACCTCGCATCTCATCTTGCTTTCCAAAGAGTCCTTCCAAGGTGGTCTAGATCTCATTTGGAATCTTGCATGTGGCAACATGAAACCACAAATGAGTGGAGATTAACTCAAGAAGTAGTCATGTGGCCTCATCCTTACAGTTCTCCCATCTCATCTTCTCAATCGTTGATGTAGGTTTTGTTTCTGTCGCCATCGTCAAATTATATAGTCCTTTTTTTTTGAGTTGGAATGTCGCCTTGGGATTCCAATCAAAATAATTGTATGGTATGAGGATTACCACCAAGTTTGACTGTATAATAGTTGTCATATCCATCTCTCTCACTGTTTCTAAGAACCCCTAAAAATTTACTCTCAATATGCAAGTGAAAAATTAAGAAATCGCGACAGAAATGGCACTTTAAGTGAAAATTCATATCCGTTTTAAGAGATGATCTTGCGACTTACTTTCTGAGACAACGGTGAGGAATCTCGCCAAACGGTTTAAAACCCACTTCGAAAATGGGTCGATTTACTTCTCATGCAAGTCATTTCCTCAAAAACTTAATATTTTTGGGAGCAATCACTGTAGAAATGTACGACCACAGATTCGTATCAGTTTTAGGAGGCTATCTTGCGGTTTACTTTCTTAGAAAACGGTGAATAATCTCGCCAAACGGTTGAAAACCCACTTCCAAAATGGGTTGATTTCCTTTCTTAGCGGGCCGTTTCCTCAAAAACATAATATTTGGGGAGGAATAACTACTGAAAGGTACAACCACAGATTTAGCTCACCGAAACCTCGATTTTCCTTATTCTTTGGCTTGTCTGGCTTGCTCCAAACAACATAGCTCTGATACCATGTCATTGTTTCATGGAAACCTGCACATGAGATCTAGCTAAAGCAAGTACAAACAAAGCTTATCAAGAAAGGAAGAGAGATTCAATATGGAAGAATGAGAAAATATATTCACACTACTCCAATGAGCTGATGATTGATACATAGATCATGATCAATATGATACAATGAATGAGTGGAATACACTCATATATAATAATAATAATAATAATTTGTTTTTAAGTTCACAGCCAAGCCACACCAAATTGGTGTATGAGACTCCCTTGTTTGTGGGACAAGGGACCCCCCTCCGCCCAACGATTTGACTGGTAAAGTCTACGGAAGTATACATACCCTACCCCTCTCTGGATTTGAACTTGTGACCTCTTAAGAGGAAACACATGTTCTTAACCATTAGGCCCACTCAGGGCAGTTAGATTTCCTTAGGAATGCATGCGTGCATAATAGTGATGGTAAAAATAGAAAGTCTAAAATAGAACTAGTCAGTTAACTCCCACTGAACTAGTGTGTCGAAAATAGAAATTTCTCAAACACTCTGGATATCATTAGATCAACATCTGAGAGAAGGACATCGAGAAGAGGAAATTCAGATGCCACTTTGGTCACTTTGAATTCCTGGTTATGCCATTTGGGCTAACCAATGCACCGACTACATTTTAGTCTTGCATGAACTACATATTCAGGGAGCAGTTGAGGAAATCAATTTTGGTTTTCTTTGATGACATCTTGGTCTACAACAAGACATGGCAGGAGCATATGAGGCACTTGGATGAGGTACTCATCATCATCGATACATAGTCACTATACGCCAAAGAGTCCAAGTGTGAGTTCAGTATGATGGAACTACTTTACTTGGGCCATATAATCAGTACACAGGGGGTACATGTGCATCGAGAGAAGATTAGGGCCATTCTGGATTGGCCAATGCCCAAGAATTTGACAAATCTAAGGAGCTTCTTTGGGCTATGCAATTGTTACAGATGGTTTGTTAGGGTTTTTTCTCAGCTTCGAGCACAACTTACATATATCGCTTGTCATGGGGATTTCATCTGGACCGAGGAGTCACAAAAATCCTTTGATCACATGAAGGAAGTCATGGGCACATGTCTAGTGTTAGCATTACCAAAATTCACTTTACCATTTGTATTAGAGTGTGATGTGGCCGATAAGGGTATTGGGGTAGTTTTGATGCAGGGAGGACACCTCATTGTGTTCGAGAGTAGGAAGCTCATTCAGGCTGAGAGGTTGTACTCCATTTATGACAAGGAAATGCTGGAAATCATGCATGCCTTGACCAAATTCAGACAATATTTGGTGGGCAACAAATTCGTGGTAAAAATAGATCACAACAACTTAAAGTATTTCCTTGAGAAGAAGGACCTCAGTGAGCACCAATAGAAATGGGTGACGAAGGTGCAGGCCTTCGACTTCGACATAGAGTACATCAAGGGGAAGAAGAACATTGTGGCCAATGCACTATCTAGGAGACCTGCGACATGTTCTTTGATGGAGGTTTCAACAGATTGAAAATCCCACTTGTTAGTGGAATACAATTTCGCATGTGAGTTTTTGGATGGATAGGTTTGGGATGACAGGTACATGGTCATTGACGATGTCATATTCTACAAGGACAAAGTCTACTTAGTACTAGATTCAGGACTCAAGAAGAAGGTCCTAGCAGCAGTTTATGTTTCACCACTGGCAGGCCATTAGGGGTTTTTCAAAACCTACAGGCAGATCAGAGAGAGGTTCTCATGGAAGGGCCTCAAGCAGAACGTTATGAGGTACATCAGTGAGTGTGTGACTTGTCAGCAAAACAAGTTAGAGCATACGCTTCTAGCAGGGCTACTTCAACCACTTCCCATTGCAGAGTAGAAATGGTAGAGCATATCAATGGACTTCATCAAAAGCCTACCCAAGGTTCATGGTAAGGACTACATCTATGTAGTGGTCAAAAAATTGACCAAGTTTGCTCACTTCTATGCCATACCGATAGAGTACAACGTAGTTCAGGTAGCCAAGTTATTCTTCAAAGAGGTCTTCAAACTTCATGGGTTGCCGAGGAACATCATTAGTGACATGGACAATCTATTTATTGGTACATTCTGGAGGGAGTTGTTCATATTGGTGGGGACAGAGTTGACACCCAACACCAACTATCACCCTTAGACAGATGGGAAGACCGAGATAGTCAACAAGTGGGTTGAGGGTTATTTGAGGAACTATGTGGGAGGACAACAAAGAACATGGGTCAGGTGGCTACATCTAGGTGAGCAGACTCTCAAGTTACTAAAACAGAACCTGCAAACATCAGAGAACCGACAGAAGATGAGTGTGGACATACACAAGATCGAGTGCAACTTTGAGGTTGGCGACTTGGTTTTCCTGAGACTCCAACCCTACAAACAATCATCTATAATGAAGAGTGGGGCCGAGAAGCTCAAGCCCAGATTTTATGGGCCTTACAGGATCATGCACCGAGTAGGCAAGGTTTCTTATGACCTAGAGCTTCCAAAGGGGTGCATGATCCATAATGTGTTCCACGTATCTTTCCTCAAGAAGGCCATGGGAAAATTCATCAGCACATCATAGGAGATTCCTCGATTGGATGAGGATGGACAGTTGGAGTTGGTTCCAGAGGAGGTACTTGAGTTTCGAGAGCAGAAATTGAGGAGAAGGTTCATCAGAGAGTGTTTGATCAGAGGGAGAGGACTTCCAGTAGAGGATTCTACTTGGGAGAGCGAGCGGGTGTTGCAACACCCTAGATTGGTATTGCTTGAGGACAAGCAATTTTGGGAAGGGAGGACTGTAATGTCCCTTTCCAAATAGGAGCTCCAGAGAGGAGGCTTAATGGTCTAAACAACCCCGTTAGACTATAGCCAGGGCCATGTAGGGGTAAACAGGGTTACTAGAGGTCACTTCAGCTGAGGGTGTTATAATTTGAAAGTGACATTGAGCTAAAAGTGATTTTAATTCAAAGTGAGATAAAAATAAAATAAATAAGATAAAAATAGGTCAATAATGAATTAGGGTTTCAGGAATCTATAAAGGAAGGGTAAAGAAACCTAATTCACCATTATGTAGATTTCGACTAGTCATTGAGGAGAGAGGCGCATCTTAGGAGAGATAACTCAGTGGATTCCAGGAGGAATAGACCCAAAGGTTGATTTTGGTGTTGAGAGACACACCCTAGTCACTGGGGAGATCACACAGATATTCCATCAGTCTTCAACAATAGTTACACAGTTTTCAACAGCAAGGGCGCACTTATTTAAGGTGAGGGCACAACGTCTGAGGAGGTTTAGTGAGTCGATTTGTCCCATCTAGGGAGAATCCAGGGATTCCCTTCCGACCTAGTTGAGAGGAAGGCAAGGCGCATCTATTGCCCGATTTTTCGTTAGATTCCGACGGAGACATCATCTGGGGCGCATTTTTCAGCAGTTGAGGGTGCGACAGTTGGGGAGGACACATTTGGGATTCCCGAGTGATCATCAGATCAGATCCAGGGAAATCCTTCCAACCATTTACCAGTAGCATAGGGTGCTTAGTTTGAGATCCTTATTAGTTGATTTCGATAGGGGAATCACTAGGGCACAGTTTCCAACAACAGAGAGGCGTATTTCCCCAAGGGGATCCATCTGGGTTCCAGACATATCAACAGAGGGACGATTGTCAGCAGATCAATCACCAAGACTTAGAGAGAGAGAAGGGCACACTGATTGGGACAGTTTCGAGGAAGATATGGGGGGTTTAGCCACCAGGGAGAACTTTTCGGTCTTACAACAGTTGTTGTATGAGTTTTCGTAGCTCGCAACAGATCTTACATCTCATCCACTGATCCCACAACTTTCTTCTAGTATCGGGTATTATTGTTTTAGTTTTCTTATTGTATTCTAGCTAATATCCTTTTGTCACTGATCTAGCTGAGTGATTTATTTTATTCAACCGCATTCGACATTGTACTCTGCAGAGATATAATAATATATGGTTTGTAGTCTTTTGTCTCATTTTCTATCTGTGTGCTCATTTATATGCTGTAAACAATTAATTATCTACACACACATTTGAAACGAATTCATAAACCCCCAGTGTATCATATCAAATAGTAGACATATCAGATTAGCAACATTTCCTAGACTAGTCGGATCTATGATATTACACATTGCCAATTTCTATGCCAAATTAGATTGTTGGCTACTAATAGAAAAATGTTCACCAAAGGAAGAAAGAGGATCAAATGCCATAGGCAGATGAAATGAAGGTTCAATGACGAGTTCTTATGGAAGAATCAATTCAACGGGAGAGACCACTATTTCATTTTTTAATGAGCTTGACACAATAAAAGAACCATGCTCATAAGGAGTTGTTTCATTTTTTTAACGAGATTGACACAGAAAAAGAACTATGCTCGACAATTGGTTTCATTTTTTAATGAGTTTGAAATCGAAAATAAACTATGCTCTTTGCTGGGTTGGATCCCTAGACCACTATTTCATTTTTTAACGAGATTGACACATAAATGGGAACCATGCTTGTAGCTATCATCTTGATCATGGCTTCCAAGAGGATAATTCTATGGGAGAATACATGCCAAGGGACAAACCTCGATCATGGCTTCCAAGAGATATTTGCTAGATAGAAGAACAACACTCTGGAAGGAATACATATCAAGGGGTGTGATAGGGGTATGGATATCGAGCTCTAAAATCCCTAACGAAGAGATCACCATGTCAACTTCCAGATCTAAGTCAGAAGAAGGGAGAGATTCCTGCTCATTTAGAGTTGAATACATGGGACAGGTTGCCACATAATTGACCTATGACAGGGCGGATGACGCTGGAATATAAGGACCATTTAGGGAATTCATATGGTTGGCCATCATATGAGGGCCTATGAATGAAATCTGGTCTATGGTCATTATGCTTCCGGAAACACATCACTTGAAAAAGTGTGGACACAAAAGCTTGCATGGTGTAAACATAGTCTCACCTGAGGAGAAAATTAAAGTACAAGGGGTCGTCGACTACCATCATATCAATGTATACCATGTTTCCTCCCAAAGTAATAGGAAAATGAGGAAGGATCCCTAAATGTTGACTAACGTGTCTGTTAAAATTCAACAGATTCTGAGTCACCGACGCAAGCTGAGGTGAACCAAAATATTTCCAAGCATTCGAGGATAGGATGCTAATAGAAGCTCCTTCATATATTATAGTGTTAGGAATATGCCTACCACAAACCTGGACAATGATTTGAAAAGGCACATAAGAAGGGAGACGAGGTTCTGTTAGAGCATTCCAATCAATGGTAATTACATTGCTTGGAGGAGGTGCCCTTGGAATGGGTGGAATTCCCTCTTTTCCGGAAGGAATCCACAGTAACAAGAAATACCTGAGCGACATATTCACTCTTCAAATGAGGAGTGGGATCGACTGATGGGGATATCAAATCAACCACTTGATGGACCGGATCGACCGAGGAGGGACTCAGATCGATCACTTGGGTTTCACTCTTCGATGGAAGAGTGGGATCGACTGATGATGGAATCATATCGACTACTTTATCAACTGGGTCAACATAGGATGAAACCAAATTGACCACTTGATAAATCAAACTAACCGAGGAGGGAACCAGATTGACCAATTCATCAACTGACGACAGGTTGGGAGAGATTTTACGGTAACCCATTGGAAGTTGTTGTTGAACATCAACAATATTTTTCAATATATATGAAGCTTAATCCACACAGGGGAAAAGGTAGTTTCAGTGCATCTCCTTACATAACAAGCGAGAAAATTTGAATTTACCTTTCATATTTCCAACTTGATTACTAGTCGATGGTTTTTCACCAGCATGACCTGCAACGAGTGATGATGCGGATTGAGAAGAAAACTGAGACCACACTTCTACGACCTTGGGAATACTAGGGAAATCCTTGAGAAGGTGATCACCCTTGCAAATCCTGCAAGGGAATTTGGGATTGCGACTTTTAGACGTGACAAAACCATCAACAATCCCGACATGATTCTTAGAGGTTGGTTGATCACTTCCAACATGTCTTGTAGTGGTTGGGAGATTTCCTTTTTTTTTTTTTTCTTCTTCTTAATCTTCCGTTTCTTCTCCTTCTTATCCACATGGTTACTAGTTGTAGAGATTTTACTAGGTGAAGAGAAAGAACACGAAGAAGACTCTAGGGGTGAAGAAGGCGGAGGATCGACATGAGGTTGATGATATGGGGGTGGAGTGTTTACATACAAAGCACTAGGAGCATTGATGTTCAACGAAGTGGAAAACAACCAATCCGATAACCCAATCGTGAGACGAGGAAGAGTCAAAGTTGCAATATAAGGTAGACCAAAGTGTCCCGCAAAAGGAGAAACAAACGATATCCCAGGAAAAGTGATTGTTTCATTGGTATACCCAGGGACTAACGCCATAGATATAGACTCAACCCTAAGGTCCACTAAGAAAACAAACAACACACACTAGAAAATCTAGGAAGCAAACCAAACAAACCAATAACTTCTCACAATGAACGTACTAGTTGGTTATGAAATCCAACATCATGGGAACACGTGAGAAGGGGATGGGTTGAGCGGGTGGATCAGTTATGTTGGCGACCTATTTAACGGACTTATGCCCTGGTGCAATCCCCCTTACAGAGAGAACCACAAGTGACCCTCCAAGGATCCTGAGTGAGTTTAACCAATGTCTGACCCAGGTACAATAAATACTCCCCTTCACCGTCTCCTTGTGCAAAGACTCTAATCATTATGGAACTAAGGTCACCAATTCGCAATCATCCTTCGGACGGGTATAGTCGACAGTTAGGTCCGAAAGTATGGATAGGATATCAAGTCTGAAATTCTCCAAGAGGACTGAGATCAAGAGGACCGGAAAAAACTCTAGAGAACCCCGAATGGATTCAAGATTCATAAAGTTCCGAGACCAAATGAAAATAGTCAATTCTCAAAAAGAAACCCCAATATACTAACGTTCCACTACATTTGGTTAAGCCTTAGAGGGGTAATCTTCGATGCTCTCCCGTAGACGACCTCATGTTTATCCCTTGTGTGAGAGGGGGGTCACGACTATGCTTATATGAAAATTGGATTTTCTCTCCCTATCGCAAGATTCTAAGTTGATTTTAGTTTCTTTGGAGAGTTCACCTCACAAACTATTCCAAAGATCTATATTGATCTACTATTGATGTACAAGCCCTAAAAAGAAACGTTGCTAGATCATTTTATTAAGCGCTTGATTTTATGGTTGTTGGTTTACTCAAGGGTGAGGTAGTGAAATAGACGATGTGTAAAGGACTCGACTCCAAAAAGGTGCAAAGAATGATGCAATGCAATAATTCATTTTCGATGAAAGCTATCTAAAGCAGGGAGTGGAGTTCTTTACTTATTTATAATGACAACTAAGCACTTCAACAACATGGAATATTAATTTTATTTTCAATGAAAAGGACAACAATGCCAAATGATGAAATGATTTTTTTGCAATTTGAAAGCAAACAACTTTCCTAAGCTACTTTTGAAAACACTCCAACAAAAGTTTATGCTTTCTCTTTTTCTTTTCAAGTAAATGCAATTTGAAAGGAATTCCTTCTATTTGTTTTCTTCCAATCTATAATGTGTAATGCATTTAAAAGTAGATAAGAAGGAACAAAACAAAGATTCCAAATTCAAACACGCAAAACTCAAGCCTTCAAAACTGAAAAAAGTCTTCCAAATGACTGAAAACCAATCAAGACTCAAAGAGAAAAAGTGGGAAAACAATCAAAGAGAAATTTCTCCGAACAATCTCTCGGGGAGATGCCAAGGATATTTGGACTACTTTAGGAGGTCAAGGCAAAGAGTTATGGTCATACCAATGCAACAAGAAGTTCAATAAGAGGAAAAATGAGTAGCATACAAAAAGAGAGGAAACATTTTCAAGAAAAATGAAAAACATTTCACAAAAAATTGTAAAATTCACAGCAAGGAATGTAAGGCAGATCCAAGGTGGATTTGGAGTGTTGAAGAGGCCACAAAAAACAGGTCAGAGTGAGTTTTTTGAAGGATAAATCTTCAAAAAGGGTTCTCAGGATAATTTTTGCTCCCTAAAAAGGGAGACAGAGTGACTTGGTCGCTCCATTTGAAGGGAGAAAATGCGACCAGAAGGTATGGTCACACCTGGTTAACCTAGGAGGATGGTTGGTCACTCCTTTATAGAGCCAAAAGGACGACCAAAGAAGGTTGGTCACTTTGTTTACATAGGGAAAGGGTGACCGAACTTGGGAAATGAAAAAAGGGTGGATCTGGACGAGATCTAATAGATCTATGATATGGGTTTCTTCAACTAGAATCATAAAAGAGTGGGGCAATGATTGGGATGGAACAAGAGCACTTAAAAGGGAAGAGATATCTAGAAATAATATTAAAAAATTCAACAATCTAAGGGGACTAATACATGGAGAAAAACTTCCCCAGTATGGTCGCCAATATGTTGTAGGGATTTTTCATCCTGTAGGAGCTGAGCTCCTTTAGGTTCTACCAGTGCCTAAGATATGAATAGATACACAAACTAAGGATGTTCCTAGATCTGATTCATACATGAAAACAACCAAAGAAGACAAAAACCTCCCAAATATCAAAGCAATCATGCATGGATTGACAACAAATCTAATGGTATACCATAACACATAATTAAACTAATTCTCTACCAATGAATACATAAACTTATATGAACAATTAGATAGAGGGAAATATCCAGTATGTCTTCTATTAATCAAAGAAGCAATATTACACCTTAGAGATGTAGACTGAAGAGATGGCCTCCTTCCAAGATCCTTGCCCAAGTATTGCAACCAAATCACCAGAGTAACTTTTCTAGCTCTTTCCTCCTCCTTTTCCATGGGAAATGGCTTGGTTCTTATAGGAATTTAGGGATAAGGCCATATATTTATTAGGATAATATTCTTGAGCTCATAATGGAATCCTTCTCGAGTCTAAACCCCAAGAAATCAATGGGAAGTCTCATCCATTGAAACCAAATCCAAAAATAAGAACTTCTAGTTTTGGTCGCTCCATAGACACATAAACAGAGCGACTGGTCGCTTCTTGGCAGGCCAAAAGGAGTGACCATCCCTTTTGTTCGCACCCTTAGTGAAGGAAAAGGGTGACCAATTTGGAATTTGGCTGGAAACTCAGGGAAAAAGTGGTAGGTTTTAAGGGTTAAAATGAGGGGTTTCTAGGGGATAATGACCTAGTGATTAGGTGATATTTAGGTGATAATGACCTAATGATTAGGTGGAAAATAAATCTATAACAACAAGTGTCATGGGTTGAGGAGGCCAGACATGAGGTATAGAGGCATGAGGCTTCTAGGAGCTATGTGCCCTCCATAGAGGATTTGGTTGTTTCAACATGTTTTGCTACAATGATAGAGGAGGAAGTCAAGGGCATGAGAGTAGGATTTTCTTCAGTCACAGAGGGAGTAACCAATGAGACATATTAGACAAAAATATTTTTTTAAGTCACTGATGATGTAGCCAGTTAGGACTACTAGAGAGAAGGATCTGCTTCGATAATAGAGGCAGTAGCCAATCAGGAGGACTTGAGAGAAAGATCTACTTTGGTAACAGAGGGAGCAACCAGTCAAGAGGATGGGAGTGCACCTATGGTAGAGGATACAAAGTCACTTCCAGTATGGGAGATATAGGTACATACAAATGATGATGTGTGGGATACCTCCTTCACTAAGAGGGAGTGTTATTTTTTGTAGCTTCAAGAGGTATTCTCACAAGAGGCGAAGGTGTCAGGCATGTGGGAATATTCATTGGAACTACATTAGCCTTTCGTTTAAGTGAAGTTGACCCCAAAATGAGGCTAGGGCCTCATGGGAAAGTTGATGGGCTTTGTGGGCTTGTGATGGGGTGTCACACCCACAAAGAGGAATACAATATTCTAATTAATTTTTGAGTTAAGAAGGGGTGCCTAAACTCACTCATTGGAATTTTATATAAAGAGAGAGGTAATTGTGACATTTGATCATTGTGGAAGAATGGAGTTAGCATAAGTGAGTCTGCACTTGTTCTAGGTGGCTTGGTGTTTTCAACATAAGGAAATTTTGTATGATGGAAAATATGGCCTAGGGTTGAGGAATCTCTATTTTCTATTCTTGGTAGGGAAAATCACACCACAAGTGTGGGAGAGAGAGGCAACTGCATAGGGAATAAAATGTGTGAGTGGAGCGAGTTGTACGGAAGGTCCATACAGTTTTTCATGCATGTACACGGGTTTTAATGGGAAAAATCGCGTATGTATGTGAGTTTCAATGGGAAAAGTTGCATACATCCATACAGAGCTTCCTTGGAAGGTGCAGGTTTGTACATGGATGATAGGTGACATTAGTAGGTTCTACAGGTGGTCTGCAATAGATTTTTGGGAAAAAGATATTTCCAGGATAATGTTGAGGTTTGGTTTTCTGATTTGTATGGCTATTGGAGTACAAGGTTGTCCTCATATTTTGGTGATATTTGTATTGGTTGAGAGGACAATATTGTCCTTAGATTTGGTGATCTTGTATTGGTTGGGAGGGTTGGTTTTTCCCTCAGGATTTCTGAATTTGATAAGGTTACAATAACATAAATATTGTGTCTCATATGTGTTGACGATTCATCTCTGATATTTTTTGTTTCCGCTGCATGTAATTTCAGTCAATGATTTTCCGTGTAAAATTGTTCATTTATAATAGCCAGGGTTTTATTGTTAGATCACTAGGAAGTAATTTTCAGATATGAAAATTAGTCATATAAGAGTGTATGTGAAAATTGACAATATGTAGCCACCAATATGTGTTATATTTCACATGTGCATAATTTCCATTCTTATGAATTTCTTAAATTATATTGTTTCCACTTGCAATTGGGCCATACAACGATAATATTGTATGTTCAAGTAGATTAATTGAGAGAAACTTGAATTTATAAGGAAGAAAATGGTGAATAATACTGAATTAAACACCAAAATTGAAAATATAGAAGAGAAATTAAGGGGGAAAATGTTGGAAACAACAAAGTGGGATGAAGAAGAATTCAAGGTTGAAATCAAGCATAGCGAGGATGAGTTAAAGAGAAATATTAAACTTGAGAAGGAATAATTAAAATCATCTATACTTAAATACATTTATTTCTTGTCAACATAGGCACATGAATGTTACTCCATTGGATTCAACCATAAATTCCATCTCGATCATTGAGTTGATACCATAGGGCAACATTGACCCACCAAAGTACATTCAACTCTTAATAATGAAGGTTGAGTTGTCGAGATTGAATGAAAATGAAAAAGAAGCTTGGAATGGATAAATAAGGAAAAAAAGTATTTTGACATACATAATGCTCAAAGTGAAGGATAGAACATTAAATGTCATTTGTGCAGATTGATGGATCAACATACCATTGGTACATGTGGTGGAAGTCCTCAGTGCCATATGTCTCATTTAACTATCATATGTTTAAAGACAAATTCTTCAAAATATTCTAGGCTATACAAAAACACTTTTTGGCAAAACACTCACACATGAATACACATGAATGGGAAACACTTGTGACACTAGTGCCCATATTATCACAAGATCAATTACTCCAAAATTATGTTCCCACATTGACGCCTTTGATAATGAATGAACAATTCAGAGATGCACAATACTAAAACTATGGAAAAAGATAGATGCAAGGTGAAAACAACATAATTGAAATTAAATAGGTTATACCAAAAATATGACAAAGTTTATCCAAGTCAAGAATCCTCTGAAACCACATACACCAAGAAATCAACATATCTCCTAGACGAAGAAAAGGTAAATATATGAGATGCTGAGAGAAATGGGATCTATGATAGAGATGCAATAAATAAGATAGTTCAATAAAACTATACAAGTGTGAAGAAATAAGATGAATTAAATATTTTAATTGAAGACAACAAAGGAAGAAGAATAAGAATCATGCAACCATCAAAGTGTTATGTCAAAATCATAATATGAGAAAACAACGAAAATATCATTAGCAAATGTAGCGGGTATTTCCCAACCACAAACATTAAATTTAAAGGGGCATATCAAGAAAACAATGTCGCGGTCTTGATAGACTTAGGAAGTACCCATAATTTTATTGACATCAATGGTGCAAGAAAATGAAACTTTTTGTATATCTGGTCCCAAACATGAAAGTAATGGATGTAAATGGAAAAATGATTGAGGGCATACGAAAATGCCACAAGGTAAAGTTACAAACACAAGATTGTAACTTAGAATTTGAATCCTACATAGTGACCTTAGGGAGAGTATATGTGGTATTAGGGGTTCAATGACCACAGACATAGAGTACATGTTCCACAAACCACCAAAAACAATTTATCAAATTCAAGTGGAAAGAGGAGAAATATAAGTTGTATGGGTTCCAACCACTTCCCACCCAAATTATAACCTCACACCAAATGGAGAAATTGATTAAGAAGGGAGCACCTACACATGTGCCACAATATTATTTAGTGGATATCCTAGCATTGTAATTCATTTTTTCCAAGAATTCGAAGATACAATAACTAATCCAAAAACATGAAAAACTATTCCAAGACTCACCCATGTAGATGAAACCAAAGAGGGGAATTGAAAACTAAACTCGACATTTGTCAATCTTAAGCCATATAGGGATCCCCATCACCATAAAAAAAGAGAGAGATCGATTCAAAATGTTTTGAGACGTGGAGTTATACATAAAGAAAAATCCCTTATGCAACACCAATTGTTCTAGTGCTGAAAAATGATGGATCTTTTAGGTTATGCATAAATTATTGAGGGTTAAATAAATTAGTGATTAAGAGAAAATTTCCCATTCTGTTTATAGATGAAACAATGGATGAACTTTATGGAGCCAAATATTTTTCAAAATTAGATTTGAGGTCGGGATATTATCAAATTTGTGTAAAATTGGAAGATATTGCAAAACCCTCCTTCATAATGCATGAAGGAAACTACAAGTACAAATTAATGTTGTTTGGGTTACCTAATGCTCTTTCCATGTTTCAAGAAACATTGAACAAATTTTTTTCATCCTATGGAAGGAAGTTTGTGTTAGTATTTTTTCATGACATTCTCATATACAGCAAAACATGGAGAGAACATCTCAAACACTTAGGATAGGTATTGTTTGTTAGATTTTACATTAGGTAAGTGCTTTGTTGTGCTAAGCACTCTTATGAATAGATCTATTCTATAGTATGAATTGGGAAGCAATAGGGTGCACTTTCCCTTTCTTATTCTTAGCATAGGGAACACTTTATCTTTCTTAAAATCAACAATAGGGTGCATTAATAATGACATAGTGTTCATCAGATTTCATCTGCATGTATTAGATAGTTTACATGTGCATGTGTTAATAAGTTTGCGCGTGCATGTGTTAGACATGTATATGAAGGTGCATGCCATTTACATGTATTAAGTTTCTAATCAAAGTTTGCATGCATCGGTTAACTAAGGATCATGTAGCTTAGATTGGTTTAGTAAAGCACATATATCATAGTAGTTAAGGATCAAATATCTAGGAGGATGTATGCTTGCATGCCTCAAATCATATCCGATTGAGGTGTTAGTGTGCATGTGTCTAGATTCATTGTACCTACTCTTCTTCCTAGTATATAAAAGAGAAGGCAGGGGAATAGGTTTAATTAATTATTAAGTTTTCAGTTCAACAATAAGCAATGTGCTATTTTCTTGTAGTAGATTTTCATTTTTAGAAATAATGAAAAGCAATAGCAAGTTTTGATAGTCATCTATTGAGTTTCCTTAATATTTTTTTACAGTATGTGTTTATAGGTTCTAGCATTAATTACAAGGTGGAGTGTTGAGTAGCTTTCAATTTTTTTGTTGTTTAGTTTTTTGTAGGAATTCTTTTAGTGCAAAATTTATTCACCATGGTTTAGAAAATTTAACATGGTATTTGAGTGCGTTTTTTGAAATCTTCCCAATTTTGTGTATGGATAGAAAAGTTGTTTGGATTAGAGCATTTTTGGAGGTTTTCAGGGGAAAATATGTCCATGCTTCAATGATCAGAAAAGAATTGTGCTAGTGATCAATAGATGGACTTGAGAAGGGTTGTGAGGTGAGAATTCCTTGTTGATCCAGTGATTGTAGAGTATAGGTTGTTCAAAACAATTGCCACAATGGCAACTAGAGAGTCACTTGTTGGAGGGAGCCTCTAACTTCGTGTCATGGAAGTCATGTAGAACCTATGGAAAATGGTATATTTATGGTACCTTGTGGAGAAGGTGGTTATACCACCTATAGATCCAAAAGATAAGGTAGAAAAAAAAAAATAGTGGCAACGCAATGAATCTTGTTGGGTTCAATGAAGGATCACTTGATCCTCATATCAATGGGATGAAAACTACCAAAGATATGTATGAAGCCTTGGGAACCTTCTACCAAAGTGTGAATGTATCTAGGAAGATGCTCTTAAAGAACAAGCTCAACGCTACCCACATGAGAAATATATATAAGGTTACAAGCTATTTCATGAAGATAACATAGCTAAGAGATCAAAACACAACAAATGTGGACATAGTTAAGGATAATGAGGTACTTCATATTTCTCCAAATGGATTTGGTCCACCATGGAACAACTTTGTCCAAATTATCTATGGGTGAGAGAATTTACTTGATTTTGAGCAGTTGTGGGATGCTTTCATTGGAGAGGAGATGAGACTACATGTATTAACTAGTTATGAAGATGTTCTAGACCTAGCCCTCATTGGGAAGGCGAGGAAGGAAGTAAAAAAAGGAATCCAGTAAGGGTCATAAGAAGAAATAATACTTAGGGTATTCTAACTAGCAGGTCATAAGAAGAAATAATACTTAGGGTATTCTAACTAGCAGAAGAATGATTTAAGCTATCAAATGCTTCAATTACAACAAGCATGGAAATTGTGCTTCTTAGTGTCTTGAGAAGAAGATGAGGAAAGGTAAGTAGCAATAGAAATAGTTTGCAGGAAGAACTAAATGTTTAGAAGTGGATGAACTCAATACTAGGCTTGATATGACCTTTTCCAAGGTTTCATGCCTTTCCACCAACAACACCCAGTTAATTTAATTTAATTATTATGATTAATTTAGTTTTAATTAAATCAATTAATTATTGAATTAATGGAATTTTATATTCATCTTTTAAATTCAGTAATGCAACAATTAAAATAATTATTATTTTATTTTATTAAAGGTAGGTAGAGAATTAATAACAAAAGATAAGGCAGATGGGAAATTAATGGGGAATTAATGGGGGGAAGGGTTCAAGCGAGGAGAATGAGAAAGAGGGGGTTGGACTTGGAGAGGGTATTTTTATTGGGAGGAGAAGGAGAAACTAGAGAGGTAAAGGGGAAGGAGGCATAATTTCTTTGGGGTTTTTTACTAATGGACTGGGTTGCTAGGATTTTGGGTTTGGGGGCCAGGAAATATGATTTCCTAGATTTAGGGAGCCGAAGAGGCTTTATTCCTAGCTGGCTGGGAGGAAACCGTTTCAGGTAGTTTCAGTTTCAACAACACAAGGCACTTAACAACAAGAGAAAGCAGACAACAACAACCGAGACAACCTTATTCTTCAAAAGGTAAATGATAAATTATCTTTGATTGAATTAAATTTCACTATGTATTCATGAAACTGTTTTCATGTAATTGATTATGGTTTTATTGACTTGTTAAAAACAAAGATAAACACCTTAAATTTCAGACTTCATGAAATCAAATTGTCAACTAGATTATGACTTCAAAGTTTAACTATGAAGACTAGGAAAGGAATTACATTTGGTATCAAAGCCAGTTCAAAAACTTGAACCAGGGCCTACCCACCCTTGAAACAAAAGTTTAGACTTTTATCCTAACAATAACATGGAAATTTAAACAACTAGAGTTTACCCCAAACAACTAACCTTGAGATCCTAACGAAAACTACTCAATGAAACCTAAACCAGGAGATTATCTGTCTAGCCATAGGTTTAATTGTAAGAGCCCTATTCAACCACCTGGTTACTTATAAGAACTTCCACCTATACCTACAAAGGATAGAGACATCATGAATGAAGGGTTAGAGGATGTCAAAATTTCTGAATATGAGAAACAGGGAAGAGAAACAAAGAAATTAACCAGACAAAAAAATGTATTAGATCTTTTTAAATATCATATATATATAAGCCAATAAACACTTAGCTACATAAGTCTGCATATTTTAACAATAAACCTAATTGCTTGTTATTATTAGTGAAGGTGGTTATGGTATGACTAAGTTCTTGAAAATTAAACAGCTCGAACCTGCCATTTTCTGCTCTCGAATCTGCCACTTTCTGCTAGGAAGATGAAACTCTTCCGCTAGGTAATTTTTCATTAGCGTTGGCCACAAACCATAAATAGACATTTTAAGCGAACAAAAGCCTAAATAAACACAACATCCAGTAACAATGCATTCACTAATTTAGGGTTTTAGTCGATTTAACCACCAGAACTATTGGGTCTTCACAGTCCGTGACAAAAAGCCTAAATAAACACAACATCCAGTAACAATGCATTCACTAATTTAGGGTTTTAGTCGATTTAACCACCAGAACTATTGGGTCTTCACAGTCCGTGACATTTATATGAAAAAAAAAGACTTGTTTCTTATCATATCTTCAGAAGGAAAGACCATTGGAAATTCTTACTTCAACTTGACAGATAGATAACAAGATTTTGCAACAAATATAGAGCCAACTCACAACTTTTTTCGTGTAGTGGTTTAACAGAGCGCCTCTTCGCTCATCCTCACCTAAAATCATAAACCCTAGAAGATTCGACAACTCTTAATTAGGTACAAGAATATGGAGAAGAGTTTTTTATTTTTATTTTTATATCTACTATATATAATAGTTTTAATATAGCATTATCTATATAATAAACAAAAAATATATATAAACAAAGCACTCATTAATTTTTTTAAATTAAATTAAAATAAAAACCCTTATCTTGCAAACCATAACCCCGTTGGTGCTATGGTCGTGCCTTGGTTGGGTCGCAGGCCATGTCCAATCCCAAAAGGGCCAGCCATGGTCGTGCCCCCACGAGGCTGTCCATGGACGAGTAGCGATCGTATAGAACTTGCCCAAGAAACATAGTTTAAAAAACGAGAAGGAAGGGTGGCCATGCGACCGACCCTTCCCTTCACTAGGAATTAGCATGGGTTGTTGGTGGCTGAGAGACACGGGAGGAAGGAGGCGGAGGTCGGCCTAGAAGCCATGGCTGGACCCTTCAGGAAACCTGCCATGGAGTCAAGGCCACACCAGGGAATGTACAAACCTGATCTGAACGTGAGAGGAAGGAGGTGGAGGTCTGCCTGGAAACCATGGCCATGGAGCTAGGGCCACACCTACATCATGCTCAAACTACCCAGACGACCAAGCAAACGACGAAGGGGATGTAGCGATTAGGGTTTCAACGATGTTTTCGTTCTTTTTTATTATTATTTTAGTTTCATTATTATTTTGATGTGAGGGAGTAGGAGACATGTGAGGACCCACGATGTTTAGTGTTTTTCAATTTTCTTTTATTTTTAAAACAATTTATTTATTATTTTAATTTGTTATATATATATATATAAAAGTTATTTTAATTTTTTTATTATTATTATTTATATTTTGTTATATTAATTAAATTGTTAATTGTTGCAAAATTTTAATTAGAAATACCCTATAAAAAAAATTATACTAATTAAAATGCAAATTATATATAATTATATATATATATATATATATATATATATATATATAGAGAGAGAGAGGGTTATATAAGGTCTTTGTAAAATATAATATATACATTATTTCTCAAACTCCTTACTTTAAGTTTAAACATACCTATATATAATCTTAGATAATAAACATAATTATTTAGATACCATACATATTAAATAAATGTGTTGATTAATTAAAGCAATGCTAATTAATGTAATGGTTAGATTAGCATTTGAATTTGATAACGTTAATGCTTGATTAATTGATGAGAAAGGGGAAGGGATTTACAACTAATTATAAGAGACTAATTACATAACAAAAATTAATCTCTATAAGAGTATAAAGTGTTATAGGGAAGAGTTAGACACTGATTAAAGAAGCCAATTGGAGTAATGGGTGAGTGTACCACAGTTCTAGTGCAACTAGCAAGGTAAGAGAGACAATAGGATACCTACCAAGATATCGTGCTTAGATGCTTTACCTTATGGGAGTAGTGTATGTTTAAAAATAAGTATAAAGAAACTTACACCTAACCCTATGTTGCAAGTAGTCCCCGAGGTGTAGGACAGTCGGTGATAGAGTGTGTTGTTAAGGTACTCTGTGATGTTAAGTCACTGGTTCGAAACTTGCAGGGAAAACAAATCCAGCGATGTTAAGGGTTGGTGTGGCTTAGGTTGGGTCCGATACTTGAGTGATTTTGATGGCTTAGATGCCCCTGAGTCACAGTTTCTCAAGCCACATGATAGTCCCACAGGTCACAGACGAACTAACAAAAAACAAAAAAAAATCTACGTTGCAAGTATAAATTTAAGTAAAACGTTGAAGGTTTTAAACCATTTTATAATAAACAATTGGATGGAAACAAATTCATTTATTCAATATGGCTAGGACTTGGGGAAATTGAGGTTAGGGGGCATCATCCCAAAGACCACCAATGCCAGTACCGCCACCACCGTCGCTCGAGCTATCTAGCTAGCTCTCATTTTGCGCTCCTTAGAAGATATTAATGATACATTAAATGGACATCAGTTAGCAGATGTCGAAGTGGAATCCCCACCATCTGGGGTGGGTAACCCGAAAGCATCGAGGGACTCAGAGGGAGGGCTTCCACCAGGGGACATCATTGGAGAACTATAGAAAATCAAACTCCTATAGTTTTATGGGGGACGTGCAAGTGAATGTGTTGAGGCATGGTTGGAAGGAATGGAAAGATGTTTTGCCTTGAGAGATTATGATTCCATGTCAAAAGAAAATATAGTGATATTTCTATTGAGGGACAGTTCCTTGAACTGGTGGGGTAATCTGAAGAAGCAATTGCACTTTACTCCAAACACCATCTCTTGGGAACTTTTTGAGGAAAGGTTTAAGAGAAAGTATTTTCCAGATTATTATGAGGAACAACAGGTAGGACCATTCCATGCTCTAATTCAGGGAAACAAAACTGTGGAAGAGCATGAAATTAGGTTCACGAAGTTAGTAAAGTACGTCTCATACATGGAAACCGATCAACAACAAGCATAACATTTTGTGTATAGGTTAAACCCTAAGATAAGGACTATGGTACGGATGTGGAAACTGTCGTTAGTGACCGAAGCAGTTGAAAGTGCTTGTTATGCAGAAGAACATATGAGTTTAAATGGACGAATGAGATCAACCATTCCACAACAACCTAGATTCGTGGGGAAGGCCCCTGGGACCTTCTCCCGAGGAGGAAGCTCTAGGCCACCTCCTTATGAGAATAGAGTCACACCTAGAACAATTGCAGTAGGTATTTCAATGGCAGCAAGTACAACATCCCACTCATCACCCGTGATGCAATTAGGTCCATGACCTTCTCGGGGAGAAACTACTAGGGGTAGGGGCTCCAGGGGAAGGAACTCGTTTCAGAGGCCTTCACAGGGCAGTGTGCAAGTTCCATATTGTATGATCTGAAAATAGAAGGTTGACTTGTTATGCTATGCAAGCACCCTCTACTTCATTAAAATAAACTTTACAGGACCTTGCTTCATGTGTTAAACTATGGAAGATAAACTTATGTGTTAAGTTCATGCATCTTCTTGTAAATGTTTATGTGTGAGGAATTGTTCTTTTAGATGGTTAAATATGTACTTTAAACAAATACACAGCAACACAACTTG
>JZKD02S1666513.1:66684-114415 GCA_000966675.3 Picea glauca
AGCATATCGATTAGCCAAAAATGATTATTCATTTACATAAAACAAACATAGGCTCACCAAAACATGTCCTCAATAAATGAGGGCTTCAAACTCCCTGGAGCTTGCTGAAACTTCAATGGTGCAAAACCTGCATATGAATTCTTCAAATGGCCTTGATAACAATGCCAATGGATTCGGGATGCCCAAAAACCCCTAGCTAGGCTTTTACGGCACCTCAATCGGCCAAAAGATGAAGAAGTTAGGCCTCCTCCATTTTCCTCCTTCAAGCTTGCTGAAACTGGCTCGCCAAAACGCACCTCTGTGTGCTTGCACCAAGAACACGCTCCAAAATGCATGTTTAAACCCAGCACCGAGTAGTTCCAAAAAACCATCCAAACTGTAGGACGGTTAGGGCGCCTCCAGCCCCTAACCGCCTAGCACTCGGGCATATGGGGTCATACGACCGCGCTCTATGGCAAAAAGGGCTAACGGTTTTAAAACCGCTCTAAATCCCCTTCCGAGCCCTGGTCGTAGTCACATGAAACTCCATAAGACCGCGGGCTTTACTCCATATTATGGTCGCATGTATAAAAACCAAGTCATATGGGTAGGCGCCATGGGACCGTGGCTAAGTCCGTTGTAAAAACCCGCGTGCACAACAAGTAATAAATGGTGGTCATATATATATATATATTCATGCGACCAGGGCTTTGGGTTATACACCTATGCGCCAATAGTAAAGGTCACATGGCAATTGATATGACCACGGGTCGGGGCTAAGCCCCAGCCCGACCCCCCGCCAATTTCAAACAAATGTGAACTTAAATAATATAATACCCACATATATGTTAAGAAACAATCGGCGGCATATTGGTTAGTGGAGATTTGTGAAGACTTTACAATGGTGGG
Organism: Picea glauca; assembly: GCA_000966675.3. Lineage (NCBI taxonomy): Eukaryota > Viridiplantae > Streptophyta > Pinopsida > Pinales > Pinaceae > Picea > Picea glauca. The sequence goes on from JZKD02S1666513.1 coordinate 67,573, forward strand.
GGAGGTCCGGGGGTCGAACCCCACAGCCTCCATAAAATTTTATTAAACAAACATTCAACCAATGCCGGGGTGCCACGTGGTATCCCATGATTGGGCCACGTGGCACCCAATCATTTGACCACATAATGCCACGTGTTGAGATGTCATTCGACCAACTGTCAACCAACATATGCTTGCCATGTCACCACATGCCATGTCATTGTACGGTCACCACGTCAGCGTACGGTCATGCCACGTCAGCATCCGTACGGATTGTACGGACTGCCCAGTTAGTGTCCTTTTTTTACCTGTTTGACGATTCAGACAGATCGCAATATCTCTCGCTCCCGACGTCCATTTGAGACGAAACAAATTGCGTTGGATTCATGATGACAAGGGATACTCTCACGTTTGTTTTGAGGCAATTCCGAGAACGTTGATTTTTGAGCTAAAATTTGACCCCTGGTCCAGATTTTGATCATTGTGTTACTTTTGGGGGGTGTGGAGGACCCCATTATGAGCGTGAATGTCTAGAGTCACAATCAGGAATTGTGCATAGAGAAGGACAGGCCCCAATGGGAAGAGCAAGTAGTAGCCACCATATTTATGCAACGGTCAATAATCGCCAGGTAGAACATTAATGCATGGTGGTGGAGTCATTAGGTACGCTAAATCATGTCAATGTTAAAATTTTATTTGATTATGGTGCTACATATAGTTTCATTTCACCTTGTGCATTAGAAAAGTGTGGGTTGGAAGCCTATGAGCACGATGATTTTAAACAAGTCAAGATGGCTTTGGGGAAAAAAAAGCATTAGGAACTAGCGTCGATAATTGTCTAGTATACTTGTTAGTGTGTAATACTAGGTTGAAGGTGTACATCATTTCTCTAGGGATGTATGACCTAATCATTGGTATGGATTGGTTAGAATCCCATCGAGCTATGGTAGATTGTTTCACGAATAGGGTGCTTTGTGTTGATGATGAAGGAAGGTCAGTAGAGATGCATGGTATATGGAGGAAGGTTTCTCTACACTTTATCTTAATAATGAAGGTTAAACATTGCATGAGGAAAGGTTGTCTATTATATGTAGTGGAAGCAATCAATGAAGGGAAAGGACCCTCTATGGATCAGCATCCAGTATTTTCGAAATTTAAGGATTTTTTTACGAAAGAGTTTCCATGGTTACCTCTCTAAAGGGAGCTTGATTTTACCATCGAGCTAAAACCTAGTGCAGAGCTAATTTCCAAGACACTGTATAAAATGACAGTGCCAGAACTTTGTGAGTTGTATATGCAGTTGAAGGGACTACTTGAATTAGGGTTGATAAGGCTCAATGTTTCACCTTGGGGTGCACCAATAATTTTTGTGAAGAAGAAGGATGGTTCCTTACGATTGTGCATAGATTACAAGGAATTGAATTGTGCTATAGTGAAGAATAGGTACCCAATACGAAAGATAGATGATCTATTTGATCATATGAAATGAGCAACAATTTTCTCCAAAACTGATATGTGATCAGGGTATCACCAGTTAAGGATTAAGGAAGGAGATATTCCTAAAAATTCCTTTCGAACTCGGTTCAGGCATTATGAGTTCATTTTAGTCCCTTTTGGTTTGACCAATGCACCATCAATATTCATGAGCCTCATGAATGGTGTATTCCAAAAGCACTTAGACCACTTTGTACATGTATTTTTTGATGATATCCTCATCTATTCCAAGAAATAAAGAGAACATGAAGAACACTTGTGAGTGGTGTTGTCATGCCTTAGAGAGAACAAGTCGTATGGAAAGTTGTCGAAGTGTTCTTTCTTCCAGAAAGAGATTCACTATTTAGGTGATATCATTTCCGATGAGGGAATTTATGTGGACACAGAAAAGGTGAAGGCCATTATGGATTGGTCAGTGCCAAAACATTCTCATGAGGTGAGAAGCTTCATGGGGCCAGCTAGTTATTATCAAAGGTTTGTGGAAGGGTTCTCTAAGATAGCGAAACTCATCACTACCTTGCAGTGCAAGGGGGTCAGGTATGAATGGATAGAGGAATGCAATATTGCATTCATTAAGATTAAGAGGTTACTAACCAGTGCACCAATTCTATGAGTGCCAAATATGGAAAAAGACTTCACAGTATGCACAAATGCCTCAAAGCAAGGATTGGGGGCCGTGCTAATGCAATATGGTGGAGTGGTAGCATATGCATCAAGAAAGTTGAAGGAACATGAGGAGCTATATGCTACTCATGATTTAGATTTGGAAATTGTAAGGCTAGATATGAATCTTTGGAGGCATTATCTAGTGGGATGAAGCTTTGAGCTCAAAACATACCATGAAAGCTTAAAGCATATCTTCACTCAAAGGGATCTCAATGCTAGGAAAAGGCGATGGTGATCCAAATTATTTTCGGCACGAACTGAGAGCGGAGATATAATAAAGAAATGCACAGAGATATCGCAGATATCCAATAATATAACATAAATGTATCATATATGCAACCATAAACACAGATATACAATAATATACGATTTCTATTAATGAAATAAATGTACATAGACTGTAAAAATACATAGTGAAAGACTCACTAGAATGGTGGAAGCTTATCTCTGAGAAGAGATGTGACATATACTCACATTCGCAAGAAGATGATTAAAATGAGGCTCTAAATGCCTTTTTATCATAAAGAAAATCCAAAACCCTAACCCCGGAAGATGAAAATCCAATAGTTTTGTGGACCCTGTTTTGGGTAGTTTGGTGTATCAACTTCCCGGGGGCGTAACTTTGGCATACGATCTCCGTTTGGGGTGCACGATAGCTCCTTGGAAAGGTATATTCGAGTAGATTCATTTAGGGGGCTCAATTAAAGATTTTGGCTATCATTGAGAATATCTATCCAAAAAAACCTTCATTTAGGCCCTCAAAATGGCCCCAAAAGTTAAAAACTACTAAAAATAGTAAATTACCAAAATTGTCAGAAAACTATTTTGAGCCAATTGGAAAAGGTGGGTGGCCACCAATATACACCTAGATCAATACTCCCTCCTTAAGAAGCAATGGCATCCATTGTGTTGAGTGCCCGGGGGAGAGGGAAAAACATTTGTTGAATCTGCATCTTGATGAGTTGCTTTCCTTGTTGGAGAAGTTGTGCTGCTTAGCTTGTTGAAGGTTGTCACAAACATGTGGTTGGAAGGGTTGGAACTTTTTAACTAGTCTGGATACATGAGATGCCTGTGTGTAGAAGGAATATTTACACTTTTATGCAATCTTGTCGACCTGCTTCTGTTGGATAGAAGGTGCTTGGGCTGAGGTTGTAGTGGTTGCAGTATCCTTCTGTTCATCTTTTGAATAGATTGTGAAGAAGCTGAATTTTGTAGTATGAGATACTACCTTGTGGCACTATTTAGGTGGAACAGTTGTCGGAACTACCTCTGGTATTCTGTAGATATGACCCCCTAGAGAAACAATGACACTACAGGGTCGAGACTCATAAACAACATGGAACTTCCACTTATATGGTTGGCCCAAGAGAACATCACAGACATACAATGGGGAAACATCACATAATACCTCATCCTTAAAGGGATGGATGCCGTATAAAAATCGACATTGTTGGCTGACACAAAGATCTCATCATTGGCGAATCCACTCGATGTTGTATGGCTGCGGGTGTGGTGTTGTCGACAATCCCAACTGTTTGACGACCTCTGCTGAGATGAGGTTCTTTTGGCTTCCACTATCAACAATAAAATCCAGCGGGGTCCCCCTTTCCCACATCTATGAATGAAAAAGGTGCTCCCCCTCTTTAGGATTTGTTGGTTCTTCTGGTTGAATTGTTGCGATCACAACAATAACAGTGGGTTCTGCGTTGATGATCTATCTTTGACCATATTTGCAGAATCAGATTCTGAATCAAGGTTTGGCTCCTTGTCTTTGATCTCGACCACCAATGACTAGTTTGAGAGACATTTATCGGTGTTGTTCCAGGGGATTTTGTGGAAATCACACAATTTTCCACTGTCCTTCTTTGTCTTCCCATGACCCTTCTTTTCTTGTGGCTTGGACTGGTTTTCGGAAGACTTTTTGTTAGGGATATATTTGCCATACTTTGGTTGTTGCGGATTTGCAGACCTGAACTCCTGTTTGTTCTGGTGCTTAAATTTTTGCTCAATTTTAACAACATATCGATAAGCAGCACCGAGTGATGAGATGTCCAGAATATATATTTCAGTTTGGATGTATCTCTGTAGAGCCCCATGGTATTTCAGAACCAAATGCCGTTCAGAGTATTTGATACCCAACTTGGTGCGCAAGGTATGGAAGGTATTGGTGAACTCCAGAACTGCTTGGCCCCTCTCTTGCCGCAGTGTGGTCCATCTCATGTACTGGTCCTCATAGTTTCCAACAGGGTAATACTGTTCCTTTACTGCATCCACAAAAAAATCCCAAGTGGGCTTGGCCCCATATATTCCAGACTTATCTGTGGAACTTTGCTCCCAATAAGTTTCCCACCAATGTTTGACATGGGGGAGATATTTAAGGAGTGCGAAGGTGATATTTTTCCTATCGGAAAAATTATGAATAGAGAAATAACCTTCTGACATATTTAACCATTTGACTAGGGCATCCACATCTATCTGACCGTCAAATATGGGAATATCAAAATTAACCTGTGCCTTGAAAGGAGAGGTGCTTCCAAAGTGATTGTTTGATGAAGATGTGACTGTTGCTATCGACAGGCGTTGTAGGATGTGGGAAAAATTCTCCATCATGTCTTCCCTCTGTCACGTGAGAGCTTGCTCAAACAATAGATTGATAGGATCATTTGCTCCGTCGTTTTTATTTTCTTCCGCCATGGAGGGTTTCTTAGGCGTGCGAGAGCGATTGTCTTCAAGAGAGACAAGATCGAGACCCATCTTGCTATACTTGGATCTCATCGGGGACATGCACTGAAAAATGATCAAGAGCAGCCTGCTCTGATACCATTGATCCAGATTATTTTCGGCACAAAATGAGAGTAGAGATATAATAAATAAATGCACAGATATATCATGAATATCCAATAATATAAAAAAAATGTATCAAATATGCAACCATAAAAATAGATATACAGTAATACATGATTTCTATTAATGAAATAAATGTACAGAGACTATAAAAATACAGAGTGAAAGACTCGCTAGAATGGTGGCAACTTATCTCTGAGAAGAGATGTGACAAATACTTGCATTTGCAAAAAGATGATTACAATGAGGCTCTAAAGGCATTTTTATTATAAATAAAATCCAAAACCCTAACCCCGAAAGATGAAAAGCCAACAATTTTGTGGACCCCGTTTTGGGTAGTTTGGTGTATGAACTTCCCGGGGGCGTAACTTTGGCATACAATCTTTGTTTGGGGCGCACGATAGCTCGTTGGAAATGTATCATTGAGGAGATTCATTTAGGGGGATTAACCAGAGCCTTTAGAAATCATTGAGAAGCTCTATCCCAAAAAATTTCATTTAGGCCCTCAAAATGGCCCCGAAAGTTAAAAATTGCCAATAATAGTAAATTACCTAAATGGCCAGAAAACTGTTTTGAGCCAGTTCGAAAAGGTGGGTGGCCACCGATATCCACCTGGATCATATGGAGTGATTTTATGAGTGAGTACAATTTTGGAATTTGATATATCAAGGGAAAGGAGAATGTGGTCATGGATGTCCTGAGCAGAAGACCGTGTATCTTCTCTTGGAGTCTGCAGGTCCACTTGTCCTCAGTCCTATGGAATAATTTTGGACTTTAATATCCTTCCCATATGTTTGGTCCCGATTGTTGACTGTACCTGCCCTGAGGCTGACTGTGATTTGGTTACCTTAGTGGCCTTTCCTAGGTACCTACAAAGGGTACTGCGGGGGGATTCCCATGGTACTTGGGGAAGAAATCGTATCACACTCTCAATACCCTTGGAGGGTGACTCCGCAAAAGTGAGGGTTTCTTGCACTAAGAAGGGATGTTACATGGAGTTTGGGATAACTGCTTCTCATTTCTTCACCGACAACTTGATATCCCATCTTCGAAAGATCATTGAATCTACTATTGCTTGGTTGATTGATTTTATTTTTCTTAGGAGTGTGTTTCTTTGATTTTTGTAGTTGGCCTCAGGATTGAAGATTTCACAGTATACAAGGTATGGTTGATCTTGATGTTGATTTACTTAACTAGTTTAGACCTTTGTATGCTGATTTGGATGTTTTATTTGCTGATATAAACTGTTATATACTGCTACAAATTAGGGACAACAAGCTTAACTTGTTGATCCAACTAACATATATCATTGAAAAGTGTCTTTTCTTGTGTCTTGGGTAGGTACAATCATTCAAATAAGTACTATACACATGGGGAAACAATTACTTGACTTGCAAGACATCTCTCCCTACCTTTTATTCCACTTATAATTGACCTCTAGGGGCTTCAATTCCATTTCCCTCCATCTCCATCTCAATCCACCTAGGGTCACCGAGATCACCTCCCTAGAGTGATCTAGTCACCCTTGAAGTGAAATACCTACATAGAGATGACATTGGGTGTAGGATTCCCAAGTTGTAGCACTTGTTTTTTGGTTGGGTCGAGCTTTTACAAACCTACAACTTGCACTATAACATTTTGGTGTCGTTGTCAGGGAGGATTTTGAATCCTCTTCATGCCCTAACGACACTTTGACAAGCTTCCCTCCCAAAGCCTCTATCCCTTAGCTTGTCTGGTGACTCCACCCAAGGGATGTTCCCTTTCCACCCTTCTTTATGAGCTCATTTTGAAGCTCACCTAGCATCTCCACCTTCATAGAACCCACTTTTACCTTATCCTTTTCCATCGTTTGGTGAGCCTTGAGCTCATATGGCGACTCCATTGAGGTATTACCCTAAGTAATGGAACCATGGCCTCGCAAGACTTACCATGGGCATTCCATAATGTGTATCCTTCTCTTTATGTTCAGAATCTCCTTGGCTATCCAAATCATTGTCCAACAGAATGGAGAGAAATTTTCCCCAAATTTGACGATGATATATCTCTATCAGTCACCCATGTCGTGAATATATGAAGTATGCCTCGCGTTTAAATGTGATACATGAAGATTTTCTGATGAAAATTTTCATGTATTCACTGGAATCAAGTCAAAATGATTGGCTTGCACACTCATGTGATCAAAAGAGTATCCCTTCTTCTACAAAGCTCATTGAATAATTTCTCAGGAAATATCAACAACTACTCAAAGTTTGCAAGATTCTTTACAAGAGCCCAAAAACACTCTTTGCCGAAAAGGTTTTTGGATCGATGACAAGACAATAGATGAATAAAATCTTGAAGAAGGTCATGATGAAGAAGATCCACATGAGACATATGATGAATATGAAGTATCTGCTCTTCCACTTGATGAGGACATCTAGACCTATTCTCCTCCTACACATCAAGAAGAAAACATGATGATTTGTGACCCTTTCTAATACCTTGATGATGCTTTATTCCATGACCTTAAAAGTGAAGAAGTATCAAAGGAAACCTTAGATTTGGCAGATTCCATTGAAGAAAGTAAAGCAAATAACTATGCACTCATAATCAAGCCTCTTGTGATGAAGAGGCAATGGAGGGGCTTGTCTATAAAAAGAAAGCATAATTATGATAAAACACAACATATTGAGGCACCACTATCATTGATCCCACTTGATGAAGGAGAGGTTGTCCAACCTTGTTTACCTCCTAATGTTGAAGAAGCGATCAATCTCGATGATGAATAGTTTGAAGGTCCAGTTGAAGAAATCCATGCCTTTTCTCATCCCGCACACAAAGATGAAAATATGGTCAATTTCAATCATACTAATGGTCTTATGAAAGTACACTTCGATATGGTTGATGATCCTATAAACACTTTCATACAGACTGACAGACACAGATGAGATCTTAGTTGTCTCAAATTTCATAGAGACCCCATCTATGAAATTGAGGGTAACTCTTAGGAAGAGGGGGTGTCATCATCAGAGGAGTGGTCCTCATATGTATATGATTCAAATTTTTGGAAGTTTGGTGATGATATGGTTATATATTTGTTCCTCCCCTTCGAGGATGACTTGTTACAACATACTCAAAGTGATATTCAATCATCCAGGCTTGGTACATACCCTTTTGAGGATGCATATTTTTTTTGGAGGACTTCCAACCGTTGTGCTCAGATTTTGAGGAATACCAGGACGTGGCCACCTCAGAGAAGTCAGAGGTTCATTCTTCAAAGTTGAAGTATTTTAATCTTGGATATTTACATGGAGATTCACATGGGAAGAGGTGGTGTTTTTCTGCACCTAAGATTGTTCCTTACCTCTTACCCTCTTCTCTAAGAGACTATGCAATATTCTTCCGATCTCTCATTTCTTCTCATTCCTCGACAAGTAGTGAGTCTTTGTGCATGGATGAATATGAGCCTCCATATACATATAGTAGTCCCCTTCATATATGGATTGATCAGTCTTGTGGCTACACTTTCAGGCAGAATGATCGGGCTGATGGTTTCTCTTTCTAGCAAGATTTCCTCCCTCCCACCTATATTCATGATTTTTATTTCATGATCGATTATATGTGTGTTTATACTCATGGTTATTATGTCCTTGACTTATATTTGTTGTATTATATGATTAATCACAGGGGAAGATACTTCGATGAGATGGTCAAATGGTTGCACTGGTTGTATGACTTCACCTGACATCATCCATCACGTGATCTTCAGGGCCCCAAGGCCCTAGGTAAGTAGGTAAGTCATTTTGATTCCATACATCTACATATTGATTTCTAATATTAGTTTAGATGCATTTAATTCTCATTTTTCTCTACTTGCATATTGATTTCATGCTTAGTTTAGAAATTAAAAAAAAATGTCAAAATTTTATTTTTCTAGTTTAGTGGGTTTTGATTATGATCATATGAGAACAAGGATGATTAGGCCATCCTGCAATTGGAAGTTTGATGTTTCCTTGTAGGCACAAGTATACCAAGATATGTCGCAACTCTCATGCACTCTACAATGAGCACATGTCCCCAAGTAGGAGCCAAATGTTATCCCTATTTTGTGGATAACTAAGGAGATCATGTATTGAGGCCCTCAGGTTGCATATATGGAGTGTCGAGTGACTACATGACAAAAAATACCATTTTGCACAGATGGAAAACTCACTCACCACCACATATGGTCACAGGTTTGCATACGACATCCACCCCACCAGCTGGCTTCCAGAAGACAGTGGCCCTTACTCCATGAGGTACAAGTCAATATTATGGTGATCATCATTTCAATATTTAATCCATTTGATTATGTTGTATCTTAGATTGCTCTATATTTCATGATATGTGCTTGGACATTATGCCTTTTGCCCTGCTTCACCTTGGTGGTTGACATTGGTCCCTAGTAAGTGGTTTCCCTTGGGGATGGGTTTTCTACTGGGAACTCCCTTAATGAGCCATCGTACCATTCCCAACCATACTTACCACTTTCCATCATTATTCCCTTCCATTTCCTTATCTATTGGGATTTTAGGGTATATTGACCCAAGAAGGGGTTGTCCCTCATTCTATGGAAAGAAGGGGATAAAATCCTGGAGGGGTTGGTGTTGGGTAAAAGATAAAATCCTTATATAAACCTTCCATATGCTTCACCCAAGGATCACTCAAGAAAGCAATGGAACACTTATCTTTGAATAAAGGGGACCAACAATATAATAAAGAAATGATTGAAAGGTTATTTGAAGGATAGGAAGTCTCATCACGAGCTAACCTATCACGTCCATGGATATCTAGTGGTATGTCATCATCTGGTCACCAAACTAGGGAAATGTCTCTCAATTTCATGGATGAGAGAAAGGGGATCTCATCACGAGCCAACATTCGCATTTCCATTAGGTGTTTGTGGGTGACATTGCCATCACCTGGTCACCACACCAGGGTATTGACCTTCAATCTCTCCTTATGCTATTATGAAAGAAAATATAATGAAATAAATATAAAAGGAAATTGATGGGCTTGGAAAAAGTGCATTGTGGACGAAGGTACCACACACCCTCTAGAAAGGCACCCTTTAATGAGACACTACGACCCCTTGTATATCATGAAACCTATGCCCATTGAGTCTTGACCCCAAACACTTCATCCACCTTACATGGATTAGAGAGGGATTTCTTGGAAACTCTCCTTGACCTAGGGCAAGATCTACCCAATAGGACACATCGTCAACCCTCCCATATTTAAGCTTGACAAGTCCCATAGTGTCTTTGAGATGTTAATTGTTTGATATAGTGATCTTTGATGCACATGCTTAGATGGATTATTTATTGATTGGATTCTCTTATCACGGTGTTATGACTTGAGATCCTTGGAGGGTGTGCTCATTTGTCTTTGCAGGACCTAGTTGGTGGAAAGTTTTGGGACAACAAGCCTAGCTTGGGCTTCCATGGGGATACAAGCCCACAGGTTGGATGCTAGGGGTCCACATGCCATATGAGATAGGTTAGACTTGGAAGACCTTGATGATGACTTGGACAGCCTAGCCTATCCCTTACTTTCCAAATGATTTTCCCAAGAGGGGAAAAATGTTCTACTTTTGAGCTTGACATCATGATTTTGGGGCTAGGGCATGGTCGTGAGGTGCCACTCTTTTGACACATGGATGTTTGAGGAGGATAAGGGTCTTTACCATGATGAGAGTTATTAGATTCTTGACATGTGGCCTTTGGAGGCCTATCCATGCTTCTCCAACACCAACGACTTCCTCAAAATGACAAAACGTCCTCTAAAGGGGTGACGTCCTCCTAAATTAGGGTTTTATTTGTGCAAAAAGTGAAATTTTAAGTGAAATTTTTAATATTACTTTGTTAAGGGGGGAAGATTAGGGTTTTTGACCCTAATCTTGTGGTTTACTCCTTAATTTGTGGACAAACTATGATATCTACATTTTGTATAAATAGAGATCATAAGATCTCTTTTGAACATAACTCTCCCTCTTGTGAGAGGAATCGGTCTGAAATTTTCGGCTATCTTGGCTATTTTATCTCTCGTGCACTTGTTTATGGCTATGTTTATAAATGGTTGATGGAGGAGGTCTAGCGCTAGCTTTGGATGATGCTTTCTAGCTCTTGTGGTGGATTATCATGGCATTTCTCTTGATCTTGGTATAGTCTTTTACTATTATGCTATCACTTTTTCAATTCAAGTATTGTCATGCTAGAAGATAGGTGGGAAGTATAAGGGAATACACCCCCACCATAGTATTCATCATTTTATTTCTTCATCTCATTGATTATACACGGGTTTGCTAAGAGACGTATAAGGGAATACACCCTCTTAGCTTAAACCCTAGCTAGAGAAACTTGTCTTGGGAAGTAAAAGGGATTACACCCCCAAGGAGGTAGCTTCTATAGCTCTTGTTCATTTGACTCCATTAACCCAATAGTAAAGGAACTAGTCATACTTTTTTGCATTGGAGATATAAAATCATTGCCTCGAGAAACATAATTTTTGACCTTTTGAAAGTTTTCTTGCTTGAAGTTGATTTGCCTCATTGAGAGGAGTCTTCCCTCACTAGGGTGCCCCCTGTCTCCCAATACTCTAATTTATGTTATAAAATTTAACCTACATCCATTAGGGCTGCATAACCCTAGCTACTAACAATCTCATAACTCCTAAACTAACCCTAGACTAGCTTTATAATTTCCCTCACTTACTCTACTAACTAGGGCACATCTTTGGGATAGTTCTTGGAACTTTTGTGTGGTTGATTTTGATTCTGAATTACATTGAATGCTACAAACATAAGGCTTCAATTTTCTGCAGAAAATACATATTTACAACAACTATCTTCTCTTGCTTCTCAAGTGCCACTTTTTAGCCTACATTCATTTGCTAATCTTGATGTTGATTTACTTAACTAGTTTAGACCTTTGTATGTTGATTTGGATGTTTTATTTGCTGATATAAATTGTTATATGCTGCTGCAAATTAGGGACAACAAGATTAACTTGTTGATCCAACTAACATATATCATTGAAAAGTGTAGTTTCTTGTGTCTCAGGCAGGTACAATCATCCATAGAAGTACTATACTTGTGGGGAAACAATTACTTGACTTGTAAGGAATCTCTCCCTACCTTTTATTCCACTTAGAATTGACCTCTAAGGGATTCGCTTCCATTTCCCTCCATTTCCATCTCAATCCCCCTAGGGTCACCGAGATTGCCTCCCTAGAGTGACCTAGTCCCCCTTGAAGTGCAGGACCTACATTGAGGTGACACTGGGTGTAGGATTCCCAAAAAGTAGAACTTTCTTTTTGGTTGGGTTGGGATTTTCCCAACCTACAAATTGTGCTATAATAGGTTGAATATTACATAATATGTATACACCATTGAATCGATCAGATTATTTTCCACCATGAGATCTTTAGAAATTGGTGGAGCATTTTGAAAGAAATAGTTAAACTAAGTTGCAATGGCTAACTTTAACTCAATTATATATTTTTGGTTATCAAATGGTTTTCCATTATTCAAATCTACAATCGGTTATGATCATGTATATCATTCATGAAGTCCAACAAGTGAAGGCATAGAAATCCACTTTGGTTGAGAAATAAGCAGAACTATATGCCATCAAATCTGGATTAGAATCACACTTAGAAGAAGCGATCTATGGTGAAGTAGAATCAAAAGCATCAACAACACATTCAAAAGAACAACGATAAATTGCAAATAGTATTTTTGTAACTTTACTTGTGTTTTTTTAAATCAAGTTGAATTACACTTTAAAAGGGTGGATTTTCAATAGAATCTGACTCTCTTCATTGCCAAGTTTGCATAATAGATTCTGATTGTTAAAGGGTAGATTTGCAAGAAACCATTGAGGTCTAAGTCAATGTCTAAATGGCTCATGTTGAAGAATTATTAGAGTTATTGAACACTCTAATACTCTCTTATGTGGAAAATACAGTCACAAATGACATACCAACTCTCATTGATGTCCTAACATGTTTACAATATTCACAGGAAAAAACCAAATTTCTCCAGCTTAAATCACAACTCCAACAAGAAGAAATACATCAAAAGAATCATCACTATGAACTAGTCCTTGTTCATAACAATTCTCTTTCTGAATTTGGGAATGATTCCTATCAACAACCAACACATGAACAAACTTTAGAAGGAGATTCAAATGAAGATAAAGTTGATGATAAACAAGTTAATCTTTCACTTTCGAAGCCCATAATCAGACCTTGGGAAGAAATCATAAATAATAAGCGTATAACAGGTTTTGGAAACAAAATAGAAGTGACCTATCACATTCCAGATTATTTCAAACCAATCCAGTTCAAAAGTGATGGATTCATTCAAGAGAGTTCATATTCACTTTCTCTAGTTCAAGAACACATCCCATAATGCCAAGATTATCATCGAATTGGCCACATGGAAGATCAATGTTTCGATCTTCATCCTTATGAGCATTGTGGAAAGCATAATCATCCTTCAGATAGATGTTCCAAATGAAAGAAAAATGTAAGAGTAAAGAACCACTATGGGTGGATCACTTCTTGGCGATCGTCATCAATAGTAAAAAATATATATCAGTCATAGCGAAGAATTCATTCTCGAGTGATGTCACATCTTGCAGTGGAAATATTTTCATTTTCTCACCTTGTCCCTAACAGGGGGGGATACCATCATCAATTGACAGTTAGGATTCAAGTTTTGAAGTCCTATCAATCAAGCAGTAACAAACAAGTGTGAAAAGATGGCATGATTTGGTTTGTGGTCATCCAAAACCACTTGATTGGTTTTTGTTTTTCCTTAAACCACCACTTAGTAGAAGAATTACAACTTATACTATACAATGGTTTGTGATTTTCCTTAAACCTCCACTTAGTACAAGACTTAAATCTTTTGCTAGAAAATAGTTTATGGTCCTTGTTGGAACAAATATTGAAAATTTCTAAACTTAGTGTCTTTCGCAAAAATTTAAGTCAGTTGCACCAGTAAGTTTTAGAACCTTGTCGCCCAACGTAAGCTTGTGTAACCGTTAAGTCCTTGTGCCATTCAGCGCAAACCTTTCCGCTGCAGTAAAAACTCTAAACCTATTGCCATTTTTGCCGAACTTCTCTACCATCAAAATATCAAAGCTTTAAAGTTTCCCAAGGTATCCTATTGGTCTTAGTTCGCAATTCTTTGATTTTCAAAATAAGTCTAAAGTATCAAATTACAAAAAAAACCAAACTACAAAGTTTTTTTATTTTTATTTTTTATATTATTTTAAAATTATTTTATATAATTTAAAATTAATATTTTATTTTATTTTAAAGTTTGGTAAAAAAGAGAAAATTGTTGATTTAGCCAAAGCTTTGCACCAATTATCTTTTATAGAATTTATTGGTTCAACTAGCCTTCACGTCCAATCTCTAAACTAGCTACCGAAAGCCACACACATGCCAAGTCACAAGACAACTCACACAAGATTACAAGAAGAGAATCCACGAGAGGATCAAAGCCGAGCACCCAAGTGCCACGTTCCTATTTGGGATTTTGACCACTGGAGGAATTATAATAAGCCACTCCTCCTTTCCCCCGAAGCCCGAAGGCCCGAAGTTGGGGTTACAGTCTTATGCATCAAACGTCGATGGGTTAAACGTTCCAGCTGTCAAATGAAAATGCCCTCTGTCAAAGAAAAAAAAGGGGAGAAGTCGAGATTCTGAGTGTTTGCGCGCAGGTGGAAAAGGAAGAGATAATATCATTGATGAGAAGATACAGAAGATAGTTGGACGGGTTTCTAAACGCATTATCATGGGCTCCCTTACCCTTGTTAGCTCATTGCACAGTAACTGCTCATTGGAAAATTTATAATTCCAGATATTCGATTTGTGGTTTATTGCTCCCTTCATGGGAGTTATTACAACTGATGTGTTGGAAATACGATGGAGCAGGGTTGGTATCGATGATATGTGAGGACACGAACAATTTTGGGGAGTTGGTAGTGTGTCAGCCCATGGTTTTGGATTGCTAAAGATACTTACTAGCGTTGACACGAACTTCATCGTAACATCTAAAGGTGAAGATGTTGGTCATGATAAAAAAATGATGCAAATGGAACACAAGAGTTCCTACGAGAAAGAATCACATCCATAGCTGTGTCCAAGTGCCCAGAAAAATGTCAAAGTACTCACAGATGCCGATATTCCTCAAGATAGAGTTCACCATTGAAAAACATTTGTGAGTATAAGGTAAATGTGCACAAGAAAGAAATGTCCAAAAATTGTCAAAGATTTTTTGTGGGTTATTAGCAGCAATACCTTAATGTGCAAATGGTACCGAAATGATAATTTTATTTCCTGTAGTAATGAATCCAAAGGATGTTGTTGTAACTGGTGTAGATGAGCGTTTGAGAAGGCATGAGAAACAAATTTTTCATGGCCGTATGGTTCTGGTTCACAGCCTCATGACAGTGGTGCCCAATGTTATATATTTAATGAGAAAGCCAAGAGAAAAGGGTCAAAGGTTTACTGATATAGACATGTTCGAGTGGAAGTAGTATTGTTCAATAACAGTCTTTGTAAACTTTTTCTTTTTTTCCCAATTGTTTCCCATATGCAGAGAAACATCTAGTGCAATGAGGACCATCCAAAAAGCATTTAAATATGGATAATGATGCCAGAGATAGATATGAGTAATGACTAGAGGTAGACTTGTACTTGTGGATTTCAAGCTGCTTAATTCGTAGTTTTGGGCTATTTGGTGAATGTCTAAAGGGCATATTACAGACTGATGGACAATGAGTACATAACAAGAAGAACTATCCTTCTTTTTTCAACAAAGACATATCACTAATATGAAGGATACTGGATTTGTATCTCATGAAAAGAAACAGAGCATGGCAGCTTTAGCAGACATAAAAAAGTGTTACAATAGTCAACAACAACAATCAAAGTGCCAATGATTATGGTATATGTAATGAATATATGTTGAAAAAAAGATAGTAAATACATCCTGGAACAAACGAAGAGTCAGACAAAGTGCCAACACCTCCAATTGAAAACCAATAACATATGCATACTATTAAGATCATATTCTATTTTTAGGCAGAGGTTGTGGGTAACCCAAGGGTTTTTTTAGTTGAGAAAAATTTTGTATAAATAAATAGATTGTAGATATATTTAGGAGGGGAGGAACAAACCGAGATCCTTTTGGGGGCTGGGTTTGTAATGTCATTTCTTCCAGAAAATATAGAACACAATGCTAAGAGATTCTATACCTCGTCATTGTGTAATTCTATCTTTTCCTGTATTGTTTTCTCATGTTTACATTCAATATTTCTTCCTTCTTTTACATATTTAGCTTGTAATGACTCTAATTCAGTAATACGTCTTCTATAGTCAATTATTGGGCAGCCTGTCAGGTTCAAATTTTCCTCTGTTTATGCTGTGAGCAAAATAAGACCTGTAGCTTGACTGTTCATGCCTAGATTACAAGTTATATATATGCACAATTGTTTTTGAAACTATTTGTCATTCCTCTGTTGAAATAAAGATTAGACTTATTGGAATTAAATACCTAACTCTTTGTTTCAATTTTATTCATCCCCTATCTTCTATCTATCTTCCTTATTTTAACTAAATTAGGAAAATGAGGTCATGCCACTTCATTTCTGATTTATAAATATTTGAAAGGCTTGTTTCAGACCTAGTTCTAGAAGCCTCATATGACTGATCAATCAAAAAATTATTATTTCATTCAAAATGTGCTAAGGCTTGGTTCTATTACAGCCTAGAGTCAACTCTTGCGACAATATTTTCTAGCGTCGTTGCCAGGGACGGAGGAACAAAGTTATCTTCCCTGGGATACGACAAAAATTTTAGATCTATTCCTTGATGGTGAACAAGGGATATGCATTCAATTGGCCGTGATCATTCACATGGTGACTCCTTGGTTCAAAGACTCTACATGATTCACTGGCGACTCCACTGGTCTCAAAATGTCGAATTCGTTCGTTGCTCGGATTGATGCGAGGTTCCTCTGGGCTTTACAAATGTTTATGGTTTTCTAAACACTGTTCTAGATATTAAACTTTGGGAAGATGTCCTTACTAAATTTGGAGGATATGCGGACGACAATCCTTCTCAACACTTGTTTGAATTCCACAAGCTCATGGATGAATTAAATGTACATCATGAAGATGTCCTCATGAAACTGTTTATGTTTTTGTTGGAAAGAGATGATAGACTCTGGTATAAATCTTTACCCCATTCCATTATTCCTTCATTGAAATATTTTCACACACTTTTTCATCAACATTGTAAGAGGATCTATTCAGCTGAAATCCTTTTTGAAGATTGCTGCAATATAGAATTCATAAGACAAAAAGATGAAACAAATCCTCTTGAAGAGGAGGAAGGAATAGCAGAATTTTCTCAAGTGGATGAAGATGACCAACATGAGGAAGAGTTCGCTGATAAAGAAGCAAAGTATGATAGATCTAGTGATCATATTCAAGAAGAAGATCAAACCAAACTCCATGAAGATGAAGCGGAAAGGTCAGAAGGCTTTCAAACTGATCGCAAGCAGATTTGTTGCATCGATGAGGAGGAAAACAATTTTTCTGATGGAGAGCTAGATTCAAGCTCATTCATATATGACTCTATTTTTAATTCTGTTGTTCAAGAGAAATACCTTCATAGTGAGTTTTTTAATATTAATGATGTTGAAAATGGTTTAATGGTACAACATGATGATGAAATTGCTGGTTTAAATATTCATGAAGACCAACAACTTATGGAAGCTCATATACAATCATTGTTTGTTGATATAGAATATAGTCATTTTGCTATGGCAGAATCCCTTCCTTATCAGTTTCATGATCAAGTAAAGGCCTTGAAATATGAAGAATTGTATGTTCCCAAAAATCCATTTCATGGAGAGTTTCAGGAGGATTGTAATCATCCAAATGTAATAGAGATTTCAGGTATGATCACTGTTGTAAATCCTCAGGAAAACCAGTCCGTGGATATTCAACCATCTTTGCTAGATCCTCACAAAACATAAATTTCTGAAATTCAATGTTTCAGAACGTGCTATGAGCAATCTGTTTATGATGAGTATCCAGAAGAGCAAGAAGAGAAGATTTATTTTTCATCACACACAAAAATTTACGACAATCCTCCTTTGTTTGATGAATATGATGAAAGTGTTTCTGAAGATGATGAGCAACAAGAAACTTTGGTTCAACAGGAAAGCAATCAACAACATCATGAAATATATCAACCTATGTATGACATATATCAAGAATATCTTTGGAAAATAGATGGACATAAGCAGGGGTTACTAAAACAATTGATCTCTCCTCCATGTTTAGCGACTATTGAGAAACAGACTAGTAAGTTTCAATGCGACATTTTTGGACCAGAAGAAAAAAAATCAGCAGTGCACAAAGGCATTTCATACAACTTGCCTAACAGGAGGAAGTATGGATTAATTGCAAAAGTGGTATATCTCTTCCCTTCTATGATCCAGTAGCAATTTATATGGAGTTAAAATGGGGCATTGATTTTTTTATTTCCAACTTCTTGAAGTCTAAATTTCAAAACTGTAAGTGCCTGCTCCTAGGGTGTGTTTTGAAATTTGTAGTTTCTCCTGTCATTTTTGTGCTAAAAAATGGAAGCATAATTAAGTTTGTTAGTCGGACATTCGCTTGGTTGATTTGGAAATTTTCCTATACTTGAACAAAGCAGTGATACCAGTTAGAGTAGGTGATGTATATAAATAAGCTTGATTTCAAGCATTAGAGTACAATGATGGTTTTCAATATGTTTCCAGTTCAATTTGGCATCCAATATGGTTTTTATTTAAGGCATTACGACTCCATAGCCCAATGAATGCATAAGCGGTTTTTGTTTTAGAAAGGCTCAAGTAAAGTGACAGGGTTCAAAGTTTGATAAGGCTGATTTCAGGTCGTCCAATGGATGAAGGCACGTGGTCCACTATTCTTGGTGCTTTACAGGAAAGCACCATCCCTAGATGGAGCCTATGTTAGAACAAATATTGAAAATTTCTAAACTTAGTGTCTTTCACCAAAATTTATGTCAGTTGTGCTAGTTAGTTTTAGAACCTTATCGCCTGGCGTAATCTTGTGTAACTGTTAAGTCCTTGTGCCATTCGACGCAAACCTTTCCGTTGCAGTAAAAACTCTAAACCTATCGCCATTTTTGCCAAACTTCTCTACCGTCAAAATATCAAAGCTTTAAAGTTTCCCAAGGTATCCTATTGGTCTTAGTTAACAATTCCTTGATTTTCGAAATAAGTCTAAAGTATCAAATCACAAAAAAAAAAAACTACAAAGTTTTTTTTTTAATATTATTTTAAAATTATTTTATATAATTTAAAATTAATATTTTATTTTATTTTAAAGTTTGGTAAAAAAGAGAAAATTGTTGATTTAGCCAAACCTTTGCACCAATTCTCTTTTATAAAATTTATTGGGTCAACTACCCTTCACGTCCAATCTCTAAACTAGCTACTGAAAGCCACACACATGCCAAGTCACAAGACAACTCACACAAGATTCCAAGAAGAGAATCCATAGGAGGACCAAAGTCAAGCACCCAAGCGCCACGTTCCTCTTCAGGATTTTGACCTCCAAAAGAATTCTAATAAGCCACTCCTCCTTTCCCTGAATCCCGAAGGCCCAAAGTCAGGTTTCTAGTCTTACGCATCAAACACCAATTGGTTAAACATTCCAGCTGTCAAATGAAAACACCCTCTGTCAAAGAAAAAAAGGGGCAGAAGCCGAGCTTCTGAGTGTTCACGCGTAGGTGGCAAAGGAAGAGATAATAGCATTGATGTGAATATATAGAAGATAGTTGGATGGGTTTCTAAATGCATTATCATGGGCATCCTCACCCTTGTTATCTCATTGCACGGTAACTGCTCATTGGAAAATTTATAATTCCAGATATTCGATTTGTGGTTTATTGCTCCATTCATGGGCCTTATTACAACTGGTGTGTTGGAGATACGATGGAGCGGGGTTGGTATCGATGATCTGTGAGGACATGAACAATTTTGGGGAGTTGGGAGTGTGTTAGCCCATGGTTTTGGATTGCTGAAGATACTTACTGGCGTTGACATGAACTTCACTGTAACATCTAAAGGTGAAGATGTTGGTCATGATAAAAAAATGATACACATGGAACACAAGAGTGTCTACGAGAAAGAATCACATCCAGAGCTGCATCCAAGAGCCCATAAAAATGTCAAAGTACTCGCAGATGCCGATAGTCCTCAGGATAGAGTTCACCATTGAAAAACATTTGTGAGTATAAGGTAAATGTGCACAAGAAAGAAATGCCCAGAAATTGTCAAAGAGTTTTTGTGGGTTATTAGAAGCAATACCTTAATGTGCTAATGGTACAAAAATGATAATTCCATTGCCTGTAGTAATGAATCCATAGGATGTTGCTATAACTGGTGTAAATGAGCATCTGAGAAGGCACGTGAAATGAATTTTTCATGGCCGTATGGTTCTGGTTCGCAGCTTCATGACAGTGGTGCCCAATGTCATATATTTAATGAGAAAGCCAAGAGAAAAGGGTCAAAGGTTTACTGATATAGACATGCTCGAGTGACATTAGTACTGTTCAATAACAGTCTTTGGAAACTTTTTCTTTTTTTTTTCCCAATTGTTTCCCATATGCAAAGAAACATATAGTGCAACGAGGAACATCCAACAAGCATTTAAATATGGATAATGATGCCAGAGATGGATCTGAGTAATGACTGGAGGTAGAATTGTACCTGTGGATTTCGAGCTACAAAATTCATAGTTTTGGGATATTTGGTGAATGTCTCAAGGGAATATTACAGACTGTTGGACAATGAGTACATAACAATAAGAATTATCCTTATTTTTGCAACAAATCTATATCACTAATACGAATGATACTAGATTTGTATGTCATGAAAAGAAACAGAGCATGGCATCTTTAGCAGACATAGAAAAGTGTTACGACAATCAACAAAAACAATAAGAGTGCCAATGATTATGGTAACTGTAACGAATATATGTTGAAAAAAAGATAGTAAATACATCTGGGAACAAACGAAGAGTCAGATGAAGCGCCAACACCTCCAATTGAAAACCAATAAAATATGCATACTATTAAGATCGTATAATATTTTTAGGCAGAGGTTGTGGGTAACCCAAGGGTTTTTTCAGTTGAGAATTTTTTTGTATAAATAAATAGATTGTGGATCTATTTAGGAGGGGGGGAACAACTCAAGAGCCTTTTGGGGGATGGGTTTGTAATGCCATTTCTTTAATCAAATATAGAACATAATGCTAAGAGATTCTATACCTCGTCACTGTGTAATTTTGTCTTTTCCTATATTGTTTTCTCATGTTTACATTCAATCTTTCTTCCTTCTTTTACATATTTATCTTGTAATGGCTCCAATTCAGTAATACCTATGCTATAGTCAATTATTGAGCAGCCCGTCAGGTTCAACTTTTCCTCTGTTTATGTTGTGAGAAAAACAAGACCTGTAGCTTGACTGTTCATGCCTATATTACAAGTTATATATATGCACGGTTGTTTTTTGAAACTATTTGTCATTACTCTATTGAAATAAATATTAGACTTATTGGAATTAGATACCTAACTCTTTGTTTCAGTCTTCTTCATCCCCTATCTTCTATCCGTCTTCCTGATTTTAATTAAATTAGGCAAACGAGGTCATGCCTCTTCATTTCTGATTTATGAATGATTGAAAGACGTGTTTCAAACCTAGTTCTAGAAGCCTCATATGACTAATCAATCAACAAATTATTATTTCATTCAAAATGTGCTAAGGCTTGGTTCTATTACAACCTAGAGTCAGCTCTTGCGACAAAAATCCTCTTTACAACAAAATTTGAGAGCACTTCCAATTAGCATAATAAAACATCAACTTCTAGCTTCTAGCTAACTTAGGAAATGTTTTGGGAACCATTGATCCTTGGAGCCAAGTTCCAGAGTTTGTGTTCATATGTAAACCACTAGATTGGTTTATGGTATTCCTTAAACCACCACCACTATTTAGTAGAAGACATAAACTTATGCTAGCCATTTGGTTTGTGGTCATTCAAAAACAACCAGATTCACTAGATTCAGAGAGCACATTACAACTGTCCACTTCCATATTTCATCTGCACACTTTTAGATTTCATCTTTCTTCTTAGAATCACTTACACCCCTTCAGATTAAGGGGGTGAATGTTGTAAATGTAATCAATTAGTGTTAGTCGTTGAAGGAAAATGAAACGAATCGTCGTCAAGATTTCAAGAGACCTCTTGGAATATGAATCCAAATGTCACATCAATGTATTTATATCTATAGAATATTAATGAATAATATACAACTCACACTTATCTAAATTTGTGTGTCCAATAAGTGGAAGAAAAGTATAGAATTTTATGCTAGGATTGAAGGAGATTCAATATTGAACTTTCAGTATGAGTATCCCCTACCATATACGATAGTAGTTTATTATCATAGGTTTCTACGAGACCCTTAGAGACTCTATAAGAATTAGATACCATCATAGATATGATATCTCTCATTACCAAGAAATTTCTAGGGCCCACTCCTTGGAAGCATTCTTGATTTCCCATGACATATGGGAACAACTCCCAAATTACCTTAGGAACAAAAATCCTATGGGTTATCCATATTGTAGCCTAGCCATCAACATATCATCCTTTTATATAAACTATAGGAGAATCCATCATGTCAGGTGGCTTGGATTCATATTTCACTTTCCCTTTCTTGGTGTCAAACTAGGTTCTATAGGGCACCCATCAGACAGGAAGACTGAGAAGAAGGCATGCAATGGAGTTAGGTAGACATAGCCATGGGATTGTATGTCTAGATGAATTTGGGCATCCTTCAATTGGGTAGATCTTCACTTTGGCTCTCTTGAACAAGAATAACAGTTTGCATGAGGACATGCAACACTTTTGGTTGGGGGGAGATAATGAAATGAGATCTTTTTTCCACCTATAACTATCTCTTTGTATATCACAAGAACCTTCTTTAAACCCTAATTCTTGTCACCATCATTACTTTGTTGTGTACATATCACAAGGTAAGGAGGATTTCAATTTATATTTATTTCTTGTTTACATGATTAATTTAGGGAAAGTTATGAAATTAGTTGTGTTTTTAGTGCATGATGAAGAATGTTGCTAGAATATATATATCAAAATAAACCTTTCTAACATATATTGTAGCATGTATTTCATAGGGTATCAAATGGATTCACACAATTATGACAAGTTGAGGAAGATACTGAAAATTCATTGCAACAATGGAGAATATTATGACTTACTACCACTGGGGACAAAGTATTATTCATGTTTGATGGCTTATGTGCATTTAAGTCCATGATGTTTCAACAACTCATGCCTATTCTTATCCATAGGAATCAATGAGTATGACATACTTCAACTGATTTATCGATCTGATACTCTACTATGTAAATAGATTCACGATGCCTGCGTGCTTTGGGGTTTTGATAAGCAATTTGATTGAGTCTTGTTATCATGTGAATCTTATTTTAGGAGGCTGCGATCACTTATGGATCGCAACGCTCCAAATTTTGGTTTGTAATTAAAAAAAAAAACACTGAGAATATAGGATCCTTGTAATATCAATTTTTGAATGTAAATATACTCTGATCATGTCATATAAGCATGGAAATCTCATCTTTGAGGGGGGATACATATGTTGTTAGTATTGTAACACTTCTCTTCACTTAATATAAATGTCAAAGCATGCTTGTTGTGCATGATTGTCTTTTAATAGTGCATGGGGATTCTGTAGGAAGTGCACATGCCGAACCATTGAGGGGACCCATTGAGGTAAGGCACTTTGTAATATAACACATTGCATTGCAATGTGTTATATAATATATAACACATTGCATTGCAATGTGTTATATAATATATAACACATTGCAATGCAATGTGTATTGCATTGCAATGTGTTATATATTATATAACACATTGCAACACATTGCACATGCCGAACCATTGAGGGGACCCATTGAGGTGAGGCACTTTGTATGTTTTTTGTGTATGCTATAGTTTAGTTTGTTTATGTTTGATTGTTATTTATTTAATTTCCTGTAGAATACTTCTATTGTAGAAATATATTATTTTAGCTACAAAGTTAGGAACCACTAATAGTTGCAAGTATAATAAGTATAGAAAAATAAATGATATCACAAAATTAGTTCTATGATGATTCCAATTTAAGAGGAGCCATTAATATGGAATGAAACAATAGGTGTTTGATATTTAATTGTGGATGAATTAATTTATGTTTTCAATATTTACAAGTTTTCATTATTTCAGTCTTGCACTAGAATAGATATATCTTACTTTCAATACATTTTCTTAGAATGGATGATTTTTATTTACCATAGAATTTGGAAGTGATGAACATATAATTTCCATTCATCCAATACATTGTTCTGGTTTTATTTATACAACATATGGTGTCTTGCAAGCATTATAGAACCCCGAGTTAATGATTAAATGAACTAGTAAATTGAACTTACCCTAGTATGGTAATTAAAAACATTTTCAATCTGATACCAAAGAGATATTTTTGTTTTACCACACTCCTAAAGTATACTCTGGATAATATGAGTTCAATAACTATTACAATACGCATACATAGGTTTGTTGTGATGCCCCATTTTCCCTAGTCTGATCATATTATGATATTATGTTAAAATTTGGTTTGTGCAATGACCAATATTGGCTATAGTTGGGTTATTGATATGTTTTCATAGAAGGTGTTGTTATTTTACAAAAAATCATATATGTATAGATACACTTATCTGTACTATTTATTTTTCTATGACATCATATTTATATGTCTGATGAGTAAATGGTTTCATGCTTGGATTAATGAGTTGAATATTTTATATTGATGGTATAATTGCAAATGTTATAAGTTAACATGAGCATGGTATTTGATAGTTAGGATTCAAGTTTTGAAGTTCGGCTATCAATCAAGCAGTAACACACAAGTGTGAAACGATAGCATGATTTGGTTTGTGGTCATCCAAAACCACCTGATTGGTTTTTGTTTTTCCTTAAACCACCACTTAGTAGAAGACTTACAACTTCTTCTAGACAAAGGTTTGTGGTTTTCCTTAAACCTCCACTTAGTAGAAGACTTAAATATTTTGCTAGAAAATAGTATATGGCCTCTTTAAAACAACATTTGAGAGCACTTCAAATTAGCAGAAGAAAACATCAACTTCTAGCTTCTATATAACTTAGGAAATGTTTTGGGAACCATTGAGCCCTGGATCCAAGTTTCATAGTTTGTGGTCATATGTAAACCACTAGATTGGTTTGTGGTCTTCCTTAAACCACCACCACTATTTAGTAGAAGACATAAACTTATGCTATCCATTTAGTTTGTGGTCATCCAAAAATAACAAGATTCATCAGATTCATAGAGCACATTACAATTGTCCACTTCTATATTTCAGCTGCACACTTTTAGATTTCATCTCTCTTCTTACACTAACACACCTTCAAATTAAGGGGGTGAATGTTGAAAATGTAATCCATTAGGGTTAATAGTTGAAGGAATATGAAATGAATTCTCGTCAAGAGTCCAAGAGACCTCTTGAAATATGAATCCAAAGGTCACATCATTGTATTTATATCTGTATCACATTAATGAATAATATACAACTCACACTTATCTAAATTTTTGTGTCCAACAAGTGGAAGAAAACGATAGAATTTTATGCTAGGATTGAAGGAGATTCAATATTGAACTTTGAGTATGAGTATCCCCTACCATCTGCGATAGTAGTTGATTATCATAGGTTTCTAGGGGACCCTTGAAGACTCTGTAAGCATTAGATACCATCATAGATATGATATCTTTGATTACCAAGAAATTGTCAGGGCCCACTCCTTGGAAGCATTGTTGATTTCCAATGACATATGGAAACAACTCCCAAATTACCTTAGGAACAAAAATCTTATGGGTTATCCATATTGTAGCCTATCCATCAACATAGCATCCTTTTATGTAAACTATAGGAGAAGACATCATGTCAGTTGGCTTGGACTCATATTTCACTTTCCATTTGTTGGTGTCAAACTAGGTTTTATAGGGCGCCCATCAGATGAGAAGAATGAGAAGAAGTCATGAACTGGACTTAGGTAGACATAGCCCTGAGATTTTATGTCTAGATGAATTTGGGCATCCTTCCTTCAATTGGGTATATATTCACTTTCGTTCTCTTGAACAAGAATAGCATGTTGCATGAGGACATGCAACACTTTTGGTTGGGGGGAGATAATGAAATGAAATCTTTTTTCCACATATAACTATCTCTTTGTCTATCACAAGAACCTAGTTTAAATCTTAATGCTTGTCATCATCATTACTTTGTTTTGTACATATCACAAGGTAAGAAGGATTTCAATTTAGATTTCTTTCTTGTTTACATGATTAATTTAGGGAAGGTTATGAAATTACTTGTGTTTTTAGTGCATGATGAATAATGTTGCTAGAATATATATATCTAAATAAACCTTCCTAACACAACTTGTAGCATGTATTTCATAGGGTATCAAATGGATTCACACAATTATGACAAGTTGAGGAAGATAGTGAACATTCATGGAAACTATGGAAAATATTCTGACTTACTACCATTGGGGACAAAGTATTATTCATGTTTGATGGCATATGCACATTCAAGTCCAAGAAGTTTCAACAACTCATGCCTATTCGTATTCATAGGAATCAATGAGTATGTCATACTTCAACCGATTCATCGATATGATCCTCTACTATGTAAATAGCATCACGATGCATGTATGCTTCGGGGTTTTGATAAGCAATTTGATTGAGTTTTTTTATCATGTGAATCTCATTTTAGGAGGTTGCGATCACTTATGGAGCACAATTCTTCAAATTTTGATTTGTAATTAAAACAAACCCCCAAGAATATAGGATCCTTGTAATATCAATTTTTGAATGCAAATATACTCTGATCATGTTATATAAACATGGAAATCTCATCTTTGAGGGGGGATGCATATTTTGTTAGTATTGTAACACTTCTCTTTACTTAATATACATTTCAAAGCATGCTTGTTGTGCATGACTGTATTTTAATAGTGCATGTGGATTCGGTAGGAAGTGCACAAGCCAAACCTTTTAGAGGACCCATTGATTTGAGGCACTTTGTATATTTTTTGTATATTCTATAGTTTATTTTCTTTATGTTTGATTGTTATTTATTTCATTTCCCGTAGAATACTTCTATTGTAGAAATATATTATTTTAGCTACAAAGTTAGGAGTCACTAATGGTTGAAAGTATAATAAGTAGAGCAAAATAAATGATATCACAAAATTAGGTCTATGATGATTCCAATTTAAGAGGAGACATTAATAAGGCATGAAACAATAGGTGTTTGATATTTAATTGTGGATGAATTAATTTATGTTTTCAATATTTACAAGTTTTCATTATTTCAGTCTTGTATTAGAATAGATATATCTTACTTTCAATACATTTTCTTAGAATGGATGACTTTTCTTTTCCATAGAATCTAGAAGTAATGAATATATAATTTCCATTTAGTCAATACGAGGTTTTGGTTCTATTTATACAACATATGGTGTCTTGCAAGCATTATAGAACCCTGAGTTGATGATTAAATGAACTAGTAAATTGAACTTACCCTAGTATGGTAATTAAAAACATTGTCAATTTGATACCAAAGAGGGATTTTTGTTTTACCACACTCCTAAAGTATACTCTGGATAATATGAGTTCAACAACTATTACAATAGGCATACATAGGTTTGTTGTGATGCCCCATTTTCCCTAGTCTGATCATATTATGATATTATGTTAAACTTTGGTTTGTGCAATCACCAATATTGGCTATAGTTGGGTTATTGATATGTTTTCATATAAGATGTTGTTATTTTACAAAATTTCATATATGTATAGATACATTTATGTGTACTATTTTATTTTCTATGACATGATATTTATATGTCTGATGAGCAAATGGTTTCATGCTTGGATTAATGAGTTCAATATTTTATATTGATGGCATAATTGTAAATGTTATAAGTTAACATGAGCATGATATTTGATAGTTAGGATTCAAGTTTAGAATTCCTATCAATCAAGCAGTAACAAACAAGTGTGAAAATATATCCTGATTTGGTTTGTGGTCATCAAAAACCACTTGATTGGTTTTTGTTTTTCTTTAAATCACCACTTAGTAGAAGACTTAAAAATTCTTCTAGACAATGGTTTTTGGTTTACCTTAAACTCCACTCAGTAGAAGACTTAAATATTTTTTCTATAAAATAGTTTATGGTCATCTTTAAAACAACATTTGAGAGCACTTCCAATTAGTAGAAGAGAACATCAACTTGTAGCTTCTAGCTAACTTAGGAATTGTTATGGGAACCATTGAGCCCTAGAGCCAAGTTCCAGATTTTCTGGTCATACATAAACCACTAGATTGGTTTGTGGTCTTCCTTAAACCATCATCATTATTTAGTATAAGACATAAACTTATGCTAGCCATTTGGTTTGTGGTCATCCAAAAACAACCAGATTCAGAGAGCACATTACAATTGTCCACTTCCAAATTTCAGTTGCACACTTTTATATTTCATCTCTCTTGTTAGACTCACTTACACCCCTTCATATTAAGGGGGTGAATGTTGGAAATGTAATTCATTAGGGTTAATCATTGAAGGAATATGAAACAAATCGTTGTCAAGAGTTGAAGATACATCTTGGAATATGAATCCAAAGGTCACATCAATGTATTTATATCTGTATAATATTAATGGATAATATACAACTCACACTCATCTAAATTTTTGTGTCCAACAAGTGGAAGAAAACTATATAATTTTATTCTAGGATTGAAGGAGATTCAATATTGAACTTTCAATATGAGTATCCCCTACCATATGTGATAGTAGTTGATTATCATAGGTTTCTACGAGACCCTTGGAGACTCTGTAAGAATTAGATACTATCATAAATAGGATATCTTTGATTACCAATAAATTGTCAAGGCCCACTCCTTGGAAGCATTGTTGATTTCCCATGACATATGGGAACAACTCCCAAATTACCATAGGAACAAAAATCTTATGGGTTATCCATATTGTAGCCTATCCATCAACATAACATCCTTTTATGTAAACTATAGGAGAAGACATCATGTGAGGTGTCTTGGCCTCATATTTCACTTTCCCTTTCTTGGTGTCAAACTAGGTTTTAAAGGGCACCCATCAAATGGGAAGAATGAGAAGAAGTCATGCAATGGACTTAGGTAGAAATAGCCCTAGGATTTTATGTCTAGATGAATTTGGGCATCCTTCCTTCAATTGGGTAGATCTTAACTTTGGTTCTCTTGAACAAGAATAATAGGTTGCATGAGGACATGCAAAAATTTTGGTTGGGGGGAGATAATGAAATGAGATCTTTTTTCCACCTATAACTATCTCTTTGTCAATCACAAGAACCTAGTTTAATCCCTAATGCTTGTCATCATCATTAATTTTTTGTCTACATATCACAAGGTAAGGAGGATTGCAATTTAGATTTATTTCTTGTTTAAATGATTAATTTAGGGAAGGTTATGAAATTACTTTTGTTTTTAGTGCATCATGAAGAATGTTGCTAGAATATATATATCTAAATAAACATTTCTAACACAACTTGTAGCATGTATTTCATAGGGTATCAAATGGCTTCACACAATTATGAAAAGTTTAGGAAGATACTAAACATTCATGGAAACAATGGAGAATATTCTGACTTACTACCATTGGAGACAAATTATTATTCATGTATGATGGCATATTCACATTCAAGTCCAGGACGTTTCAACAACTCATGCCTTTTATTATCTAGAGGAATCAATGAGTATGCCATACTTCAGTTGATTCATCGATCTGATCCTCTACTATGTAAATAGAGTCATGATGCATGGGTGCTTCGGGGTTTTGATAAGCAATTTGTCTGAGTTTTTTTATCATGTGAATATCATTTTAGGAGGCTGCGATCACTTATGGATCAAAAAGCTCCAAATTTTGATTTGTAATTAAAGCAAACCCCCAAGAATATATGATCCTTGTAATATCAATTTTTGAATGCAAATATACTCTGATGATGTTATATAAACATGGAAATCTCATCTTTGAGGGGGGATACATATGTTGTTAGTATTGTAACACTTATCTTCACTTCATATACATGTCAAAGCATGATTGTTGTGCATGATTGTCTTTTAAGAGTGCATGGGGGTTCTGTAGGAAGTGCACATGCCAAACCTTTGAGGGGACCCATTGAGGTGAGAAACTTTGTATGTTTTTTTGTATATGCTATAGTTTATTTTGTTTAATGTTTGATTGCTATTTATTTAATTTCTTATAGAATATTTCTATTGTAGAAATATATTATTTTAGCTACAAAGTTAGGAACCACTAATGGTTGCAAGTATAATAAGTAGAGCAAAAGAAATGGTGTCACAAAATTAGGTCTATGATGATTCCAATTTAAGAGGAGCCATTTATAAGGCATAAAACAATAGGTGTTTGATATTTAATTGTGGATGAATTAATAATGTTTTCAATATTTACGACTTTTCATTATTTCAGTCTTGCATTAGAATATATATATCTTACTTTCAATACATTTCCTTAGAACATATGACTTTTATTTTCCATAGAATCTAGAAGTAATACTTTGGATAATATGAGTTCAAAAACTATTACAATATGCATACATAGGTTTGTTGTGATGCCCCATTTTCCCTAGTCTAATCATATTATGATATTATGTTAAATTTTGGTTTGTGAAATGACCAATATTGGCTATAGTTGGGTTATTGATATGTTTTCATAGAAGGTGTTTTTATTTTACAAAATTTCACATATGTATAGATACACTTATGTGTACTATTTTTTTTTTTCTATGACATGATATTTATTTGTCTGATGAGTAAATGGTTTCATGCTTGGATTAAAGAGTTGAATATTTTATATTGATAGTATAATTGTAAATGTTACAAGTTAACCTAAGCATGGTATTTGATAGTTAGGATTCAAGTTTCGAAGTCCTATCAATCGAGCAATAACAAACAAGTATGAAAATATAACATGATTTGGTTTTTGGTCATCCAAAACCACTTGATTGGTTGTTTTTTTTCCTTAAACCACCACTTAGTAGAAGACTTACAACTTCTGCTAGACAACAATTTGTGGTTTTCCTTAAACCTCCACTTAGTAGAATACTTATATATTTTTCTATAAAATAGTTTATGGTCCTCTTTAAATCAACATTTGAGAGCACTTCAAATTAGTAGAAGTAAACATCAACTTCTAGCTTCTAGATAACTTAGGAAATGTTCTGGGAACCATTGAGCCCTGGAGCCAAGTTCCAAAGTTTGTGGTCATACGTAAACCACTAGATTGGTTTGTGGTATTCCTTAAACCACCACCACTATCTAGTATAAGACATAAACTTATGCTATCCATTTGGTTTGTGGTCATCCAAAAACAACCAGATTGACCGGATTCAGAGAGCACATTACAACTGTCCACTTCTAGATTTCAGCTGCACACTTTTAGATTTCATCTTTCTTCTTAGACTCACTTACACCCCTTTAGATTAAGGGGGTGAATGTTGGAAATGCAATCCATTAGGGTTAATCATTGAAGGAATATGAAACGAATCGTCGTCAAGATTCCAAAAGGCCTCTTGGAATATGAATCCAAAAGTCACATCAATGTATTTATATCTGTATCATATTAATGAATAATATACAACTCACACCTATCTAAATTTGTGTATCCAACAAGTGGAATAAAACTATATATTTCTTGAAAAAGAATAGAAGGTTGCATGAGAACATGAAACACTTTTGGTTGGGGGGAGATAATGAAATGAGATCTTTTTTCCACCTATAAATATCTATTTGTCTATCACAAGAACCTAGTTTAAACCCTAATGCTTGTCATCATCATTACTTTTTTGTGTACATATCACAAGGTAAGGAGGATTATGATTTAGATTTCTTTCTTGTTTACATGATTAATTTAGGGAAGGTTATGAAATTACTTGTGTTTTTAGTGCATGATGAAGAATGTTCCTAGAATATATATATCTAAATAAACCTTTCTAACACAACTCATAGCATGTATTTCATAGGGTATCAAATGGCTTCACACAATTATGACAAGTTGAAGAAGATACTGAACATTCGTGACAACTATGGAGAATATTATGAATTACTACCATTGGGGACAAAGTATTATTCACGTATGATGGCATATGTGCATTCAAGTCTAGGATGTTTCAACAACTCAGTCCTATTCTTATCCATAGGAATCGATGAGTATTCCATACTTCAACTGATTCATCTATATGATCATCTACTATGTAAATAGAGTCACGATGCATGAGTGCTTCAGGGTTTTGATGAGCAATTTGATTGAGTTTTGTTATCATGTGAATCTCATTTTAGGAGGCTGTGATCACTTATGGATTTCAATGCTCCAAATTTCAGTTTGTAATTAAAACAAACCCCCGGGAATATATGATCCTTGTAATATCAATTTTTGAATGCACATATACATTGATAATGTTATATAAACATGGAAATCTCATCTTTGAGGGGGGATACATATGTTGTTAGTATTGTAACACTTCTCTTCACTTAATATACATGTCAAAGCATGTTTGTTGTGCATGATTGTCTTTTAAGTGTGCATTGGGTTTCTGTAGGAAGTTCACAGGCCGAACCTTTGAGGGGACACATTGAGGTGATGCACTTTGTATGTCTTTTGTGTATGCTATAGTTTAGTTTGTTTATGTTTGATTGTTATTTATTTCATTTCCCGTAGAATACTTCTATTGTAGAAATATATTATTTTAGCTACAAAGTTAGGAACCACTAATGGTTGCAAGTATAATAAGTAGAGAAAAAAAAATGGTATCAAAATAATAGGTCTATGATGATTCCAATTTAAGAGGAGCCATTAATTAGGCCTGAAACAATAGGTGTTTGATATTTAATTGTGGATGAATTAATTTATGTTTTCGATATTAACAATTTTTCATTATTTCAGTCTTGCATTATAATATATATATATATCTTATGTTTAATACATTTTCTTAGAATGGATGAATTTTCTTTTCCATACAATGTATAAGTAATGAACATATAATTTCAATTCATGCAATACAAGGTTCTGATTCTATTTATACAACATATGGTGTCTTGCAAGCATTATAGAACCTCGGGTTGATTATTAAATGAACTAGCAAATTGAACTGACCCTAGTATGGTAATTAAAAACAATGTCAATTTGATACCAAAGAGGGATTTTTGTTTTACCACACTCCTAAAGTATACTTTGGATAATATGAGTTCAACAACTATTACAATAGGCATACATAGGTTTGTTGTGATGCCCCATTTTCCCTAGTCTGATCATATTATGATATTATTTTAAACTTTGGTTTGTGCAATGACCAATACTCGCTATAGTTGGTTTATTGATATGTTTTCATAGAAGGTGTTGTTATTTTACAAAATTTCATTTATATACAGATACACCTATGTGTACTAATTGTTTTCTATGACATGATATTTATATGTCTGATGAGTAAATGGTTTCATGCTTGGATTAATGAGTTGAATATTTTATATTGATGGTATAATTGCAAATGTTATAAGTTAACATGAGCATGGTATTTGACAATTATGATTCAAGTTTTGAAGTCCTATCAATCAAGAAATAACAAACAAGTGGAAAGATAACATGATTTGGTTTGTGGTCATCCAAAACCACCTGATTGGTTTTTGTTTTTCCTTAAACCACCACTTAGTAGAAGAGTTACAATTTTTGCTAGACAACGGTTTTTGGTTTTCCTTAAACCTCCACATAGTACAATACTTAATTATTTTGTTAGAAAATAGTTTATGGTCCTCTTTAAAACAAAATTTGTGAGCACTTCCAATCAGCGGAAGAAAACATCAACTTCAAGCTTCTAGCTAACTTAGGAAATGTTTTGGGAAGCATTGAGACCTTGAGCCAAGTTCTAGAGTTTTTGGTAATACATAAACCACTAGATTGGTTTGTGGTCTTCCTTAAACCACCACCACTATTTAGTAGAACACATAAAATTATGTTAGGATTGAAGGAGATTCAATATTGAACTTTTAGTATGGGTATCCCCTAGCATTATTGATAATAGTTAATTATCATAGGTTTCTATGGGACCCTTGGATACTTGGTAAGAATTAGATACCATCAAAGATATGATATCTTTGATTACCAAGAAATTGTCAGGGCCCACTCCTTGGAAGCATTGTTGATTTCCCATGACATATGGGAACATATGCAAATTACCTTAGGAACACAAACTTGGGTTCTATTGATGAAACAAACTTTGAAGGATATACAGTTTGAATATGATGAGCCCATTCTAATATTTTGTGATAACACTAGCACCATAAGTATTTCAAAGAATACAATGATGCACTCCAAGATGAAACACATTCTGATCAAGTTTCACTTTCTACAGAAAGAGGTTGCGGAGAAGAACATCAAGGTCGAGTACGTTGGGACAAAAGAGAAGATCATAGATATCTTCACCAAACTGCTTCCGAGGGAATATTTTGAGTATATCCAATAGAAACTTGGAGTAGTTTCTTCCCCACAGTGATTTTTTAATGCTTTTCATATATGTCATGGATTTACGTGAGGAAGCACCATTGAGAAAAAAAAGGACAGTACAGAAAAGGGGAGCATTTGTAAGGATAGGTCAAAGAGGGGGAGCATCCCCAAAGGACAGTTCAGACAAGGTGAGCAACCCCAAAGGGAAGATTCCCTTTGCCATTGATGTCAAAGGGGGAGAGAGAGTAACCAGAGGTATGGTCACATGGGGAGATTGTATGGTCATAGGGGAAGCATGAGCATAAGTATTGCTATGCCATCGGTGTTGCATCAAAGTGTTGCCATCAATTCCAAAGGGGGATATTTCTGATAGAATGGGTTTGTTTTCATTGATGTCAACCTTTGAAGCAAGTTGGATAGCCCTAGAGGTGTGTTTAAGGAAACCAAATTTGTTCAAGGAATATGGACATGAAGGACAATGTAATTGTAGATAAGACTATCATAGATGTATAATACATGTTGTTCCATTTACAGTGATATGTGGTATGTCACATGTTTCCTCATGGTTAGGGAGATGTGGATTTGTGAAGTTGGAGGACCCTCAAAGAATCATGTAGAAGTTCCTAGAAGGTCAAAAAAGAAGTCAATAACTCTAGAAGCTCCTAGAAAGTCATCAATAAGGTTGCTAGTCAAAGTGGTTGCAACTAGAAGTTAATTATGGGTAAAGTTGTTGCAACAATATAATAATTAAAAATAAATTAGTTGCAACAAGAAATTTTGAGTTTACTAATTATGGGTAAAGTAGTTGCAACAAGAAAGTGGGTTATCTCTAGAAGAAGGAAGATGGGTAAAACAGTTACAATATGGCCCCTAAAGGAAGGCACTTGAAAAACATAAATAAAATATCAAGAGACTCCCATTAGCACCTATTGAGCACATTGAATATATATCTTGTGAAAGGATATTGCAGGTACTCATTGACATATTTGAGGTAGTGAAAATATAAGGAAGAGAAGGAAGAGCGACGACAAAGTTCGTGACTGCAGAGGAGAGTGTGAAAATATGAGAAAAACCTAATTAGGGTCATCCCCACGGGTCAGATAGTAATTGTCTTGTGAGGCGTCCCCGTGAGTTTCCTATAACATATCATGTGAGGACCCATGAGACAAATAGATTTGTCATGTGAGGCACTACTAGATTTGAAGGATGAGAGGTTTTTTAGGTTCCAAAAGCCGAGGAGAGGCTATAGGAAAGTGTGGAAATGTTTAGGTATAGTCGAGTTCTCAACACAAGTAAAATGTATGTTATATGATTGTTTGAAGTTTTTTTTAATGATTTCTCGAGGTATGATCATGGGAGATTGAGAATTTTCCCTTGAGAGACTATTATCCATATGGTACATGTTGTATGAGGTAGATCTATAGAGGAAATTGCTAGTGCACTTGTTGTTTGTATTTGGCACACATTATTGGGTATATTGTTGAGACATATCCTGTATCCTTTGGTACATCTTTGAGGGTTTTTGGTTAATATGTGTTGCTAAAGTTATTGGTACAGATTGAGGTTGCATAACAATAAGGGTTTGATGGATGATTGATGTGAGGGTTCACTATACTTGGCTTATGGATGTTTGTATATGTATGGCACATAATTTGAGAGACATGGTTGTACATGGTTTGAGCTATACACTTGTGAAAATGGGTATGATATCTATGTGATCAGATCTGATTGGTTGATGAGATTAATGTGACAGGTTGTTGGTACAGGTTGTGACAATTTGTTGATACAGGTTGTGATAGGTTGTTGGTAACGTTTTATGTGACATGTTTTACAGTGACAAGTTTCACAAGAACATATTCACAGTGACAAAGTTACAATGGTGATAACATTGCATGTGGCACTTATATTTCATGGAGGAAGGATAGGGTAAGGAAAGGGGGTTGTAGCCGCCTTCCAATTAGTGCCGAAAAACTAAAGGAGTTGTAGCTTCCTTCATGTTGGATCCTGAAAATATAGGGGGTTGTAGCCTCCTTCCAGTTGTAGATGGAAAATAAGAAAGTTGGTGCTTCCTATGAATGTATTTATTTTGACATATAAGAAAAGAATTCAATGGTTTTCTCCTGCATTGAGTTTCCATGTAAAATTGTGGTGTATTGTGTGGTTGTTCATTGTTCACTATTTATTTATACTTATCACGATGTTTTGAATGCTATTGATGAACTATTCTTAAAGTTAAACAATACATACCGTGGTTAAAAGTAATAAAAGTGATCATACTGTTTCACCCCCCTCTCAGTATTCCAACAATTGGCATCGGAGTCGGTCCTTGAAAAAGTAGTATAACCACTGGAAGGAGATCATGGACTATGCTAAGATTGGGGTACCATATTTTGAAGGTCAGAACTATGAATTCTAGAGTAGATAGATGAAAACATATGTGCATTCACATAGAATCGATGTTTGGCAAGCAATAGTAGATGGATACAAAGCACCATCCACTCCCCTGACAGATACGAATGGAAAGAAACTTGAAGATAATGGTGAAGGAGGTAAGTAACCAAAATATGTCTAAAAAGGAGATTTGTTGGTGAAAGAATGGAGTGCTTTATTGTAGGAGTGTTGAATGAAAAATAATTTCTCATCACATGTCTTTGGATGTTTTCTATTGTATCCTCTCAACAATTGTACCAACATTCAATTGAAAAACTTAGTTTATCCATCTGTCCAGGGATGAAATGTGGTGGAATACCTTAGCTTGGTATCCATTCTCTCCCAAAGAATTATCCAAAATCTACGCAAGAAATTGCTATCTTGATCATATATAATGGATCTTGGAAATCCAAAATGTACCCAAACATGGTTGAAGAATAGTTCAATTGCCTCTCATCTAGGGATCATATTCTTGCATGGATTGAGCACACACGTTTTTATGAAACAATCCACAAAGAACAATGAGTATTCATGGCCTCTATGATTCATAGTAAAACCTCCAACAAAGTCCATGGAGATGTTCTCCCAAGGCCTACTTAGTACCGAGAATGGCATGTACAAGCTAAGTTTCAAGGTACTTGTCTTTTTAGTGCCATAAAGAACACAAAATCTAACAAAAATTTCCACTTTCTATTGCACTTTGTCTGATCATACATACTACTATAGATTTTACACTATCTTTGTTAGACAAAAAAGGACAACAATTATGGAAGTGTGTGCTTTACTTATCAACTGAATTATTGTGTCCTAGGGTATGCACAAATTTTCTAGATTGTATAGTATCCCATTTTGGAGGTGGTATTCATTTTATTCCATGGAAATGATCTACCTCTCCTTCAGTTGCTTGTATACTCCTATGAAATATTCATCTCCCTCATAGTATTCACTCAGTAGTTCACGAGCAAAAGGATCAAGCTACATTATCACTCCAACTACTGCAATATTCTTTAGTGGTGGTAAAGAGAGCATGTTTTCTAACTTATTCTTGGCTCCTTTCTTGTACTTGATCAATAGATGAAATTGTTGCAAGAATCCCGACCACTTATAATTCCTTACTTGTTATATATTTCTATGGATTTGTAGGTACTGAAGGGGATGATTATCCATGTGTATGATGGTTTATTTTCCTAGGAGATAGTGCTTCCACTTCTTCACCACTTGTACAATTGAAAATAGATCCTTTTCATATGTGAGGTAGTCAAGTACCACTCCATGAAACCGTTCTAAATGGTAACACACAAGCCTTCCTCCTTGCATGAGCACTACTCCTAATGCATACCCACTAGTATCTATATATGTATAAAAAGGTCATTGCAAAATTGGCATGGATAAGACTAGAGCACCATTTGATATTCTTCTTCACATCTTCAAATTATCTTGTTTTTTATTACCCAAATGAAATCTCTTTCCTTTAGCAGTCAAGGCATGTAATGGCACTACTATTGTGGAGAAGTTTACAATGAAATTTCTCAAGTATTGGGATGCTCCCATGAAAATCCTGACCTCTATCATGCTAGTGGGAATAGGCCATTGGATGATGGATAAAATATTCTCCAAATCCATTCTCATCTCTCTTCCACCAATCATGTATCCAAGATATATCAAGGACGTCTTCTCAAACTCACATTTCTGCAAATTGGTGATAAGTTGATTCTTCCTTAACATCTCTAAGACTTGTGTCACATGTGAGAAGTGCTCTTCCCACATATTAATAAATATTAGTATGTAATATAGATAAAATATTACAAATGAGTCAATTAAAGGGTGTAGCACATCATTCATCATTCTCATAAAAGTTGCAGGTGAATTGTATAAACCGAAAGGAATTACTACCACTCATACAAACCTTGTCTTGTTTTGAACGTTGTCTTTCACATGTCTTCCAATTTGATCCTCACTTAATGGTAACCTAATTTGAGTTCTAGATTGGTGAATAATTTTTCTTGTTGCAACTGATCCAACAAGTCATCAATCCTTGGAAAATAATATCTATTCTTGATGGTTATTTTGTTCAGGTCACGATCATCAATGCA
The DNA here is from genome assembly GCA_000966675.3 of Picea glauca. Classification (NCBI taxonomy): domain Eukaryota; kingdom Viridiplantae; phylum Streptophyta; class Pinopsida; order Pinales; family Pinaceae; genus Picea; species Picea glauca. The sequence goes on from JZKD02S1666513.1 coordinate 106,865, forward strand.
CATTTTCTAGCTTGTGTCCTTCTTTGGCACCATGATGATGGGTGAGCCACATGGTGATGTATTGAGTTTCATGAATCCTTGCTCTAAAAACTACTACAACTACTTATTCACTTCATCTTATTCAATGATGAACTACTTATATAGCCCTATGTTAGGCATTAGTGACTCCAACGACAACTGAATCTCATGATCAACCTCTTGCCTGTAGTCTTCAATAAGTTTTTGTAGTTGTTGTTGTTTCTTACCACTAAATCCTTCCAAGGATTCCTCCATCTCCAACTTGTTTCATTCTCCTTGATGCTTTCCTTCTCTCAAAAACAAGAAGACAAACTTCTTCGTACTACCCATGATTCTTCTATCATAGTGAATGTTGATCAGAGATAATTTGGATTTATCCTTGTGTGAATTTATGGCATATTCCTTTCCATCCTTAACTAACCTATACTAGTTTTCTCCCCTCATGAAGATGTCATCTCTAGAAAATTGGAATGGTCTCCAAAATTGATTTGACCAAGGTCAAACAACCCCCACTTGAGAACCATCTATTACACCTATTGTTTCTTCTTACTTTAATATTTTCCACTAGTCACTCCCAATATTGTTTCACATACCCATTTTCTTTTAGAGGAAACTGCTAATACTTGAAAACATCATTACAAATAATACATCTAAAGGGGAATATTTATAGAAGTTGTCTATCTTCCTCATCTTGCAAGACATTAAAAGTTATGGAAAATTTCAATATATTTACCTTCATTATTCTTGTTGTACTATGAATGTCCACAATTTATTTTAATTTTATGGCTTCTCTCACTGATCCTTTGAGAAAAAATAAGACACCATCCATAAATAAGAAATCTATTAAAAATAGATCTTTGCCCATTTTTACCCCAACTATTGCTCTTGATCTTTTGGCCTCCATAATTTATTTGCTTATAAATTTTCCTATTATTAGGAATAGTAAAGGTGAGAGAGGGAATCCTTTCCCTAAACCCCGAGAAGGAGGGAAAACCCCTTAATCTAACCCATTAATTAAAACAACAAAATAAACTAAATTTAAACACCCAATTATCTAGTTCACAACAAGAAGGTTGAAACCAACATGAAGAAGAATCAATATTGAATACAACCAATTAGACATATCATAAGCTTTTGACAAGTTTAGCTTCATTACCTCTATTGGATGATTCTTCTGCTTCATAATATGAATTCCTTGTTGAGTTTCCCCTATTGCATCATAAATTTCCCTCCTTGCTAGAAAATCAAATCGTTCCTTTGAAATCCCTTCTAAAAAATATTTTAGATTCTAACTACAAGTATATTTGCCAATATTTTGTATATGTAGTTGCACATTAAAATTGGACTAAATTTATCAAAATTTTCAAGATTTTCCATCTTGGATATTTATGGAAAAAAGTAGCATTAAATAATCCTAAAAATTTCCTCTTTCTCTTTACTTCCTCTATAAACCTAAGTAGTCCTCTTACAATTCATAAAAAACTAGATAAAATTACATACTTGGAAACCCATCCACCTTTAACTCTTCTTTGGAAACTTAATCCATTAGCATTTGATTTCCTTCCTGATTAAAACAACTGTTGGTAGTAGGCCGAAGTGGAAAGAAGGATGATCGTGGGGAAAGAAAGCATGCAGAAATGGAAGTAAAAGCTGGAAGGAAACACAACACGCGTGCATGCAAGGAAGTGTGCACAAGGAGAGCGACAACTGGAAGGAGGAGAAGCACACACACATGAGAGGAAGACATAAAATTGGTAGGGCTAGGGTTTCGGTAATGTATTGTAATGGATGAAGATCCAAAGATGTATAAATACATATACTGAGGTATTATAGAGGGTTCCGATACATAGGTATCATAGGTTGGCGTTTTGCATTTTTCAGATTGTTGTTACATCAAATATATGTACAAGTCGATGCGAATCATAATGTTGTTATGTAATATTTTGTAAGCTATTGAGCTAGAAGAGAGGAGAGAAGGAAGATTTGAGGATTAAATCGCAGGCTGAGGAGCCTGGTGTGATCTAGTTCGCCTCATATAGATATTACCCATCTGAAGAGAATTGTAAACGCGCGACACTAGATACACATAACTACCATAATAAAAGAGCCAAGATCCAAATCTTTGTGGACATAACCCAGGAGGGGGTGAACCACGGTAACATCTGTGTAATGTGATGAATACATGCATATCTTTATCATCTTTTCGGTAGTTATTTTTTATGCTTAATGAGTGAATGAGTTATTCCATTGCTTGTTTAAATGTTGTTGCGATATTGAGGGAATAAGTTGTGAATAATAGTAGGTTGCAATCACAAGTTATAATAATTGGTTTAGGATATAGATCCCATATCTCATGCTCAATCCTAGGTTGTAAACGCATGAGTCTTACAACCACCCATTAAAGCTATCTCGGGTGAGACTGCACGTCCCATTCAGTGTGTTGCGTTGCCTTCTGGTTTACCAGGAGGGACGATAGTTTTAGAGACTTTGTTGGAAACCCAAAAGACATGAACCCTAGGTCAATAACTCAAATGGTAGAGAAGGAAGAGAAAAACCAACAAATGGTTCCATTTCCGTTGGAAGGAACATAGGAGGATTGAGTAGATGAGATAGGTGGAGCGGGAAACAAGCAAAGAAAAGGAGAGATAAATGAGCCATAAGAAGGGGATGTTGAGACCGTGGAACCCCACAAAAGTAGAAATCAAAACTTGGTTGAGAACCAAAGAGTTAGAGTTTGCACAGAAAGACAATAGAAACCCTAGAATAACACCTCGAAAATATCTGGACAAATACGTGTTTATTGATTTTCACGAAGTCTTTTTCTGTGATTTTCTGCATCTATTGCAGGAGTGGATACTAAGGTTGAAGGAAAACCATGCGACAAACTGGATTCGACAGTTAGAGTGGACACCAGTACAGATTGAGCAGTTACAGCAGGTGAACAACAAATGGACCCACGTAGTAGACTTTTGGCTTGACAGTATTGTGGCAGGGTTTATAACAAAGTTTGCAGTTGACATAGCGAATTCATACAACGCATTGGAGAAATAATTTCTACATGGACCTCGAGGAAGGTACATTTGATCATTGTATACTTCTATTAATATACTGCTATATAACAAGGGTGTAATGACAATGGAATCAAACAACTAAACTTCCCTGCGTGCATGGGGGAAGGGGGGAAGCACTGACAGAGAGAGAAGAAATGGAAGGAGGCAAGGATACAGGCAAGAAGGAGGGACCCTTGAACCCAATCATGATGGATGACGACCAGATCCAGTGGATCTTGGAGACAACTGGAAAGACGTGTAGCAAAGCACCCTACCAATACAATGTCAATACCAAGAAGAGAGTTATAGCCGCAAGGGAAGGCTTGGCGAGTGATGAGGAAGAGGTAGAGGATCTCTAGACTATGAAACAGATTTAGGAAATCCTGCGCACAACATATGAGAGGAAGATGAGAGCTCCAAGAGCAGGAGGAGAAGGCAACCATCCTATCCATATTAATGACATTGTGGAACCCATAAACCCATGTGCGACTAATACACCAAGGAGAACACCACCGTTTAGACAACTGCATTTCGGAGGAAGTCCAACAGCAGGAAGTACATCTACACAAGGAACAACAACTGGAGGAGCCAGTTCAGGAAACACTAGTCAAGTATCGACACCACACGGAGGAGGTAGTAGTTCAGTATTCAGAATGGCAGGACACGATCCCACCATTAGATTACCAGAATTTTGAGGAGAAGCAGCAGAAGACCCTAAGAAGAATTTGTTCATTTGTGCAAACATTTGGGAAGAAAAATAGATCACGGATGAAGATACCAAACTTATGCAACTAGATATTACGCTAAGAGACCACACACTAGACTAGTACATGAGTCTAGACACAAGAATTGCCCTTGGGATGACAAGGACACTGGCAGACATTAAGAAGTTACTGATTAATGAGTTCCGGAAGCTGAGTTCAGAGGATCAGTACATGAACGAGATGATTGAAATAAGATAGAAACCAGGAGAGTCTATATGGGAGATTGACCAAAGATTCAAGTGACTGAGGGAAATTTAAAATATCTCATGACCGATATGCAACATCAACACATGTTTGTCAATTCACTACTCCCACACTTAAAATACCCTTTACGACAACAAAAATTTCAAATGCAGCCAGAGGCTCTGTAAGCAGCCTTGAAACTGGAAGAAAACCAGTACCAACAGACAGATCCATCTATCGAAGAACTGAAGGAGGATTTGAAGAATCTCACGTTTCAGCTGAACCAGAATAAGAACAAGGACAAACGATAAGTCATTTTGTGTACCACGTGCAGGACAAAAGGACACCGCAAGAATGAATGTCCAACGTTCACGCATATATGGCAAAAGGAATGCCGAATCCATTACCAACAGGATGATTATGGTGTGAAATATGTAAGAAACCGGGTCACGACCCTTATCATTGCACGATGATGAAAAAATACCAGACAGTCCCAAAGAATTCATATTGCACCTTTTGCAAGTCAGTGGGTCACAATGTTAAAGATTGTAGAACTATGGAGCTGATGTGAGAAAGGAAATCAAATGCATATAGGGTATAGGCCGAAATGATGACTGGGAAAGCAACACCATAGTTCAATCAAGTCCCAACTCCATACAACACTGCACAACAACAGTATAATACTATGCAACAGTAGTATAATACTGCACAACAACCATACAATAACGCACAGCCTCAGTACAATACCGGGCAATATAATCAGGCACCTCAGTATAACATTCCAGGAGGTGATCGAGTAGGCTACCGAGGAGGAGGACGAGCTAGAGGAGGTTTTAGATGAGGTAGAGGACCAGTCACATGTCACAATTGCAACAACCAGGACATTATGCATGGGAATGTCCACTCCCACCAATGAATTTTATGTATTGTCACGAATTGGACCATGATACAGAGGAATGTCCAAAATTACTCGTAAAGATTCACGAAAAGAGGAATCAGAACAACCAGAATTTTTAGTGGATTTCATCTGAAACAAGGGATGAAGGATGAAACATCAACATAGCCACTCGTGGAGGAGAAAAAACAGGAACTGACATAGTTCGACAGGAATGAGCGCATAACCAATGGGTGAATAAGAACACCGAACCAAGGAAGCAGTTCGATGCACAAAAGGAAAAGGAGATCTTTAAAAAGGCCAGACAAGAATTTTAGGAGGACACATCGTCGACTTCAACTGCGCAGCAAGACAAGGATGCACCAGAATACGAGATGCCTCCATCATTGGATCATACCAACGAGTTGAAACCTATGGGACAAGTGAGTACAATCAAAGGCTTTTTGAAATCATGTGTAAAAGTGTTAAGTGATCCATCATCTGTGAAAATATTGCAAAACATCCTAGAAAAGTGTAGAAGCGAGACGAAAGAAAAGCTAGAACCTGAAACAGTTAATCACCTACACACAAAAAGAAGAACAAGTAGGGAATTTATACTGAATGCCAACATTGGGGATTTCAATATGGGATACATTATACTAGATCTAGGATCCAAAGTGAATGTATTACCAAAGAAGACATGGAAATGCATGGGAGAACCAACATTAGGATACTCACTTGTTCAATTGAAACTAGAAAATAAACATAGAGTCTTACCAATAAGTAGACTGAAAGGAGTGACAACAGATCTTGATGGAGTGCGCACTAAAGCAGACTTTGAAGTCATTGAAATAGTGGATGGCACAACACCTTACCCAACGTTGCTTGGTTTGGATTAGGCATTTGACAACCATACCATAATCAATTTGAAAACCAGGAAAATGACATTTGAGTCTGACGAATATAGGGTCATCGCACCATTAGACCCATCAGAAGGGGAGAGGCTTGTAGAACCTACTTTCCTAGACTTAGAGAAAATAGGCCAGTTGTATAGAACAACTGTGCGCAATAAGGATTACGTAAACCCAACTGTAGACAAGGTACTTAGTTGGAAGAGCATTACTTCATGTACAACAGACTCAAACACTGGTTTAGAGAACTGGCAGCAGAGGGTACACGAAGTATCCACGCAAAGATGTGCAAGAATAGACCGCGCAGTAAGATGTGGTGGCACAAATATCAGAGAACCACCCAATTTCCATGGAATAAATGATTTGGAAACATTCTTGAAACAATACAAAGATGTATTGTTAGAGAAACATACACTGTTAGAACTTGAATTAGCACTAAAGGCCACACCAGAAATATGGTGGGGCACACACAAAGAGACAATCACAGACTAGTACCAATGTAAGCGGTTACTGCGCATAAGGTTCGATGCAGAACAGAAAAACAACAAACAACAAAAATATGAAGGACACAAAGCACCAACGAAACACTTGGAGACGTGTAGAACGCTGTGGAAATTGACACCACCAGAGGAATGGCCTCATCACTTCATACATAATCTAGAGGTCATACTAGTGAATTGGTATACAGACTAGGAATTGCGCAAAGGAACTACGACATGGACGACATTGCGATATAATTTCACAATCAATTTTTCATTCGAGCATGAGAAACCTAACATAGATGCAACCCTTAAATGGGTCAAAGGAGTAATATTCATTAAGGAACCAGAAATAGAATTGATCAGATAAGAACAACAACGGAACAAACAGACAGTCAAGGAACTGATGTCTTGTTACCACATACAAGAAGAAGCACCACATGAAGATGATCTGCACGATATTTAGATTGAAGAAGTCGAAGGTGAAAAAGACATGGAAGGCCCACCCATAGAATCAGAATTCATTTATGCACCGATCAAAGTAAATAAATTTAACATTGGGACAATCGAGCATCCCAAAATGGCCATCATTGGAGATTACTGGGACGAACAAACAATAGAAAGCATCACAGAGTTGTTGCGTGAATACAATGACTTGTTTCCTACAACATTCACAGAGATGAAGGGTATAGTTGGAGAACTAGGAGAAATGAAGATACCACTCAAACCTGAAGAGAGACCTATTAGACAACGATCCTACAGACTAAACCCCATATATAAATAGAAAATTAAAGATGAGATCGAAAGAATTCTCGAAGTCGACATCATAGAAAAAGTTGAGGAGTCAGAATGGATAAGCCCAATGGTAGTACAGAACATGTAACAAGGAAGAGGGATCATGATATGTGTCCACTTGAGAAAGTTGAATGATTCATGCCTACACGACCCGTTCCCTACATTGTTCATAGATGAAGTCTTAGAGAACGCGGGAGGACATGAAGCTTACTCAGTCACTGATGGATTCTCAGGCTACCATCAAATCCAGATAGCACAGGTGGACAGATACAAGAACACGTTTGTTATAGAATGGGGATCTTATTAGTACACAGTCGTGCCATTTGGACTGAAGAACGCACTAGCAATACTCTCTAGAGTGGTCTGTTGGACACACCTACCACACTTAGAGGGGGGGTGAATGAGTGTGGGGATCTTTTTCCCAAAACTTCCCTCTTGCACAAAAACTCATCAATTAGCATTCAACATTTATTCATT
>JZKD02S1666513.1:120765-146374 GCA_000966675.3 Picea glauca
TTACATCAATCATCAATCAATCAATCCTTTGACATCAATCAATCACTTGACATCAATCAATGACATCAATCAATCAAACCATTGGCATCAATGACAACATGATCCAACAATGTGATATGTGTCCACTTGAGGAAATTGAATGATGCATGCCTACATGACCTATTCCCTACACTGTTCATAGATGAAGTCTTAGAGAACGTGGGAGGACATGAAGCTTACTCAGTCACCGATGGATTCTCATGCTACCATCAAATCCAGATAGCACAGGTGGACAGATACAAGAACACGTTTGTTATAGAATGGGGATCTTATTAGTACACAGTCATGCCATTTGGACTGAAGAACGCACTAGAAATACTCTCTAGAGTGGTCATCACATCATTTAAGGAATTCATCCATCAGTTTCTTGAAGTATAAGTGTATGATCGGACAGTCTATAGCCTATTGAAAAACCATGTGGAAGTATTACGCATGATAATATAAATATGCAAACAATGCCAAATATCACTAAACATCAAGAAATGCATATTTGGAACACTGTTTGGGATACTATTGGGCCACATAGTATGAAAACAAGGTTTATTAGTAGATCCGACAAAGATCGCAGTCATTGTTAATTTTCCAACACCGAAAACAGACTGTTAGCTAAGAGCAACGTTGGGATACATAGGTTATTACAGGAAACTTATCAAAGGATATGCGCAGATCCTTGCAGCGATGGAAAATATGCTAAGGAAGGATACAAAGTTTCAATGGAATGATGAGTGTCAACATGGTCTGGATACCTTGAAGGAAAAGATGGTTACCACGCCGATACTGGTATTTCTAGTCCGGGGAAAGAAATTCTATGTGCATGTAGATGCATCATCCATAGCATTTGGAGATATCTTAACACAAACAAGACCAGGAGACTTGGATTACCCGATAGAATTTGCAAGTAGAAAGTTATCAGACTCAGAACAAAACTATAACACGACAGAAAGAGAAGGCCTAGCCATCATCTATGCACTGTAGAAGTTCAGGCATTACTTATTGGGGAAACACTTTAATATGTTCACAGATCACTCAAACCTGAAATACCTAGTCAATAAGCTAGTGTTGGGGGGGAGAATTTTTCATTAGTTACTGCTATTTCAAGAATTCGATTTTGAAGTAATAGTTAAACCAGGGAAATTGAATGCAAGACTTGACCACCTATCGAGGGTCACAACTGGAGAAGAACCTATGAATTTATAAGACAACTTTCCAGATGCACAATTATTCTCAATATAGATTGCTGATGAATACTTTGCAAATATCATTCAATACGTGAGTACAGGTGCTGCGCCGCAAGACTATAGCACCGCACAGAAGAAAAACCTGGTAGTCTGCGCTGCCTACTATCAACTGATTGCAGGACATTTATATAAAATGGGCGCAGATAACATCCTGTGAAGATATGTGTTAGAGCACAAAATACCAAGAGTTTTAGTAGAAGCCCACGAGGGAATAGCAGGAGGGAATTATGCAGGTAAAGCTACCACACAGAAGGTATTGCACGCTAGACTATGGTGGCCAACGATTCACAGAGACTCGAAGGAATATTGTCAAAGATGCGATGTAAGTCAAAGGGAAGGAAAACCCAACAGAAGGAACGATATGCCTTAACGACCACAAGTAACATTACAAACATTTGAAAAATTGGCAATAGACTTTGTGGGACCAATCAACCCACCATAAAAAAGAACAGGGCCTAGGTACATTATCACTCCGATGGAATATTTAACAAGATGGGTGGAAGTAGCACCAGTAAAAGATTGCAGCGTAGAAACAGAAACACACTTTTTGTTTGAACAATTAATCACTCGATTTGGGTGCCCAAGAGTTTTGATGAGCGACCAAGGCACACACTTCATAAACAACACCATCTACACAATGAATGAAGAATTGGAAGTCCACCACTAGAAGAGCACACTATATCATCCACAAGCAAATGGCACAGTGGAAGTCTTCAAAAAAATCCTAGAGAACACACTGACAAATATTTGTAACGTCAATAGAGACAACTGGGACCTCAAAGTTCTAGCAGTATTATGGGCATACAGGACTACATGCAAAAATTTGACAGGGCACACGCCATTTAAATTGGTTTATGGCCAAGAAGCAGTAGTGCCATTATAGTTTTTAGTACCCAGCTTGCATGTAGCAGCTATCACACAAATGACAGAATGAGGCGTAGTACAGGAGAGACTGAATCAATTATTGACCATGGAGGAAGACCAAATCTTAGCAGGATTCCATCAACAAGTTCAGAAAGCAAGAGACAAAGATTGGCATGATAGACACATCAAGAAGAAAATGTTCAAGGAAGGAGATCTAGTATTGGTGTATGACAATAAATCGTTTCAGCACCCGGGAAATATCAGAATGCATTGGTTAGGACCATACAAAGTAAAATCTGTCACAGACGAAGGAGTTGTATAGTTAAGAGATTTATCAATTGCAAAAATCAGAGGAATGATCAATGGGAGTCGAATGAAGCTATATAAGGACAATCGACCACTCATCGTGCAATTAAAAAAAAAATTAAAAAAAAATCAAAAGAGAACAAAAAGGAAACAAAACTAAAGAGGGAACAGTGTGCCAGAGGTAGAAAGGCCACACGAAGTTAGAAACATGAATTAGGAAAACGCAAGGACAACGGTTATACACAAAGAGAAATAATCGAGAAAAGGAAAGCCGACAAAAGCAAGATGATAGGACATCACTAGGCGGAATTAAAGGATGACAAGGACCGATGGGATGCCACATTAATCATGGAAACTGGAGAAGGAAAAACATGAGTAATGGCAAGTACGAAACTGCCAAAGATGCATTGAACCAATGATCAAGGTGAATTAAACCCATAATCAAGGAAGCATCCTCAATAAACTTCATGGGAAAGCCATAAAACACATGGGAGAGGGAGACAATAGTCTATTCACGAAGATAGAACATACAGAGAGAAAAAGAGGCGAAATAACATAGAGAGAGCTCATGGAGACCACAGAGACTGTTCGAACCCAAAAAACATTTGAAATTCACCACCATGGCACTGCCTAATCAAGCAAAAGTGAGCCAGACTACTAGGCAAACCAGAGTTTAAACCTGGTCACAAGGACAGGCCGAAGAAGGTGAACAACATCCATCGGAGGTCGTCAATGTCGATGAAATCCCATCCCTAGAGATGATACTAGTACAACCCACACCGATACTGGAAGATATTCAATAGCCAAAAATAGAGGCCACAAATGTAGATACGGCCGCAATGGCACAGGAACCACAAAACCAGGAAGAAGAAACCCAAAAGGAGGTGCAACCAGAGAGCACCAAAGTAGCCCCGGAAGTTAATGGAACGATGCAGAATCCAGAAGTAGTAGTGGTGCCAGATGAGTCTCAAACAACCATTTTAGAACACCCAACAGGGGAGACTGCTGAAGATGTATCAACTTGGCCGGAATGGATTACCAAGGAGCAACCAAAAGCCGCTGAAACTTTGAGCCAACCACTGCAATAGAAAGATAATATACAGATACCAATATCACCCTGCAAGAAACCTGCAACATAAATTTTTCTACCACACATACAAAATGGATTACAGGTAGGACCAGAGTTACTGGGCCATGTCAGGAAGCTCAAGTATTCAGACCATGATGTAGCAGACAACACTAAGTTCCCAGAACTTGCGAAGAGGGTCTTTTCACAGATTACGGGCACAAATCCAGTCAGACAACCGATTGATCAGTCGTATCAGTGGGCAACTGGGCTGGAGAAAATGAGAATTTGAGGTCTATTGGACCTACCACACTTTGGCAGAGTCCAGAACATGACAACATGCATCAAGAAGCTATTAGAAATCACACATGGAGGGGACATATGGCTAGACAAACCCGTCCCCATAACTGTTGAGATTATTGCGTAAATAACAGGGTTACCAATTCGGGGTATGGATCCCGCGTTGTTTTTGGACGACAAAACCAAGGAGAAAGTGTTGGCAGAATAAATGAAGAAGAAGCATGGCACTTCCAGGGGGACAAGAGGCATCATCATCATCAAATGAATCAACAATGTAGCCACACAGCTGGGCCCAAAAATCTTAGCCTACAAGTTGTTGAGAAAATGCCACAGAGAGGAAGTACCAACTGGAGTTGTTGCAGTTGCAGCCCAATGCACAAAAGGCACCTCAATGAGATGGGTGCCATACTTATTGAACTTGTTCCTATAGGACTACAAGGATGCACAGGATCTAGGCACAAAGTTCCACTACTCATGGTTGATTACCTTAATAGCCTTCATGGGATGGCGAGAACCAGGGTATGTAGTTTTTTGTACCATACCAAAGCCTGATGGAGCAAGGTATCTATTGCTGAAAGCAGGGACAAATGCTAGGCATAAGAGGGAAAATGGGATCATACTTGAAGCATACCTATGTGACATGCAGGAAGCCATCATCCGAATGTGGAGAATAACACTAGAGGTTGTCACGCGATATGTATACATCGCCAATTTCCAAGCCACATGACAAACAATGTGGATACAGGCAAGACAGGATCCGGCTAAACAGTGGCTACAAATGAGCTACTGCATCACAGAGGGTGATATCGATATGGTCATCAATGAATGTCTTGACGAATGGAGGATCCCATCCATTAACTGAGAAGTGTTGGAAAGAACAACAGAGGAAGAGGCGGAGCAGGGAGCAACGCAGCCTCTGGAAATCCAAGTGCCCAAGAGACCAAGAATGGGCCAAGGCAAGCCAACATAGATAGATGAAGGACCAAAGAACATAGGGACCCAGTAGGGGAAGAAGGAGAATACACAGCCGACCAAGGAACATCAGAACTAGACTGAGGGAGCGCAGGCAACCGCCCAAAATCCTAACACACAGGAACTAGGGGGAAATAAGAGACCAACCATGCAGAAAGGAGGCGCGCGCAAGAAGTCAAAGGCACAACAAGCACCGCCAGAATATACGATTACGGAGGACGATGGAGAAATGATCGACAGAATGGTCCAGGATTGGCTAGCTGAGGACTTCAACCATGCAACACACCACATAGACAAACTACAAAAAGAGTTGGCATAATTGGGGCAGTTCCTCCATAAATTCAGGGAAGTACAGATAGCAATAAGCAACAGGGGCATAGAGCCATATGCATCACAGACAGAAGGAGGAATGCAAGAGGAAGATCAACATTTAGACCAATGGATATTGCAACCACACAGAACATTCCATGTCAACCCTAGCATGCTACGCATGGAAGAAATTGTGGGGCAGACACCCTTGAAAGACTTAAGCCAAATCCAACGTGTGTTGACAAGGATACCATCAGGAGCATTACACAAGTTGTAGGTAAGCTTCAACCACGAGGTATAGTCTCGCGCACGCAGAGAATTAACCAAATTAAATCAAGCGAGAAAGGAACAAGGAAAATTGAGAATAAGCTATGAGAAGGCTAAATATGAGATCGAGGAGGAAAGGGAGTGCCGAAATGGATTGGAGCATAAAGTGACAGGAACTTATGAGAAGATTCCACAGGACGCACAGAGTGAGGAAATCACAGCAACATAAACGATTGATCGGATTGCACATGCAATTGATCAATATCAGAAGGAGATCGAGAATATTCGAGAACAGATCACACCAACCACTCCACCAGCGATGAAGGAGAAAAGGAAGCAGGAAGCAACAACGTAGCTGCAGGAGATAGAGCAACAGGTTATCACAACAACTGACTTGTTTGATAAAGAAACATAGATTTGGACAAGGTTGGAGGAGGATCCACATGTCCAACGATGGGACAAGGAAGATGAAAGGATCAATGTAGTGATCCAAGAGCTCAAGCAGAAGCATAAGACCATACCAATCCCAGAACGTGTCAAATGGATGAAGGATATTAAGAATTGCAGGCAGAGCTAATCTCTGCACTAACCCAGAAATAGGAGCGCCAGGCTCAAATGGAGCCATTAAAGGAGCAGGTAGCATAAGTACTAGCACATGCAGAGGTAGTTAAGACATAGATAGCACATACCCAAGAAGAATGTGCAGGATTTATCAACGATGAAGTTTCAGTCAAGGTAGTGGACACGATTAAGGAGAAGACCGCGCAGGCGTTGACAAAAGCAGAAGAGGTCAAGGAAAAGTTCCAGATGATCACCAAGGAGATCGAGAAAGATCAACAGGATTAGGTGGCTTGGGATGAGCCACATGTCTGTGTTGGGGGCCTGTTGGCAGCAGGCCGAAGTGGAAAGAAGGATGATCGTGGGGAAAGAAAGCATGCAGAAACGAAAGTAACAACTGGAAGGAAACACAACATGCACGCATGCAAGGAAGCATGCACAAGGAGAGAGACAGTCGGAAGGAGGAGTAGCACGCACACATGAGAGGAAGACCTAACGTCGATAGGGTTAGGTTTTTGGTAATGTATTGTAATGGATGAAGAGACAAATATGTATAAATATCGATACTGAAGTATTATAGAGGGTTCCAATACGTAGGTATCATAGGTTGGTGTTTTTCATTTTTCAAATTGTTGTTACATCATAGATATGTACGAATCGATGCAAATTGTAATGTTGTTATGTACTATTTTGTAAGTTGTTTAGATATAAGAGAGGAGAGAAGGAAGATATGAGGATTAGATCGCAGGCTGAGGATCCTGGTGCGATCTAGTTCACCTCATATAGATCTTATCCATTTGAGGAGAATTGTAAGCACGCGGCGCTAGATATGAAGAACTACCATAATAAAAGAGCCAAGAGACAAATATTTGTGGATGTATCCTAGGAGGGGGTGAACCACGATAACGTCTATGTAATGTGATGAATGCATGCATATTTTTATCATATTTTTGGTAGTTATTTGTTATGCTTAATGAGTGAATGAGTTATTCCATTGCTTGTTTAAATGTTGTTACGATATTGAGGGAATAAGTCATGAATAATAATATGTTGCAATCACAATTTATAATAATTGGTTCAGGATACAGATCCCATATTCTGCGCTCAATCCTAGGCTGTAAACGCATGAGTCTTACAACCACCCATTAAAGTTATCTCGGGTGAGACTGCGCGGCCCATTCTGTGTGTTGCATTGCCTTTTGGTTTACCAGGAGGGCCGATAGTTTTAGAGGTTTTTTTTGAAACCCGAAAGACATGAACCTTGGGTCAATAACTCATACGGTAGAGAAGGAAGAGAAAAACCAAAAACAATTTAGAAAATTGGGGATAATTTTCACTATCTTTGCAATATTTACTCTATTAGGGTTTGCACACAATCAGTTGAAGTATGAGACTCCTAAATCAACTATTTCTTTTTTTTTTTCCCTACTACCATCACCTTTCTTCATCTCCCAAATTGTATTTATCATTTTTTATCTCCTTTTCCACCCAAATAGATTTTTTTTTTTAATTATCCACTTTGCCTCCCTTCTTGCTAGCAACTTTAGTATTGAAACTTGCAAATATCACATCTTGTCTCTTTCTTCCACTAATAAGACTCCCCCAAAATTATGAGAATATAAATTAGAAAATTCCTCTTCCACCTCTTTTAAGTCTTTATCAATATATTTATATTTTTGAGAAGGCCATGTCACCATAGACTTTTGTACATTCTTTAAATATTCTTGAAAATTAAAACTTGTCGATTCCCTAGTTAAAGGATCAAAACTGACCCATTCCTCCTTAACTAGTCTTATGTACTCTTCCTCATTTACCTAATCAAGATTAAACTTAAAAGGAATAACAATATTTGTGTCTCTTTTATCAATCTAAAGTAACATAGGCATATGATCAAACCCTCCTACTACATCCACCCAAGAACACATTACTTGTGTCTCCATTAATAGATTCTCTAAGGCTAGGAATATATCTAATATCTTGGACACTCCTTATCCTTTGAGCCTATTTTTACTGAAAGTGGGAATCTTTTTAATGGGCTCCACATCCACCAAATCCACCTATTCTATATTTTTCCTTAAAAAATATGCTAGTGTATCCTACCTTTCATTCTCCCCACCCAACCTCAAAATTGCTTAAGGAAAAATTTAGATCCCCACCTACAGTTAAATTTTCTTACCTTAAAACCTCATGAGAAAAAAAATCATCTCATAAGGGCTTATTTTCCTTGTATGGGACAACATAATAATTTATAATTTTTATGCTAACTCCTAGCTCTTAGAACTAAAATTTTGTACATATTCTAGTTGTAATGAAAGAAAAATCAATAATTTGAATTTACTTTTTCAACTAGTGATGGGCCCCATTAAAAACCGTTTTCATATATCACTAAGAATTACCATAATTTTATAAGTTTACCTAAAAGCTCCACTAACTTCTTCCCTTCTCCTATAGTTTTTTGTAACAACATGACATCATGATTTTGAACTTCCATCAATATAGCTAGGGCTAGTCTCTTTGAGGGGTTACCAAACCCCTTATATTAAGTGATAGAATGACCAATGGGTAACCTTAGAGGGGTTATGTCCCACTCTATTGATACCTTTCAATGATCTATGTTTCCCTTGTTGAATCTCCCTTAAGTATTTTTTTTAAGCATGGTGGAGTAAGGACTTCCTCCTTGGATGGTTATGTGTAGAATCCTAAAAAGGATATAACCCTAAGCCACCTTCAATGTTAACCTCAAAAAATTATATCTCCTAATTTATATATCTAACAACATACCTACGTTTAAACTATAGGAATAAATTATTCCTTACTAGAACTGTGCACAAAATACTCACTAGAAAATATTACCGTAAACTCTAATATGCCCTCCTTTTATCAAACATGACCTACCTTTTTCTTTTCATTAGAATATCCCTTCTTCTTCGATTTATTTTTTCTTTGACCCCTATCTCCATTCCCCCCCCCCCCAAAAAAAAAAAAAAAAAAATCCACCATGTACAATTTGTCTACCTACCTCAAAGGGAGAAGTCCAAGAACCCCAATCCTTAAAACCAAACCAATCTTCCCTTGAATTTAAAGAAGAGTTTGGTTCATTTATGGATAACATACTAGTTGAAACTTTAGGTTGAGCTTTATAATTTGAATCCTCCTTTGTGTTTCCCTCTACTTTCCTTTCATTGATCAATGGAAAATGCTCGGAGACGAGTCTCCTCTCACGTTGAATCTAGTATTTCAGAAAGACTCAATTTGGACTAAGCCATTTCTTCCATAGCTCCTATATTTTCCTTCTTTTCCAATCTAATGTTTGAGGAGTTCTATTCCATAACTCATTAAGGATTTATTTTCTCTTCCATACCTATTCAGTGAGTGGAATAATTCACTCATTGACCATAGCTCACAAGTATGTCACCTCATGCATTTGAAATGGGTTTGTAAATAATCCAAGATTTGCTTATGGGTATGATTTCCCATGATCACAACTTCTATACAATCCCAAAGACCCTCTTACATATCAAATTCTAGCAATATCTTCACTAAATTCCTCATAGGACTATTTAATATCTAGAGTCCTCCTAAATATATCATTGATAATCCTCAAGAACTTACTATACCAACACTCCAAAGGGAGCCATGATAGTTTGACCCAAGCTAGGAATCTTGTAAAGGTTTCCACGATTGAAAATAGATTCCAATTCACTAAAGATAGAAAACAATACCTTCAATACACCACTATTTCAAAATTTTCCTGGCATCCATATCAATATTCATTACAAATACTATCCAACCTCGAGATATATGAAACTATGGCACATTTCCAACTATAGGAACCCAAACATGATGCATCCAATTTAGTAACATACCCTCTAGTAACTATCAACCATGGAATCGACCAATTAATGTTAGCCCTTGGAAATCTACAATTTTCTCTAGTATCAAATCCTCTCTGACCACCATTATGACATTGTCCTTTATTTTGATTTTCATCTTTTCTAGAGCAAAAAATCACTTTCACTTCCTTTTTGCTCATGTTTCATCTTCCTATGGAGGGCTTAAAAATATAAATTTCAACCTATGAAAACCTCTCCTCACGCTACCTTATTTGACGACCCTCCTTCCAAGCTATACCACACTATATTAACATCCTTACATCTCCATGTGTATTCATTCATAAGATTATCCTTATCAACCCCCGAGCCTTCCTTCTAAAACAAAATGATACCCTCTTTTCCTCTAACGTCCATGCTACAAAACACCTCAAACTTTGAGATCTAACCTACACTACTGACTTCATTAACCAAGTCCTTACCAACTACCACATTGTATAACTCACCTTTGTATTCCACCATCAAATAACTAGTTGGAACTCCACCTCCAACACCATAGTCTTTAGTTTCACTATTAAGGCACATAATATCACATGTCAATCCCACCTTTCCCACATCTACATAGTTTCCAAAAACATTCATTGATTCATTAGATACCCCCTCAAAGACCTTAAATTAACTAAATTATTTGAATACATAAATGCATTTCATTACATTTAAAGAAATACTAGTTGAACTAACCGATAAAATAGGGGATTCTTTTGATCTTCTTAATCTCTTGCACATTTTAATTTTCTCTTTCTTTGGTTTCATGTGGTACAATAGTGGTTTTTCAAGTGTTGTTTTGTTGTCACTCTACCACACTGCAAATATTGTAAAAATGAAGGGGCCAACAAGCTTTGACCAATCTTATTGACTCACCCTTGAGTCAACTCCACAACTCTTCACTTGTGCCTTGTTCTTGTGCACTCCCTACAAATGAAGGAACCAACTCAATTACTAACTCCAATGCACAAACTCTAAACCAGTTGAAGGTCTCTATCTTCTTATTTCATTTTCTTAACAAAATGGAAGCCCCTATATTGAAGGCCTAGGCTTGTTCAATATTAGGTGTAGGAGGTTTAATATTCAAAATAACTTACCATTTTGAATCCATAAATAACTCCAGTTGCTATAAGTCAAAGTAGGTATTTGTGTAGTGGGGAAGAACTCTCCCAGGGCTGGCTAGTCCACCAACATAGCATTCGGTAGAGATCCTAACCAGTCATCTACTAACTATATCTCATTAAACTTGTTCACCCAATCTAGAGGGTTGGCCAGAGCTCAAGCCTCAATATTTATTTGTTTAGTTTAGTCTCACAACTCCCTGATAGGGTTCTCTCACTATTCTAAGAGTCCCATCCAATATTACATTGTGATGTATATGATAAGACTCTCCTTAGTGGCCACTATGATTTCTCCCTATTACTTTGGCCTTCACAAAGAAAATGAGTCACCCTATCAAATTATATTAGTATTAATTTGGCATGTGGTAAATAAATGCCTAGATTCTAATTATACCCACCCACATCCCATTTATTATACAATCCAATATCTTAATATCTTAATGAAATTTATATATTATGTAACTCTAACATAAAATGGTGCAATAAATCCTAACACAAATCGGAAGGTACTCACTTCAAACTAATGAGACAACTCATACCAATTTCACGAATACCTTAACTTTCCAACCAAAATGTAGGGGTACCAACTAACCAATCAAAACTTATGCTAAAACCATTAACACAAATTATGCACTTTAAATGAACCCAAGCATTAAACAAAAAGATTTCAACAAATCCTTTAAACCAAAGATCAATGTCATGAAGTTACTTCACACATCAAAACAAACTAAGAGATTTCAACCAATGGTAATAATAAACTCCTTTAAACCAAAACTCAATTCCATGAAGTTACTTTCTTCCATTTGTATTGATTCCAAGACTTCATCTTGATCATTGATTGTTTCTTGATCAAAAGGCTCATTGTTTTGAACAACATTTTCTTCTTCTATAATTTCTTCTAGCACAACAATGTTGAAAAACTGAGAGAGGGGGGTGGGGGGGGGTGAATCAATATGAGCACTTTATTATCACTTTTTAACCACAATATCTAATCATCAACACCATCAACAATATATCATCAATATATCATGAGAAGTATAAATCAACAGAGCATAGTAAACATCCACAAAAACACAACACAACATAATTTATGTGGAAACCTAAAGGGGATAAAACCATGGAATGTTTTTCTTATATATCAAAATAATACATTCATTGGAAGCACCAAATTCCCAATAATACAGCTACGATCCCCTATTTACAGGATCCAACCTGAACTTAGCTACAACTCCCTAAATTCTCTGGCTCCAACCATAAGAAGGCTACAACCCCTTGATTCTCATGCTCCAACCTGAAGGAAGCTCCAACTCCCTATGTTCTCCGACACCAACCAGAAGGAGGCTACAACCCCATTTCCTTGCCCCATCCTTCCTCCCAAAAACATAAGTGTAGAAAAAACTGTCACTACCACAATCACTACCACTATCACTCCCACTGTCACTCCCACTATCACTGCCATTGTCGCTGTCACTGTCACCATCACATCAACCTATAACCTATCAACCTGTCACTATAACCAACTTGCCATTTTCACCCTATCACATCAACGTGTCATTGTATCCAACTTTTTACATCAACCTATCACTGTCAACCTGTCACATCAACATGTCCCTGTCACCAATACTCAACATCAACAAGACCATATCCACGGTCACCAACAACACCTCTCAACCAGATGCTCAAGCATCACCAACATATTCGTCTACCAAGCATGCACCAACATCATCAAAAAGTACCTCTAACAAGCATGTGCCAACATCACCAACATATGACTCTACCAAGCATGTACCAACATCACCAACATATGCCTCTACCAAGCATATACCAAGATCACCAACATACCATCACAAGATATGTGTCTCAATCATGTACCATAACATCAATGATATGCATCTAACCATATATCTCAAGCATATTCCAAACCATGTAGAATTATCAACCATGTACATAAACACATGTACCATGCCATGTACCAAGCATGTACCATACCATGTATCAACCATGTACTCTACCAAGTACATCAACCATGCATCGTCTCATGCATCAACCATGTACCATATCATAAGATATCATCAATGAATTGCCTCAAGCATAAACACAATAGACACAATATCAAGATAACAATATAGCCAATATGTGTTACTAATCAATGTACCATAACATCACTAAGGAGTACCAACATGTACCTACATCACCAAGACATGCACCTCATACATGTACCAATAATATGCCTCACACCATGCATCTACAAAACAAGCACATAATCATACATATACCTCTGTAGCTGACCTGATACACATTAGTGATGACCTGAGATATTTCCTCCAACCTCAGGGACCTGGTACAATAATTTCCCCCAAATTTGTCTTGTCCTCACGGGACTAAGACATAATGTCACGCGGGGCCTCATGTGATAGGCACTGTGCAACCTGCGGGGGTGCCTCGCGGGACACTAGTAGTCTGACCCGCAGGGGTCAACTAAAGTAGGGTTTCCTTAGAAATAATTTCTCTCCTATTCAACCATGAAACTCCCACACTTATCACTTTTCGCTACCTCATATTTCATCATCACAAACTTTCCAAAAAGATCAGTAGTTCACTAGAAGATGTTCAATAGAATAAGTGAGTGAATGTATTTTTGAATGACTCCTTGAGGTGTATTTATACTTTTTTTGGGTAACCTCTTTCCTTAATATTAGGGCCTTCTTGAATTTCTTGTTACAACCACTTTACCCTTTCATTAAAGGCTTGTAACCAACTAGGGGCTTCTTGATCATTCTTCAGGGATTCTAACTTCAGAAGGCCATAACTCCTCTACCGTGAGGAACTATGTGGCGTACCACCTATCACCGGAAATGAAATGACAAGGAATATCCATCCATGAGTGAGTTACCTACATTTACACCATACTTCATGACCTTTTTTCTTGATCAAATACAGGTTCCATAACCATACCTTTGGGGTTAGCAGACTTCTTCAAGGGTTGACATCAATGAGAACCAATATTTCAACAATCTCCCCCTTTGGAATTGACGACAACATTGATGCCATGGTAACACTCATGCTCCTTCTCATGCACCCCCTGTGATCATATCTCCCCCTCTCTCCATGCATCTATGCATTCTCTCCATTTCCATGCATCTCTTCTTTCTATCCCCCTTTGACATCAATGGAAAAAAGGTAATTTTCCTTGGGGATTCTCCCTCTATCTATAAGCCTATTCTTTATCTTCATGGTGCTTCCTTGTGTAAAACTTTGATGTATATGAAAATCATTAAAAAGGTTCTTTACTTGGATTATTTATGTATTTTGTTGCTCTCCCCCTATATCAATGTGCATGATGTTGTGTGAATCGCCATGGGGAAGAAACTACTCCAAGTTTCTATCGAAGATACTCAAAATTCTCCCTCATAAGAGGTTTGGTGAAGATATCTACAATCTTCTCATATGTCCCAATGTACTCTAGCTTGATGTTATTCTTTGTAGCTTGTTCTTGTAGAAATTGATACTTGATCAAAATGTGTTTCATCCTGGAATGCATCAATGGATTCTTGGAGATACTGATAACACTTGTGTTGTCACAAAGTATTGAAATGGGATCACAATAACTCACTTGTATATTCTACAAGGTTTTCTTCATCTATAAAACTTGAGTGCAACATGTTATTGCTACAATATATTTTGCTTCTGTTGTGGACACATATATTGATGATTTTTTCTTACTTATCCATGATACCAGACAATCGCCCAAGTAGAAGGCTACTCCACTTGTACTTCTTCTATCATCAATGTTACCTACCCAGTATGAATCTATGAAGGCAACCAACGATAGATCATTCACTTTTGGATCCCATAAGACAAACTCTTTTGTTGCATTGAGATATTTGAATATTCTCTTTACTGCCATAACATGTGCTTCTTTCGGTGTTTCATGAAATATCACAACTTTTCCAACTTCTTGCATCACATCCAGTCTCTATGTTGTCACATAGAGTAATATTCCAATCATTGATCTGTAGAGTCAATGATCTGCATCCTTCTATTCATAATCCTTGCTTAACTTGTAATTGGTTAGCATAGGAGTACTCATAGGTTTTAAATATTTCATTCCAAACTTATTTAACATTTCTATGATGTACTTGGTATGAGAGATGAAAATACCTTTATCACATCAATATATATGTAATCCAAAAAATAAATTCAACTCACTGAGCAAAGACATTTCGAACTCATTTTGCATATCTCTGGAAAACTTTTGACTCATCCTGTCATCATCAATTCTAAAGATAATTTCATCTACATACCCTAAATTATAAATATATTGCCTTGATCCACTTTTATGTAGATATTGTTGTTTGTACTGCCCTTCCTGGATCCTTGTGTTGTAGATACCTGTCCAATATTGAATACCGTGCTCTAGGAGCCTGTTTGAGTCCATACAATGCTTTCTTCAACCTAAAAACATAATCTTTATTTTTTGATAGTAGAAACCCTTCAGGTTGTTCGATGTAGACTTATTCTTCTAATTCCCCATTTAGAAAGGACGATTTTACATGCATCTGATACACCTTGATTATTTTTGAACATGCATAGGCTAAGATCAATTTGATTGCTTCCATCCTCACAATTGGGGAAAAGGTTTCTTCAAAATATATACCTTCAATATGAGTGTATCCTTTGTACACTAACCTTGTTTTATTTCTGGTTACCTGTCCATATTCATTCAATTTGTTTCAGAAAACCCACTTTGTACCAATCATGGTCTTGTTCTTTGGTATTGGAACCAGTTTACATGTGTCATTCTTCTCTATTTGATCTAATTCTTCATCCATGGCCTTGATCCAATGTTCATATTTGTTGGCCTCTACAAAACTACTTGGTTCAACTGTAGATAACAATTCTAGGTGTTGTTCTTGTGAAAGTATTATTCTTTGGGTTTCAAATCTTGCATTTTTATTCCAAATAATTTCTTTTGGTGGATGATTTTTTTGTACTCGTCAGCTAGGTTTCTTAGGAGGTATATGTTGCTCATATTCCTCTTGTTCTGCTTCTATATTCTCTTCTTCTTTTGCTTCTTCTTCAACTTGTTCTTCTTTTAAATCTTCCTTGTTATCATTATCTTTTGAATCTTTTCTTCCTTCTTTGCCTTTCTGTACATCTGTCGCGTCAATCGTTACATTGATGCTTTCCATGATTTTTTTGAATCTTGGACTGAATAATTTATATGCTTTGATTTTGTTTGCATACCCAACTAGTATGATCTTATCAACTTGGTAGTCAAATTTTCCAAGCCTACTATCTTATCTTTTGATATAACATTTGCTTCCAAATACTTTGAAATGATTCACATTTTCCGGTCTTCCTTTCCATAACTCGTAGGGATTCTTATCACTATTACTTTAGAGCATTCCTCTATTCAGGCTCTGAACTGATGTATGTACTACTTATGCCCAAAAGATGTCACTCAACTTGGAATCTTTCAACATGGTTCTGTCCATTTCAAGTATTTTTCTGTTATTCCTTTCAACAACTTCATTTTGTTGAGGTGTCATGGTTGTTGAGAAATATATTTTTATTCCATGGTTTCCACATAAATCCTTGAATTATTTTGACGTAAAATCTCCTCCATTGTCTGATCTCAAACACTTGATTTTCAAATCCATCTCGGTCTCAACCATCTCTTTTTATATATTCAAGTGTTCGAATGCCTCTAACTTCTTCATGAGAAAGAAAACAACAATCATTCTTATGTAGTCATCAACTAGTAGCATAAAATATTTTTCGTCATTTAATCCATTCATTCTTGTAGGTCCACATATGTTAGTGTGTACAGTCTCCAATGGTTTCGTTGTGGAGTACTCTTTTGATTTGAGCTTGGTCGTGTTTGTTTTCCTTGTAGACAATGCTCACATAGAGTATTTATTGGCTTTGAAATCTCAGGAATTTCTTTCACTGCTTCCTTTCTATTGATTTTCACAAGGTTATCAAAATTCATGTGACCCATTATTTTGTGCCAAAGCCAAATTTCATTTTCATTTCCTAAGCAACATCTTTCCTTTCCAATTTCATTCGGGACATATATGTTGTTTGGAGTTATTATAGTTGTAGCTACCAATTTCCTGATCCTTCTTTCCTTATCTCACATTTTTTCTGAGTCAAATAGAAGTTTGTGCCCTTGATCACACATTTGACTTACACTTAGTAGATCGTGCTTCATATCTTCGACCAGTAGAATGTTTTCTTCCTTGGCATCTTTGCTTCCACGTTTCATTGTACCTCTACCTATAATTTTGGTTGAGTTATCATTTCCAAATGAAACTGATCCATCTCATTCCTTATTCAGGGTCAAAAACATGTTCTTGTAACCTGTCATATGCTTCGAACAACCACTATCAACATACCACCCACTTTTCTTGTGTTGCACTTGTAGAGAAAGTGAGCATTCTTCATTGTTGATGTCATCTTGCTTCCTTATCCATATTTTTTTTTGGTTCATGTTTGATATATTTCCTTGGTTCTCTTGAAGGAACAATCATTCCACAATCTTTGGCCATGTGTCCAAAATTGTTGCACTTGTAGCACTCTACTTCATTACTTAGTGAACCAAAATTGTTGTGATTTATGTTTTGTGCTTCATGTGACTTTCTAGGATAACTATTGTTTGAATAACCTTCATAGTTTCTTTTGTTCTTGGCATAGACTCTACAGTTTGCAACTTTGTGTCCAAAATTGTTACAAGAATAACATAAACCAAGAAAATGATTTTGATACCTGGATGTAGGGGATCTTCTAAATGGTATTGCTCTTCTGAATCCTTCTTCTTCTTGAGATGTTTTTGATTTTTGATTATGTGTTCTGAATATTCTAGGTGGTCTAGTTCCTCTAGGGTTTTCTTATTGAGTACCTCTGACAATTTCTGCATAGCTTCTTTGTTTTTATTCCTGTTCTATTGTCTTGGAGCTCAATCCTTTATCAGTTTGCATCTGGTTGTTTCCTACCCTGTACATGTTATAGTAGGGCATTTGACTGCTGATGATCTCATCCAATATTTTGGTGTTATTCTGATTCATATCTTTCTTCTGAAGATCTTTTCGTAAGGTAACTATTTCTTCTTCCAAGCTTTCAATCATCTTCTCCTTATCTTCTAACTGCTTTCTGAGTGTTTCTTTAATCCTTATGTCTTCTTATACCTATATTTTTAACTTCATGATTATCTGCTCGATTTCTTCTGAGTTGGAATTTTGAGATCCTTCTTTCTTCTTTAACTCTGCCTTGAGTGACTTGATTTTCTTTCTTTCTTTCCCTAGTTCTTATAAGGAACTAATTAATTCTTCTCTAAGATCGACTTTGCCTTCTTCTTTAGAATCTTCATAATCTTCTTCATCATCTTATACTTCCATGAAGAGTACTATTTCTGAATCATTGTCACTATCATAATCCTCATCTGATGAAGAGTTGTCTTCCTTTGAGTAGAAACTTTTCTTGAAGAATTTATTTTTGTTCCTTCTCTCGTCTCTCTTTTGATTTTTCTTTTTCTTCTTAGGATATTCTTCTTCATTGATACCTTTATTCTTAGCATAAGTAAAATTTAGAAGCAAAATGACCAATACCATCACAATTAAAACATTTCAATGGAAGTATACCTTTGCAATTTATGGTTCCTCTTTTTAACTTCCTTATGAATTTTTCCACTTCTTCATCTTTCTTTGAATCATCATTGCAACTACAATTTGGTTTTAATTTTTTCTAGTTTTGCTTCTTCGTCTTCTTGGATACTTTGAACACTGCTTCCTTTGTGACTGGTGTTGAGGAAAATATATGAAATTACCTTACTCAAGCATTTTCATATCTTTCTTGGCTAAATCAAGATAAACGAGAATATCACCCCTAGATTTATAGCCATCAATATTGGTATCATAAGTCACAAGTATTTCTTACAAGTGCTTAGGTTGTTTTTTTAATAATAAAAACTTGCTGAAAAATTCATTACTTATGTAATTTTCTGAACATAACAGATGTTGAAGTAAATATAGAGACATAAGTAAAGACACTAAGTCGATAATCAAAACAGATGAGACATAAAGAAATCCTTTATTTCATTCCAATTCATCAAATAATCATTCTCTTTACAAAAATTCCTGAAGAAATTTTGGACCAAATTCAGACTTAGACGTCCGCGATGAAACATACAAAAGGACTTCTGATAGAAAATAAAAAACTGAACTTTAAAAGCTGGATCAACTTGCCACATATTTCTTCCCACTTGACTATGTACAATATCCTTTGTCAGTCATGAAAACTAATTCACAAACATACCTGTCTACACCGACTATCAAAGATAGATCAACACCTCTGAAAAACAAGTGTCTGAATGATGTAATTCAACCTTGAATATTGTTGTCTACAATAAGACCCTGCCATCATAAAAAATGTTAGGCTTGTGATAAATTAAGGAATGAATGAAAACTTAACTATCTCAACACAACTCAAAGAGAAAACCTTAGTATGCTTCTCTTTCTATTCTCCTCTCGTTCCTCCCTTTCCCTTTGCCTTTAAGAAAATTAGAATTGGTTGAAGTAGTTGAACTACTTCATTAGTTAAGTTAACTAAAAATCAACCAACTTGTAGTTAGGAGGAAAAGTAATAAGTCATAATAAGGGTTTTTAAATAAATAATAACTAGTAGGTGGGACCCCTTGTGACTCCCTTTAGCTTTTAACAATCATAACACAACTAGTTAATTAAACAAACGTCCCTCCTTGTGACTCCCATCATCACATTCATATTTGAGAATTTATCTCAATGATATTTGCAATTATTTACAAAATATATTACCCACATATCCAAAAAAAGCATGTTGTCCAAAAAATATGAAGTCAAATGTCCTCAACAATTAATAAATAAAAAAAACTTAAAATCCATATTTTCCACTGTGAGATGAAATATTTCCCTTGTTGTTGATGTCGCCTTTTGATCTATCTGAATTTTCCTTACGATGTGATGAGCCTTTAGGCCTAATATCGCTAATCACATCAAAACAATCATCCCTCAAATGCATGCGGGAGGACACAGATTTATCAGAGCCATTAGAGGGTGAGGAAGGGGCAGCTTGGACAATCTGATTGATGGGTGAAGGAGTAGGGAAAGACAAGTTAGGCCATCCATGATGTTGGGATTCTGCCGGGTGGACAATCTCTTGCCATCTATCGTTCTCAAGAACTTCAGGTTGTAGTGAGACATGAGGATGCACAGGGACACCAGGGGCCTGTGGGGCTTGGAAGGGAGGCCTTTCCGGCCTAGGTTGGACGACTCCTTTCCCAATCCAATTAAAAAACCTAGCTTGAAATAGATGGCCTAACTCTTTCAAGTCAACATCAAAGTGAATGGAGAACATTGGACTTCTAGGGCCCCTCTTCCAATTGCCTCTTCCTATGTTACCTCTTCCATGACTACCTCGGCTGAAAAAACTCATTCCTGTATGCATGATTGATTAGAAAATAGTTTCTTTAACAACCATACATGACAACTCTTTTAAAAATATGAAAAAAAAATTGGCTCAACAACATATTAGACTCATGCAATCCAATCCATACAAATTGTTTAACTGTTGTCAATGAGCAAGGGGTGAACAAAGGTTCTGGGATATGCAAGGGGTTTGTATTAATAAAAAATGTTAAAATGAGGGGAAAAAGAACATGGTTACTTCTCATAGACAAAAAATAATCAATTGAATGTAAACCAAAGAACATATCACTGTAATCCATCCCTTTGATCTTAAACTGTCACAATACAGAGCTCATCTTAATTGTAATTAAATTTTAGGAACATGGTGTGACTAATGAATATGGGAAGGTGAGGGGATTGTAATTAGAGAAAAGTTAAATAATGGTAGGGAAAGAGAGCGGATATTGTTCATAAAATTAATTAAGTAATCCATAAAACCATTATGTATTTAATGCAACGATCCAACACTAACCAATTACTGTGATCAATTAACAATTGTTGTGTGTATAATTTAACCATTACTGTGAGCTAAACTTGCTCACTATTCACATTTAAATCATGAACACTTTCTATTACATAGTGCCATCATACTCAAAATAATATGTTTCCCAAACAACCTGTATAAAAAATCATGTTTCCTTCCATTTCTTCCATTTAATATTAAAAACAAATTCCAATGAACACACAATCATTTGCATCGACTTTGTTTAGCATCCAAACCATCAACCATTATCATCAATTAATCCTTCAAATCAAACACAGACACTAGTCCTTTTAAAATCGTGCCCTATTCCATTCCTCAATTCAATTTAACAATTTAAATTGCAATGAGACCATACTATTATAAAACCTGTGTCCATCTCTGATATAATGCATGATATCCATAAAACATACACAACAAACAACCAAGACACAACTATCACAGTTTTAAATTGCAATAATCCTGATTGGCAATTAAAACACACAGTAAAAACAACCATCATTTCAACTTATACCATGTTGTAGGAAACACACAACCCAACGCATAATGAAAAGAGGCATACTCCCAATCAAACCATAAAACAATGTTGAGTTAACAATCCAACTGTTACAACACAAGAGGCAGCAACTGTGTGCCCACTTCATTTCTTTAATCAACTAATTAACCATGTTGAGATATTGATTTGACTGTTAAAATAAACAATGCAGTGACTAGATACCAATAATCAAAACCATTGTCAATGCTATTAACAAAGACGATCCAACAATCAACCACTGTCGAGGATAATCCACCAACTCATAAAATTCAACAATATACCCGATAGGATATAACTGGCTTCATTTATTAAAAATGGGCTTTGAATAATCAAGGGTTCACTCTGTGGAACCAACACAAGGAGAATCGATTTGACCACCAACAACAGGTGAGAAACTTTTAAGACAACACGGTGGACACAAAGGCCATATTACCAATATCTTTGCAAGACGTGACAATTAACCAAGTAGGAGAGACTATGTACAGAGGAGAAGAGGATTCTTGTTGGTCCTTAATAACACCGAGAACATGCAGGGCATAACCCTCGTGGTTTTCCCAATCAACCTGAATAATGTTGATATAAAACAGAGCCACGAAATAACAACCAACCCTAAATCAAGCATCTTGGCATAATAGCCACCAAAACCAACTATGAAAAAACCAATAGCATAAACGAGCCCATACCCAGGTGAAACGATATACAGTGACACAAGGTGGTTTGAAATCAAACCCAACAACCCCATAACAACAAATACGACTAGGCATGGTGACATGAACTATGTGGAGACAACCAATGAGTTTGGACTGAATGAACCCTCCAACAAAACCCATAAGACAACATAGAGACTTCATGGCTTCCACCACATAGAATCATCAATGAAATAGAGACTTCAACTATCCAATTTTTGCATTTACAGTGAATACACACAACCAACCATTCTAGAGAAATATCACAAGTTTACACAGTTGCCAACCTCATGAAAAGAACAAACCAATACATCACCGAGCCAATATCTATTTCATAACCAGAGCAAGTTCATGGATGGTGAAAAAGACATACCTATAACCAAAAATCCTTAAAAACACGAGCTTGGTTGAGCAGTTCTTTCCTCGCCTGAAAATTAGAGCTTAACCACAGTGAAACACAATTGAAAAATAACCAAGCTAGGGTGACGGCCAATGGGAGAGGTATGGAGTGACGTGAATTAAATGCACGTCGCGTCTATCCTCCATTCATTCAATTACTTAGTACACGCCAGCCAACCCTCCATTAATCCATTCAATTAACCTATGCATCGAAACTAACATCCATTACTTGCCAAGTGCTCCACCCCATATCACATTAACCATTGCCAACATACCATAAGGCATATCAAATATGCCTTCATATAACTCAATACATAGAATAGCCACTAACTTTGTTAGCTAGGACTAACAACAATCCTTTTAATTCCAATGCATATAGTGTAACATAGTAGCATAGTAGCATAGTTTAGTTTCTTCCTTTTGGATTTTGTTCATATTTCTTTTATCTCTTTTCAATTGTTCTTATTTTTTGTTACTAACATGTATCTTGTGCAGGTGTCACAGTAATGAATCAAGGAGAAAATAGCAAAGGTAACAATGGATAACATAAGACATCATCACATGAAATTAGAGCCCAGAGAAACATAACCAACACATAACATGCATTATCCATCATCCATTCGTCGCGAATAAAACCAACATTTTATCATCAATCACACTCAAACCCAGTAGGCACTATCAAACAACAACATAAAATGAATAACACGATTATCTCTAATCTTCCAATCTTCTAGGGGATCCCAACTACTAGCTATTATATATATATCATTAGCTTATAA
This sequence comes from Picea glauca, assembly GCA_000966675.3. Classification (NCBI taxonomy): domain Eukaryota; kingdom Viridiplantae; phylum Streptophyta; class Pinopsida; order Pinales; family Pinaceae; genus Picea; species Picea glauca. The sequence goes on from JZKD02S1666513.1 coordinate 144,064, forward strand.
TAATAGGTTTTTTTAGCAATACTTTGCGGGCGAAATCCTCATTGTGATTTTTATCGTCAACAAACTCGCGACTCCACGGGGAATTTTTTTTTCACAGATTTAGAACTCAGAACATGTGGTTTCACAGACCAAGAACACGGATCAAAAATATATAACCAGGATGATTATGCAACAGGGGGAAGTGAGTGGATTTAATGGAAAAAATGATCGGGAATTTGGGAATAACTCATGAAAAATGTTAAGTATGAGGGTGTTTATCCCTGTATGCATAATCATTAAACCAGAATTTTCTCTTTACTTCAAGGAGAAAAATTATGGACTTTCTCTTTTAAATCCTCAAATGGATGAAGAAATGGAAAGCATAAGCGAGAGATAACCAATTTCTTTAAAGACAACAATGAAAGAAGATAGAAAATTCAATTGTGCTTTCAGGGGGCACATCGTAACATCTGTGTAAGATTGATTGTTATTGACTAACAATATCTTGCAGGAGTGTCACTATGGCAGAACTGATCCAACATCTTATTCTTGACCAAAATCGATTAAAAGATGAAAAAACAATAAAAATCATATCATAATTAAAATTGCGGAATTTAAAACAGTAGAGATAAAATGACAGAAATGTAAAAGCAGTATGAAATTGTTAAAAACAGAAAGCAAAAATCAAACTACTGTAAAGTAGAAATGAAAAACAGTAAAAAAAAATGAAAAATAAAGCAGAGCTAGACTACTAAAATACAGAAAATCCAAACAACGTTAGAACTTTTCAAGTTGGTTCCACGTAATGTTTTAAGTGAGAACCGTTAGTGTTGTAGGAAAACAATCGCTCCTGTAAATATTTTAGAATGTAAGAATTAGTACCCAGGACAAAAGCGATCTTGAAAGGACCCAACCATAATTTTTGGAACTTTGAATGTCTTCCCCTATTAGCGTGAGCTAAATCCCACAACAGTACTTTTTCATCGACTTTAAATTTGATGGTCTTGACACTCTTGTTGAAATACTTCTTAACAATTTGATGTCTCATTTTTATATTATCCAAGGCAAACATCCTTTTCTCATCTAAAGCTAGGAGTGCATTTATCCATTGTGAAACATCAAAAGAATTTAATTTTTTGATCTGTAGCATCAACCTTAAGGAATAAAGTTCGAGCTCGCAGAAAAACTTCTTGACCATAAACAAGATGGAAATGAGTGCAACCAGTGCTTACCTTTGTGATAGTTTGATCTTCCCAAAGGGCGTAAGTGAGGAGAGTGTGGCATTGACGAGGCTTATATTTGATGAGCCTTTTGACAATTTCTCACCAGATTTTTGTTGGTAGACTCAACCTGCCCATTCCCTTGGGCATAATAAGATGATGAGGTGAAATTTTTAACCCCCAACTTAGCTAAAAATTGGGTTAGCTTAGCATAAAAGAAAGTGGGGCCATTGCTTGTAATAATTTCCAATGGAAGACCAAATTTGGAGAAGATGTTATTTTGAAGGAAGGAAATTACCTGATCGTCTGTTGAAAAGTGGGACAGGTTCATCCCATTTTGTAAAATAGTCTGTGTCCTTCAGAATAAAAAATTGTCATGTTGAAGATGGAGGATTAATAGGGCCAATGAAATCCAATCCCCATGCTGAAAATGGAAAGTCTGGGAGGACAAGTTGTAATTGTTGGATTACTGAGAGGGGGGGTGAATCAGTAATAGTGTAATTATAATCTTTTTTCTCCAAATAATACAAGTGTTATATCAATGTAGAATTATTATCTAATAATGATCAATAAGAAATGAACAATCACAAACATACACAATACACTAGTGTTTTACGTGGAAACAATAATTTGGGATAAAACCACATAATGTTTTATCATATATGTCTTGAAGAATTATATTCATTGGAAGCACCAAATTCCTTTGTTTTCTAGCTGCAACTGGAAGGAGGCTCCAACCCCCTAGCTTCTCAGGCTACAACCTGAGGGAAGCTCCAATTCCACAATTCTCTGGCTACAAACAGAAGGAGGCTACAACCCCCTATGTTCTCTGGCTACAACCGAAAGGTGGTTACAACCACCTGTCCTTGCCCCGCCCAACTACCCTGAAGTAGAAGTAGAATGATGGAACCACTATCACACTATCATTGTGAGATATACTGCTGTAAACATGTACCAATAAACTTGAACCATGCATCAACCATGCATCGACCTGTACCTCAACCTGTAATCAACCTATACCATAAACAAGTGCATCAACCATGCACCAACCTGTACCAAACAATCTGTAATCAACCTGTACCATAAAAAAGTGAAACCAACCATGTACCAAG
>JZKD02S1666513.1:148499-165065 GCA_000966675.3 Picea glauca
ATTACTGTATCATATTAAATGTGAAAGAGAGATTACAACCATGGCCTTGATGTCGTAAGGTCCCTTCCAACTGTCCTTCGTTCCCCACACACTTCTTGCTCCAAGGATTCTAAGAGCATAGATCTGATAGTTACTCACAATCTATCTTGACAAAGAAAATCTCAAACAATCAAACAATGAGTCATCCATTTCTACTTCTTATCAACCATGAAAAGACAATAATGAGTCATCTTTACATCAAACAATCTTGGGTCCATTACCCAACCTTTGTGCTACGGGGCTTTGTTCAAGGGTTGACATCAATTACAACCAACCTTAATCAACAGTAATGTCATGGCTGAAAGGTGTTTCTTCCCAGCAATTTTTTGGCACTTGTCACAAGATCTCAAAAAAACATAAGAGTCACGAAAGATCGAAGGCCAATAGTATCATTTTCTAATAATATTGAAAGAAATGGTTTTAGCAGAAAAATGACCTCCTATATGAATGACATAATTTGAAGAACCATGAGTTTCTTGCAATAGTTTTTGTGCATCCTCATTGTTTACACAACGAAGCAACACACCTTCAACATATTTTTGAAACAATAAGTCTCCTATAATGACGTATCTTGTTGATTCAAGATGGAGCCTTCTCCTTTTATGAGTGTCTAAGTTGTCTGGACATCTTTGGTTTTGTAAATAATAAACCAAATTCTTATACCAGGTATGTTCAGACACATGGAAGATCTGGTTATCAATGTAAAAGAGAGCCGATAGGGAACTATCCTCTTCATCAATTTCTTCACTATTCTCAGCATGTTGAGCTAAGTGAAGGGCTAAGTCATGTCCCTTGATAGTGGTAGAAGTCACTCTTAGAATATGAAGGATTGTGCTTGTTTTACCATTGACAATACCCATGTCACCCAACCATAGGCCAAATCCACCCTCCGAGCACCTTGAACTTTACAGAGAAGAATACTGGTAGCAATCAATAGCCAAGCAAGGCTAATGCACCAAGCAAGAAAGTAACCAAAGCTGATTAGATAGTCCAACCTAGAAACTGGTGCAACACCTTCCCCAGAACTTGCGCACAAAACTGCCAGACTGCGGTGCACACAAGTGACTTCTGCAATTCTGAGAATGTGACAAATGAGAGATGGGTACCCTGTATTTATAGTATTTCTGGCAGACTTGCCTGGGTCGAATTCTCCTTTTGGGTACTAATTAATTCATATTATTTATCTTTCTTCATTCGGCATCTCGTCTAGGGTTACATTCATTTCTTTGTTTCCTTTCGTAATATTCTAATCTCGTCATAGGTCACAATAGAGGTTCATACCTCCCGAAGCTACCATAATATCAACACTCCCTCCTAGCTAGGGAGGTATGGTCTTGAGCACAAACAAACTATTCAATTGGTAGTATCACGAGCACAGTCATTATTATCCAACTGGATAATCTCCTATGAAAACTGGTACAATATCAATTGATAGAACACACCTATGTTTATCCATGGTAGTACGCAACTACTCAAACCGTGACACATAGTCACAAACAGTAGAACAAATCCACCACAGTAGTGTATCTCTATTGTCTGGAGATAGGCAGTTTCCATAACAATCATATGATGCCAACCTACATAGAGAATATTGTTAAAGTAAACTGAATCATCTAGGCCAATCTTTCACTCACATCTGTGAGATCTGAAGGAATATTTTCCCTCAAAGTAGAACATCAACGATGGGCTAACTATCCTATACTTCTCAAATAAGGAAGAATGATTGTTCTGATTTCTGAGTCTGGACCATTCCTCACCCTGGGCCATTCCTCCAACACTAAACAAAGTGTACCCTGGAGAGAATGAATCTTCCCTAAGGAATGTTTGTCCTTGATTGCTGAGCCTAGACCATTCCCCACCCTGGGCCATTCCTCCGACACTAAACAAAGTGCAACCTAGAGAGAATGAATACACCCTAAGGAATGACTTTCTCGACCATTTCCTCTGTTAACCACAAGAGGAAAAGACTGTCCTGTATCAACCTCCAAAAAAGACCATACCTCATGTTAACCATAATGAGAAATCATTATCTAGCGAGGCAAGCCAGTCTTATTGAGTAACCATCAAGAAGAGAGACTACCCTATACCACTCCCCATGTTAACCAAAATGGGAAGTCGTTGTCTATGATTCATCAACAATCTGGACCATTTCCCATGTTAACCACAATGGGAAATCTATGTCCGTCAGAAATCTCAATCCACTTTCCGAACAGGAAAGAGTCTGTCCAAGCTGGACTATTTTTGAATTTCGAAAATAAATGTCTTCAATAATATTTTCATTTCTCCCTCCCAACCTGGAGAGTCATTTCTTCCCTTTCAGTTGAGGGATTTATTTCCATGATCCCCATCTTCTCTCGGAAATATGAAAACTTTATTCTGGATAGAGGCTTTGTCAGGATGTCTGTTATCTGCTCATCTGTGGGGATATACTTGAGCTTTACCTCTCCTTCCTAGACTTTATCTCGAATAAAGTAGTATTCGATCTCAATGTGTTTCTACCTTTCATGAAACACGGGATGTTCTGATAATCTTATATAACTCTGATTATCACAATGTATTATGGTCGATTCTGGAATCTGATCAAATAAATTAGAGATTAAATTCCTTAGCCATATTGTTTACGTGCATGCTTCACATGCTGCGATATACTCTGCTTCTGATGTGTTGAGTGAAACAGACTTATGTTTCCTGCTGCCCCAAGATATCATAGCGGAGCCCAAGCTGAAACACATACTTGAAGTTCTCTTTCTGTCTTCTACACTTCCAACCCAATCTGAGTCTGTGAAGCCATGAAGTTGTATATCACTGGATGTGGTATATCTCAAACCATAGTTTATTGTCCCATGAATATATCTTAATACATGCTTTGTAGTTATCCAATGCTCATGTCTTGGTTCCACCTGGAACTGGCTTAGTGTATTTACGGCAAAGAAAATGTCTGGTCGAGTATTTACCAAATACATCAATGACCCAATTAGTTGTCGATATAGAGATGGATCTACTGGATCAGAATCTGGATCTTTCACTTTTCTTATATCCGTATTCATAGGAGTGTCCATGGACTTACAATCCATCATTCCAAACTTTTGAAGGATCTTTATTGCGTACTTTCCTTGTCCAAGGAATACTTCACCACGCTTCTGCCATACTTCTAGTCCCAAGTAATAATGCATGAGACCTAGATCTTTCATATCAAATTCAGAAGCTAATTCTTTCTTGCACTAGATGATGAGAGACTCTTCACCTATTATGAATAGATCGTCAACATATAGTAGTAGAATTATAGGTGCATTGTCCACGAATTTGTAGTAAAGGTTTGGATCTACACGACTCTTGGAGAAACCAAGTCTTGTTAGATAGCTATCCATTATGGCATACCAAGCCCTTGGAGTTTGCTTGAGTCCATATAGATATTTCTTTAATATGCAAACGTGGGTGTCTCTAGAATGTACCTCAAACCCTTGAGGTTGTTCAATATATACTTCTTCTTCAATTGCTCCATTGAGGAAACTTGTCTTTACATCCATCTGATGTAAGTTCCATCCCATGTAAGTGGCAAGAGATATGATAGCTCTGATGGAAGTATATCTAGCCATCGTAGCAAAGGTTTTTTCATAATCTTCTCCCTCCTTATGGGAGAATCCTCTGGCTACAAATCTTGCCTTGTATTTATCCACACTTTCGTTTGCTGCATGTTTGATCTTGTATAACCATTTTGAAGTTACCACTGATTTTTCTTTAGGTCTATGTACGATTTCCCATACCTCATTTTTCATAATGGATTGATGTTCTTCCATCATAGCTTTTTTTCATTGTCCCTTTTGAACTGCTTCTTCAAATGTGGTAGGTTCTTCATCTAGAATCTTCGTCATGTATGTTGCATAACTTGAGAATATTTTAGGTCTTTTACTCTTTCTGAATGTTCCTTCTGGAACCTTGATTCTTTCTGTGTCTTGTAAGGTGGCTTCAAGCCAAGCTAGTCATTTCTTGGTTTTAGGTACGATATCTGAATCAATGTTTTCACATGGTTCCATAGGATGATCAGGTTGTTCCTTTTCGTCATTTTCATTTTATGTTCTTTCTTAATTAGGTTCTTCAATATCTTATTCTTCAATAGTTTCTTCTATGTATTTATTGAAGACCATATTTTCATTGAATGTTACGTCTCTGTTGAATTTGATCTTGTGTTGTTCTAGAATATATATTCTATAGGCCTTGGATGAATCACTGTATCCTACGAATATCCCCTTCTTTCCTGAGGGTTCTAGTTTATTCCTTTTGTCCCTGGGAATGTGAGAGTAAACATGACATCCAAATATTCTTAGATTTTCCACATTAGGTTTCTTACCTGAGAAGGCTTCTTCTGGTGCCATGTCCTTCAATATGCGATGAGGAATTTTGTTCTGCACATATATTGTTGTCATTGTTGCTTCTCCCCATAAGAACATGGATATACCTTTATCATTTATTAAGGCTTTTACGGTTTCTTCAATAGATCTGTTCTTTCTTTATGCTACACCATTTTATTGAGGATTATGAGGAACAATCAGCTCCCTTTTAATCCCTACTGATTTGCATAATGCAATGAATTCCTTCGAGGTGTATTCTCCTCCATTATCTGGTCTTAATGTCTTGATCTTCTTGTTCGTGAGGTTTTCTATCTCTGCTTTGAATTCTTGGAATTTGTTGAATACTTCATCTTTTGTCTTCAGTAGATATAGCCAAGTCTTTCTTGAATAATCGTCTATGAAGATTACGTAGTAAAGAGATCCTCCTAGAGATCTGACTGGCATCGGACCACAAACATCTAAGTGTATTAGATCTAGGATCTCCTTATATCTATTGTTGTTGCTTGGGAATGGTTTCTTGATATTCTTCCCAAGGGCACATCCTTTGCAAATTCCTTCATGTGTAGATTTCAATTATGGTATCCCTTCAACCATTCTTATGAGAAAGGGTAATGCTTGATAATTAATATGAGCGTACCTTCTATGCCAAAGTTTATTTGGGTTGACTTCGTCATGTACGAGAGCTTCTTTGTTTTTTTCTAGTAGTCTATACAAATTTCCTTCACGACTTCCAATAACCCTAACATTCTCTATGTTAGAGTATTTATGCCATGATAATACTTTTCCATCCACGAAATCTATTATATTTCCTTTGTCTTCTAGGCAAGATATTGATACAAGATTATTTTCTAAACCAGGTACATATAAAACATTGCTTAAGTGAACATTGTTACCTGATTTTAACTTGACGGAGGCTTGTCCAAATCCTTCGACTACGTAAGTGATTTTGTCTCCAAGATCTACCTTGTACGATGTCTTATTCTCATTTAGGTTTGAGAGTCTAGCTTGATCTCTTATCATGTGCCTAGAATCTCCAATATCGATTATCCACATGTCATATTCAATCGTTCCAGTGATTGCTGAGTAGTGTAAAAGACTGATCGTTTCACTCACATCTTCAGTTGACTGGTAGTTGGTCATGCTTTGATCCAAAACTTCAACTCTGACATTTCTGTCTTCTGAGATAGCCAAAAGGTGTGTTGAACTAGGGCACATATGAATATCTTCTCTTTGAGCGAGATTCTCCATCACAAGGTGTCGGATATGAGATTTAGGGTTTCTGCAACTCCTTCTACTAGTAACCCTAGCGACAGTGTCTTGGAAGCTGCTCCTTCTAGTAACCCTAGCGACAGTTCCTCACCGAACTCGATATCCTAGTGACTATGCTTCCTTCCAGTGTTTAGACTGAATGAAGGAGGTGTGGGCCCATAACCTGTTAGAATATGAAGGATTTTTCTCATTTTACCATTGACAATACCCTTGTCACCCAACCATAGGCCGAAGCCACCCTCCGAGCACCTTGACCTTGACATAGAAGAATCCTAGTAGCAATCAATAGCCAAGCAAGGCTAATGCACCAAGAAAGAAAGTAACCAAATTTGATTAGATAGTCCAACCCAGAAATTGGGGCAACACCTTCCCCAGAACTTGTGCACAAAACTGCCAAACTGCAGTGCGCACAAGTGACTTCTGCAATTATGAGAATGTGACAAATGAGAGACTGGCACCTTGTATTTATAGTATTTCTGGCAGACTTGCCTGGGCTGACTTCTCCTTCTAGTTACTAATCAATTCATATTATTTATCTTTCTTCAGTCGACATCTCCTCTAGGGTTACATTCATTTCTTTGCTTCCTTCCAGAATATTCTAATCTCACCATAGGTCACAATAGAGGTTCATACCTCCTGAAAAAGAAAAAGAATGATCTTGCTTAAGAAGATTATGAATTGGTTTGACCATTACAACAAAATCTGGAACAAACCTACTGACGAAGTTAATAACCCCCATAAAATCTTGAACCTCTTTCTTGGAAGTGGGAGCAGGCAGATTAAGGATAGCAACAATTCTTTCGAGATCAATGCTTATTCCTAAATCAGAAACAATGTGTCCAAGGAGCTTGTCCTCAGTAACGCCAAAAATGGACTTAGAAGGATTTAGAGAGATGCCAAATTTCCTACATCGCATGAGAACTCTTTTCAGATGACCAAAATGATCTAATTGGATTTTAGAGTAGACTGTTAAGTCGTCAAGGTAGATCTGAATGATCTTACCGATCAAATCATCAAAATCTATTTGCATAGCTCTTTGAAAGGTGTCACATGCATTAAATAAGCCAAAAGTTATACGCTCATAAGCAAAGGTACCCCAATGAGTAATAAATGTGGTTTTATATTTATCTTCCCTTTTTACCTTGATTTGATTGTAACCGGAAAAACCATCAAGTAAGGACATCATTTGTGACCCTGCAACTTGTTGCAAAATCATCTCCATGTTAGGGAGAGGAAAGTGATCTTCTTTTATACTAGCCCTATTTAATGTGTGAAAATCGACGCATAATCTGATATGACCAGTCGATTTTCAAACAGGGACCAAATTTGAAACCCATTCAAAATATTTGACCGGAAAGATGATCCCAACCTTCAAGAGTTTTTCCAAATCCTTTCGAATAGCTGCTTCCAGTGCAAGGTTGATAGGTCTTTTTTTTTGCCTAACTAGTTTTATGCCTTCCTTGATGGGGATGTCATGTTGTATAAGACTAGGATCAAAACCACAAATATCCTCATAATACCAAGAAAAAACATCTTGAAATTCACCAAGTAGCTTAGCAAACTTCATTTTCTCTTCATCAGAACATTTGGCACCTATTTTGACATTCTTTGGAAATCCAGGTTTCCCAATGTTCAAGGAGATGGTTTCACCCACCTTCCTTTTTGACTCCTCTTCTTTCTGTTTCTCTTTATTTCCTGCATCACTCGATGAAAATGAACTCTCTAAATAAGTCAAGCCTTTAGGAATCTTGTTATCTTCTATGAATATAATTTCCTTGGGCTTAAAATGTTCATTTTGAATGAAAGCACAAATTCTCTCATCATTAGGGAAGACCTGCCAAGATTATATATTGTCGGGGATATGTGGATGATATAGATATTGAAAAGTACAATTAGGTCTATGTGGCAGAAGTTTCCGATTAGGAGAGGCTGAAAAAACAGCTAACCGATCATCCATTGAGTTTAACTCCCTCTTAACATGAGTGATGTTGAAATATAACAGGTTCAAGATAAGTTCCCAAACAATTTGGGTGTATTGTTTCATCAACTTGTTGCTAGGGGAGTAAATCTTATGTACAAGGTTCACAACAAGCTTAGAATCTCCAAAAAATGAAAGTTGACCACAACCAAGATTATAGGGGTTTTCAATGCCTAATAATAAAGCTTAGAATTTAGTGACATTGTTCATGCAAGCAAACTCCAAGCTATAAGAAAAGTTATGGATTTCCCCTACAGGAGAAATCAAGATAATTCCATCTTTGTTACCTTCATTAGAGCATGAACCATCAAAGTGCATGTGCCACATACCATCATCTAAATCAATTTGTTCTAAGAGAATGTTATCCTCCTCAGCAAAGATGGAATACACTCCTAGGTCCTCTTCGATATAGTTCACATTAGGTTGTGGGACACTCTCTATGTAAGGTGAAATATTTCCCTCTCTAAGGATTATATTGTTTTTACCATTCCGGGGAACGAATAAATGTGTCTCGTCAAGTGAGAGGTATCCACCCGTTAAAGCTTGCCAATATCTTCCCAATATGATTGAGTAATTGCTTACTGGTATATCAATTACCTGAATACTAAGGGTTTTCCTTATTTCAGGGTGTGTGCAAAAAACTAAGGTCACATATTTAATCTCACCTATGGTTGTTTGTTGTAAACTATTATGGGAGAGCATGCTTCTGGCATTTTCATTTGTACAAGACAAGCATAACTCCTCCATAATAATATTCGACATCACACTTGGGCCTAAACCGTCACCAATGAGGCAACAATGGGAAATCTTATCCACGAGCTTTACATAAATATAAAAAGGGAGATTTTTTATAGGGTATCTAAAGTTATGTACACCTACTTTATTTATAGACGAGTCCTCTTCGTTTACCTCTTCAAATAGGTTGGCTACAATGAAAGTTTTTCCCTCCATGAATCGTTTTAGATGCCTCTGTTGTTCAGGGACGACAACCATGTCCAGAAGGGTTTCATCTGCTTTGATGTTGGACAATTGATTTAGGATATTGTATTTGGAAGAGAGGAGAGAGGAAGTAATTCCTTGACTGTCAGGAACTTTAGGAACTTGAATAGTAGAAGCTGGTGAGGATGAGCTTGGGCTAGAAGAATTGCGGGGAGGATCAAATTTTCCTTTAGGAGCATAGGATTTGTTCTTAGTATTGATGATCATGACATCCTCCGACTCTGCAAAATCTAGGAAAATGATGGTAGTTTCTGGTATTTTACCAAAGATCTTATCTCTGGCACTCTTCCTTACCTCACATGTGGCTTCCTCGTGGTGTTCCACGCAAACGTTACACCAACTTCGAGGCAAGATAGATTTAGGCTGAAAATTATTTTTAATTGGATTCCTAAAGGGGGGTGCAGAAGAGGATGAAGCTTCGGAGGTGAGAGGGGAGATATTTTCCCTTCGCTCATACACTATCATATGATTATTCATATCGTGTACTAGCTATAAGAGGGCGGACATGTCTGTCTATTTAACTGATTCTCCCTGGGGAAGACCTATTCTTTCAAGTTGTTCTTCATACTCTAAACAAGTAAGCCTATGATGATAGGGGAAAGGAAATGCATTGTAATAATGCATGAAAGCGGCTTAGTTCTGAGGTCAAATGAGTTCAAGGATTTGATTGTATAGATTAGTGAAACACAAGTTGGAGGACTTGATGGTTTCACCATCCTTATAGGCAATGTTATTGTATTCCCGTAATTTCTCAACTGGGATTTTAGATTGCCCATAGGTGGATCTAAACCAATAAACTAACTCCTCCCAAGTAGACATAATCTTAGGAGGAAGGTCAAAGAAATCGGCCACAACCTTCCCTTCCAAGGAATTGACAAATAAGCACATGCAAGTATCGTTCTCATTGGCTCCTATATTGTGACAAGCATTAGAAAATGTCACCATGTGTTCATTTGTAGTGACAGTGTTATTTCCTGAAAACCTAGGGAGATTCTCTTTTAATTTAGGAAGTGGACGAGTAGCGGGTGCTAGGTTAAGAGGAGAGAACACATGCCACGATGTGGTTGTGGTGTCTTCTTCAAACTGAAAAAGCCCATACTTTTTAATGACTTTGGTGGGGTTTGTGGTAGATTGGACAGGGATATGGTGGCTATATAAGCTACCAATCACTAATGAAGTTGAAGACTGGGAGGAGGAAGCACTTCCACTACCACCAGAGCCACCACTAGATGTCATCTTGTGGATGATCATAGGTGAGGGAGAGAAAGATGAACTGGAAGAATCAAACAAAGTTCTCCTTAGAGCACTTTGTTGGGTTGACAAAAAAACATTCCTTCTTCCTATTTCAACAATAGGATTAATTTTAGGTGATAAGCCTCTTCTTCTTCTAGAAACACGAGAGTCTAAGGACATGAAAGTAAGGCCAAAACTGAAGGAACAAGAAGGTTACTGCTGATTTCTAGGTTGTCTACGTCTATCTTCCCAAAGTTCTTGGGCACTAATATCTCGTTCAATTGTTTCCCATGAATGATTAAGCTCAACACAAGTATTTGCAGTGTCTAAAATAGTGTTGAACAAATTCAAAGCAATGTTGGTCTGATCTTGAAGATTGGGCTCAATATTGGGTTGCCTTGCAATAGGCACAGTCATTAAGAAATAAAACAGTCAAAGAATCAATATCAAAAAAATAGATGTATTTGATGCCAATCAAGCATAAAAAATTAACTAGAGAGATATTGAAGATCTCCCCAGTATGGTCACCAAATAAATGTTGAGGAAAAGATATGAAATGATCTTACTCAAGCATTTTCAGATCTTGATTGGCTAAATCAAGATAAACGAGAATATCACCCTAGATTTATAGCCATCGAAATTGGTATCCTAACTCACAAGTATTGCTTACAAGTGCTTAGACTGTTTTTTTTTATAATAAAAGCTTGCTGGAAAATTCATTACTTATGTAGTTTTCTGAACATAACAGATGCTGAAATAAATATGGAGACAGAAGTAAAGACACCAAGTCGATAATCAAAATAGATGAGACATAAAGCAATCCTTTATTTCATTCCAATTCATCAAAAAAACATTCTCTTTACAAAAAATCCTGAAGAAATTTTGGACCAAAGTCAAATTTAGACGTCCCCGATGAAACATACAAAAGGACTTTTGACATAAAATAAAAAACTGAACTTTAAAAGTTGGATCATCTTGCCACAGATTGTTGCCCACTCAACTCTGCACAATAGCCTATGTCAGTCATGAAAACTAATTCACAAACAAACAAGTCTACACAGACTATCAAAGATAGCTCAACACCTCTGAAAAACAAGTGTCTGAATGATGTAATTCAGCCTTGAATCTTGTTGTCTACAATAATACCCTGCTATCATAAAAAAGAATTTGGCTTGTGATAAATTAAGGAATGAATGAAAAATGAACTATCCCAACACAACTCAAAGATCAAACCTTAGTATGCTTCTCCTTCTATTCTCCTCTTGTTTCTCCCTTTCCCTTTGCCTTTAAGAAAAATAGAATTGGTTGAAGTAGTTGAACTACTTCATTAGTTAATTTAACTAAAATTCAACCAACTTTTAGTTAGGGGGGAAAGTAATAAGTCATAATAAGGGTTTTTAAATAAATAATAACTAGTAGGTGGGACCCCTTGTGACTCTCTTTAGCTTTTAACAATCATAACACAACTAGTTAATTAAACAAACATCCCTCCTTGTGACTCCCATCATCATATTCATATTTGACAATTTATCTCAATGATATTTGCAATTATTTCCAAAATATATTACCCATATATCCAAAAAAAGCATGTTGTCCAAAAAATCTGAAGTCAACTGTCCTCAACAATTAATAAATAAATAAAACTTAAAATCCATATTTTCCACTCTGAGATGCAATCTTTCCCTTGTTGTTGATGTCGCCTTTTGATCTCTCTGAATTTTCCTTAGGTTGTTCTGAGTCTTTAGGCCTAATCTCGTTGATCACATGAGAACAATCATCCCTCAAATGCATGTGGGAGGACACAGATTTATCAAAGCCATTGGAGGGTGAGGAAGGGGTAGCAGTGGATTTTCCTTTGTTAGGGGAAGCTTGGACAATCTGATTGATGGGCAGAGGAGCAGGTAAAGATAAGTTAGGCTAGCCACGATGTTGGGATATTTCCAGGTGGACAATCTCTTTCCATCCATTGTTCTCGGGAACTTCAAGCTGTAGTGAGACTAAAGGATGCACGGGGACACCAAGGGCCTATGGGACTTGGAAGGGAGGCCTTTTTGGCCTAGGTTGGACCACTCCTTTCCCAATCCAATTAAAAAACCCATCTTGAAATAGCTGTCCTAACTCTTGCGAGTCAACATCAAAGTGAATGGAGAACTTTGGCCTTCTAGGGCCCCTATTCCAATTACCTCTTCCTCAGTTACCTCTGCCATGGCTACCTTAGCTGAAAAAACTCATTATTGTATGCATGATTGATTAGCAAATAGTTTCTTTAACAACCATACATGACAAATCTTTTAAAAATATGAAATAAATTTTTTCTCGGCAACATATGAGACTCATGCAATCCAATCCATACAAATTTTTTAACTATTGTCAATGAGAAGGGGGTGAACAACGGTTCTGGGATATGTGAGGGGTTTGTATTAAGCGAAAAATGTTAAAATGAGGGGAAAAAGAACATGGTTACTGCTCATAGACAACAAGCAATCAATTTAATGTAAACCAAAGAACATATCATTGTAATCCATCCCTGTGATCTTAAACTATCACAATACATAGCTCCTCTTAACTGTAATTAAATTTTAGGAACAGGGAGTGAGTAATGAATATGGGAAGGCAAGGGGATTTTAATAGCTAAAAGTGAAATAATGGTAGGGAAAGAGAGTGGATATTGTTCATAAAATTAATTAAGCAATCCATAAAACCATTTTGTATTTAATGCAACGATCCAACACTAACCAATTACTGTGATCAATTAACAATTGTTGTGTGTACAATTTAACCATTACTATGTGTTAAACTTGCTCACTGTTCACATTTAAATCATGAACACTTTCTATTACATAGTGCCATCATACTCAAAATAATATGCTTCCCAAACAACCTGTATAAAAATTCATGTTTCCTTTCATTTCTTCCATTTAATATTAAAACAAAATTCCAATGAACACACAGTCATTCGTATCGACTCTGTTCAACATCCAAACCATCAACCATTGCCATCAATTAATCCTTCAAATCAAACACATACACTAGTCCTTTTAAAATCATGCCCTATTCCATTCCTCAATTTAATTTAACAAATTAAATTGCAATGAGACCATATTTTTATAAAACCTATGTCCATTTCTGATACGATGCATGATATCCATAAAACATACACAACAGACATCCAAGACACAAATATCACGATTTTAAATTGCAATAATATCGATTGGCAATTAAAACACACATTAAAAACTACCAACATTTCAACTTATACCATGTTGTAGGAAACACACAACCTAGCACATAATGCAAAGAGGCATACTCCCAATCAAACCATAAAACAATGTTGAGTTAACAATCCAATTGTTACAACACAAAAGGCAACGACTGTGTGCCCACTTCATTTCTTGAATCAACTAATTAACCATGCTGAGCTATCGATTCGACTGTTATAATCAACAATGAAGTGACTAGATACTAATAATCAAAACCATTGTCAACGTTATTAACAAAGACGAGCCAACAATCAACCATTGTCGACGATACTCCACCAACTCATAACAGTCAACAATATACCCGACAAGATATAACTGGCTTCATTTATTAAAAACAAGATTTGAATAATCAAGGGTTTTCTCTGTGGAACCAACACAGGGAGACCAAAGTTGACCACCAACAGCAGGTAAGAAACTTTCGAGACAACACGGTGGAGACACAAACCATATCACCAATAGATTTGCAAGACAAGGTGACAGTTCACCAGGTAGGAGAGACTATGAACAGAGGAGCATAGGCTTCTTTTTGGCCCGTAATAACACCAAGAACACGCAGGGCATAACCCTCATGGTTTTCCCAATCAACCCAAATAATGTTGATATAAAACAGAGCCAGGAAATAGCAACCAACCCTAAAGCAAACATCTTGGAATAATAGCCACCACAGCCAACTGTGCAGAAACCAATAGAATAAATGAGCCCATACCCAGGTGAAACGATATGCAGTGACACAAGGTGGTTCGAAATCAAACCCAACAACCCCATAACATCAAATATGACTGGGCATGGTGACAGGAACTGTATGGAGTTTGGACCGGATGAACCCTCCAACAAAACCCATAATACAACAGAGAGACTGCATGGCTTCCACCACATAGAATCATCAATGAAATCAAGACTTCAACTATCCATTTTTTTCATTTACAGTGAATACACACAACCAACCATTCCAGAGAAATATCACAAGTTTACACAATTTCCAACCTCATGAAAAGCACAGACCAATACATCACCGAGCCAATATCTATTTCATAACCAAATCGAGTTCATGGATGGCGAAAAAGACATACCTGTAACCAAAAATCCTTAAAAACGCGAGCTTGGTCGAGCAGTTCTTTCCTCGCCTGAAAATTGGAGCTTAACCACAATGAAACGAAATTGAACAATATCCAAGCTAGGGTGATGACCAGTGGGAGAGGTATGGATTGACATGTAGTAAATGCACGTCGCTTCCATCCTCTACTCATTCAATTACTTAGTACATGCCATCCAACCATCCATTAATCCATTCAATTAACCTATGCATCAAAACTAACATCCATTACTTTCCAAGTGCGCCACCCCATATCACATTAACCATTGTCGACATACCATAACACATATTGAATATGCCTTCATATAACTTAATACATCGAATAGCCACTAACTTTGTTAGCTAGGACTAACAACAATCCTTTTAATTCCAATGCATATAGTGTAGCATAGTAGCATAGTAGCATAGTTTAGTTTCTTCCTTTTGGATTTTGTTCATATTGTTTTTATCTCTTTTCAATTGCTCTTATTTGTTGTTACTAACATGTATCTTGTGCAGGTGTCACAGTAATGAATCAAGGAGAAAATAGCAAAGGTAACAATGGATAACATAAGCCAACATAACATGAAATTAGAGCCTAGAGCAACAAAACCAACACATAACATGCATTATCCATCATCTATTCATCACGAATAGAACCAACATTTGATCATCAATCATGTTCAAACCACGTAGGCACCATCAAACAACAACATAAAATGAATAACAAGATTATCTCTGATCTTCAAATCTACAAGGGGATCCCACCTACTAGCTATTATATATATCATTAGCTTATAATAATAGGTTTTTTTTAGCAATACTTTGTGGGTGAAATCCTCGTTGTGATTTTTATCGTCAATGACTGGGTTCTCTTGTTCTATCCTCATTTCATAAGTTGACAATATTCCATGTAACTCGTCTATGCTCAAACTATCAAGATCTGTTATTTCTTCCAGGGTTGATATCTTAGGATCAAATCGCATAGGTAGAGATATTAGAACCTTTTGAATGACCACTTACTCATCAACGTCTTCTTCCGGTCCTCTAATAATGTTCATTTTTTCATCAACGTGTAGAAAGTAGGCTGCAATTTCTTCATATTCCTTCATCTTCTATTGATAAAATTTAACTCTAAGGGTTTGAAGCTTAGCTCCCATGACTTTGGTAACTCCTTCGTAAATATTTTGAAGTTTATCCAAAATATCCTTTGCAGTCTTTCAATGCATAACTTTGACAGATACTGAATCATCCAGAATGCTCAGAATAGTGTCTTTAGCATTTGAGTTGTTTTCATTGAGTTTCTTTCCATCTTTGTCAGCTGGGGGAGTTGGTTGTGTTGCATATATGTCTACTATTGACTACCAAACATCAAATCCATGTGCCTATAAGAAGGTTTCCATCCTTTTATTCCAAAAGGCATAGTTATGTTCATCAAAACTTGGTGCTCCAATCTAAGTGTATTCCATAATCTTCTTCCAGTGGTTAAACTATTTTTTGAAGGACCCACTCTAATACGAATTGTTGGAATACTAAGAGGGGGGATGAATCAATATGATCACTTTGTGATCACTTTTTAACCACAATATGTAATCATCAACATCATCAACAATATATCATAAATAAATCATGAACAGTATAAATCAACAGAGCATAGTAGACATTCATAGAAACACAATACACTAGAATTTACGTGGAAACCCAAAGGGGAGAAAACCATAGAATTATTTGCTTGTATATCAAAAGAATACATTAATTGGAAGAACCAAATTCCCAATTCTCTAGCTACAACTAGAAGGGGGCTACAACCCCCTATTTATAGTGTAGTGTCCCCTTCACTACCGAGGCTTTCAAAATCTCTCTCTAACCAATATGTACATGGACTTTTACATAAACATACAGAATTGTATAATCACATGCGTAACAACAAAGAGATACATTTTAATTCTCGGAATAAACATATAGTTACTGTTATAATTAGACAATCCATAGATTTCAACAGTAATTCATTTACACATCGGAAAACATGATAACAGATCCAGTACAGTCATGATAAAATGTGGTAAAAATATAATTAAACACTTATCTTGTGATAGTGGAGAAATCCACCAACCAAATGCAGGCCTTCCACGAACCTCCAAGCCGTAGACTGCACTTCTCCTCAACTCAACAGTGGGTCACCCTCGAGCTGGGACTGAGCTCCACCCCAGGGCAAGGAATCCAGACTCAGGCTAAGGTTACAGAGAATTCATTCACACACAACCACCAGGAAGAATGCTCTCCCAGGAATCTCCCACGCTCACTACCCACAGACCCTCATTCCCCACATGCATGTTCCACCCCAGGAGAGTGCACCTTCTCTGTCAC
>JZKD02S1666513.1:192697-210612 GCA_000966675.3 Picea glauca
TTCACATAGACTGAGATAGTCTTTTGGAGGTCCAAAAGCTTCCCAATGGGGAGGTGTGATCAGGGGATCAAATTTTGCTCAATTTTCAAAGTGCTCAGAATGTGACGAAAACAATTCCATTGCGTCTGTCTCATCTTCCTGATTCCGGCGGTATATTTACTTTCGCAAACGGAGTCTGTATGGAGGAGATATCGCGATTTGTCCACCAAGCCAAACAGGCAAAAATTTGGGATGTTGACTGTACCTGTCCGTACAGTCTGTACGGCCACGTGGAGGGTCGTACCATCATGATGATGTGGCAGTTTGATGACGTGGCAATTGTTGGTTGGTTGTTTGTTGGCGAATACGGTGTTGACACGTGTCCATTTTGGGCGAATAATATGAGGACACGTGGCCCAACCCGAGGGCGCCACGTGTCGCTCATTCTTTGGTCATTGTGTTTATATGTAAAATTATATAGGGAGTCCGCGGGGTTCGACCCCCGGACCTCCCCCATTACCAATGCCTTTGTAACACTCCGCTAGCCAACATTCCCGCACATGTTCCTTGTCATATGGGTTGGCGCCTTTGTATTTATGTTTGAAGGTTGTATTGTTTTGAAAAGGGGGCGGGTCGGGGCTTAGCCCCGACCCATATTGCATACCATACAAAACATATGTTATAACCATATGTTATATATAACATATCCGCGCCAAAGTTTATGCATTGTGTTACGTTGCAATGTATTTCAAATACATTGCATTATTATGAAACCGTGTATTAAAAACGCACGCGGGGTTTGAACTATACCAAAGTTAAATGTGCGCGTATGTAATCCGTTTGACCGTTGGTTTAACCGCGCGAGGGTTACACAACGACTAACCACTGTTTTTATTACCCTTTGGTCGCATGAGCCACATGACCGAGTGTCGAGGTGGTTAGGGGATGGAGGCGCCCTAACCGTCCTATGGTTTGAACCGTTGGCGCGGTTGCGCCCGGTGCCAAGTTTTTGCGCTTAAATGAGCTTGTGTGCTAGGTTTGAAGCACAAGGGTGCGATTTGTAGAACCAGAGACAGCAAAGTTGAAGAGGGAGATTTCAAGAAGGCTATCTTCTTCATTTTTCGACCGTTTCAGGTGCCGAAAGAGCCAAGACGGGGGTTTTGGGACACTGCGGAGCCATTGGAGCAATCGGTTTATCATTTTGAGCATTGTAAGGCATGTTTTTTAGCACTTTGAGCAATTTAATAATAATGATCCATTGGAAGATGGACCAGGAGATGTAGCCCGGAGTGGGGTGAACTCCTTTATCAAGTTGTTGTGTTTATGTCTGATGTTCAATGATTTATGTTGTTGTCTATGTGTATTTCTACATAAGTAATCCTTTATTATGTGTTGCAAATTGATCCGGTTGCTTTAAAACACATAACATTTCACTTGCAATATTTATTCAAATTTTTTCAAGTCTTCTTCATTTTTAGATCACAACTGTAGCAACTATGTGTCTCAAAGATGATCCCATTCTCTTAAAATCCCAAGCTCTGATACCATGTCAATTTTCACATACACTCTTATGTGACTAATTTTGAAATCTGAAAATCGCTTCCTAGTGATCTAATAGTAAAACCCCTAGCTATTATCACAGAACAATTTTACACTAAAAATTATTGACTGAAATTACATGCAATGGAAACACAAAAGATCATAGATGAATCATCAACACATATGAAACACAATATTTATGTTCTTGTAACCTCATCAAATTCAGAAACACTGAGGGAAAAACTAGCCTTCCCAACCAATAAAAGATCACATAATCTAAGGACAATCTTGTCCTCTCAACTAGTACAAATATCACCAAAATATGAGGACAACCTTGTCCTCCAATAAACATACAAATAAGAAAACAAAACCTCAACACAATCCTGGAAATAACTTTTGTCCACAAATTTGTTGCAGACCACTTGTACGACCTGTTGACGTCACATGTCAACCCTATACGAACTTTCACCTACCTAGGAAGCTCTGTACATATGTACGCGATTGTTCCCACTACAACTCCTATACGTATGTGATTTTTCCCACTGTAACTCATGTACGTATGCGGTTGTTCCCACTGAAACATGCGTACATGCACAAAACCTATATGGATACTTATGTACGACTCACTCCACTCATACAATTTCTTCCTTTTGTGGCTACCTCTCTCTCTCACATGTGTGATGTGATTTTCCCTGCCAATAATAGAAAATAGAAAGTCTTCAACCCTAGGCCAAATTTTCCATCATGCAGAATTTCCCTATGCTGAAAACACCAAGCCACCTAGCACAAATGCAAACTCACTTATGATAACTCCATTCTTCCACAATGATCAAATGACACAATGACCTCTCTCATTTATATACAAGTCCAATGAGTGAGTTTAGGCACCCCTTCTAAACTCAACAATTAATTAGAATATATTATTCCTCTTTGTGGGTATGACAACACATCACAAGCCCACAGAGTCCATCAACTTGCCCATGAGGCCCTAGCCTGATTCTGAGGCCAATTTCACTAAAACGAAAGGCTAATTTGGTGCCAACAAATATTCTCACATGTCTAACACCTTGACCTCTTGTGAGAATACCTCCCGAAGCTAACAAAAACAACATGTATAGTAGGAAACTGAATACAAGTGAATTGTACGACAGTGACAACTACATACGACTAGTAAGGTAATGTATGGACGCTATATAATTTGCAAACAAGGCAATAGTACAAGATGTACAACATCGGATAAGGAAAGACAATTGATGTATAGATTCTTGGCAGCGGCTGAAAGGAAAAACAACCCCTGATGTGTATGGGTTGCTTCACCCAATGCCTAAAACTTGGCTCTAATACCAAGGTAATAATCATTAAAGGTTATGATACAATCATTTCAATAGAAATTATATATATGATTGAACTAGTCTAAACATTCTATGTTTTGGATTTTTTTCGAGGATATTATCCGTTCAATTTGTCCGACGTGAAATTGTTAAATTTGCAGATTTTATTGGTTAAATATGTATAATCCAAGTGCCCTAGGGTTTTTTCAGCACTCTAATCCATTTATGCATTTAGAAATGCAATTTAAACAACAGAAAATTGTGATTTCACCTAGATTTATATCGTCGGATTTTGGCCAAAAATGTCGAGACATAGAACGTTTAGACAACATCGATATGATTGATGATTGCACACGTGAAAACGTGAATGAATTGAGTATTTATATGTCTCATGGTGACCTTTCATAAAAAATTGTGTATTTATATGATGCACCCTTTAATAATTACATCTAAGTCTAATGTCCTAGGTTCTATAATCTAGGTTTATTAGTATACCTGCCAATAGGTTGTGTATATTGTAATTGCTTATGAGTCAACTTTCTTTTACTAGTAATTAGTTGCTTGTGATTGCATATAAAAATCTAAAGTTTCTAAATTTTCTTTTATTAATTTTAATATTTGAAAAAATAAAAAAATATTTTTAATTTTATAGAAATTGAAATTCTTAATTTTCCACTGGTTGAACACAGTGATATGACTATTTTTGTGGTTTTAATAGGTATTGTCAAATTACAATATTTAATTAAAAAATTAAAAATTAAAAATTAAAAATAAATAAATAAATAATCCCACAAAGTGCCACCTAGCCATGACCTTAATGAGTCATTCAATGTGATCATTCCTGATGTGAAAGATATCATTATTTTAAGGCGTTGTCTAATTGTTCTACATTTTGGCCTTTTTCGCCAAAATTCAATGACATCAATTTGGATGAAATCGCAATTTTCTATTGTTTAAATTGCATTTGTGAATACTTAAATGGATTTAGTGTGTTGAAAAATCCTTGGGACATTCAGATTATACATATTTAGGCACTCAAGTCTGCATATCCAACATTTTCTCGCCGAATTTCGAGCAAAATTAAACAAAAAAATTCCCCGGAAAAGGGCCAAAACGTAAAAAGTTTAGACGACGACTTATTTTAATCCATTCTTGATGTAAGAGTTATCATTATTTTAATCCATTTGTGCATTTATTACTTCATTGATTTGATAGTACTTGTCATTTAATGTGATTATTCTTCATTCTTATTGTAAGAGATATCATTTTTTTAATTTATTTGTGTTCCATTTTGAAAAGTTTTTTATCTTAATTTTAAGTGAACTTTAATTTTTTATTAAATTTATTATTAATCATAAATAAATAATTATTATTATTGCCATTTTGTTACTTAAAATTTTTCTCCAGATCAGTCATACTTTGAAGTGTTATGGATAGGAGTAGCATGCCACAACTTTTATTCATCAATCTATTTTTAAAATGTTTGAAGACTTCAATTTACATTTGTGATATTGTGAATATTTATTAAAATCAATTCTACTTCAACTTTTAAAAGCATAGATCAAAGTTTGTCACTTCTTTATTTTTTTTAGACTATGCATAAATAATACATTATTACAAGTTTCATATGTTCCATAACTATTTTACCTTTTCATTTATTGAAATTAATTAAGTTATTTTGTTTTATTTTTTTTCAAATTTTTCATAAGAGGCAGGTAAGGTTTGCTACTTATTCCACTTGTTTTAATATATGATGTTATTTTATGTACATAGCATAATAATGTAAGTCTACGATGAACAACTAGAAAGTCTAGACAAATTTGTTATGCTATGAAACTCCATTCTAGGTATTGCGTGGATACAAAGAAACAATGACAATGATAACATGAAAAATCTCAACAGAAGAACCTAACAACATGCAAGATACCCAACAGTTGAAATATTTCAAACTAGGTCGCATGTAAAATCCTACCTTCACCTATATATCTTCTATAACACCAATTTGTAAGTAAAAGAGAACATTGTCCCAAATTTGGGTTTTTCATATTTTTATATTCGTAGGCAATAATACATTTTGCAGCATGCTTGTTGAATAATTATTGCTCAATAATCACTTTCAAACCTATCAATTTATTGTTTTTAATTGACTACATTGTATAACGCAAAAGACCTACAAACACCTTAGTTAATATACATAATCTCTTACTTCACTCATGGGCATAAGATGGTATTAAAAAACCTTACTTATAACCCAGACAATATGGTTCAACTCATCAAGTCAAAGGAATCCACAAACAAGCTTAAGATGTGGGATTGAGTTCAAAGTTATTACGAACCAGGGTTAAGTTTATCAAACAACTGAATAAGCATCAACCTGTAATCAATTCTTGGGATTAATGAAAATTATGTTTGTGTTAGATTGTTAGCAAACTTAATTTAGAATTAAAAAAAAAAATGTCAATTTAATCCATGATGTTACACCTCATATTGTATGAGGTTTCTGTAATGTTCCCAAGTGGTTTTTCTTAGAACATGTTAAGTTTTAGTGTTTTCTGGTTGTGGTATTTTGTCAAACAATTTGCAAATTTAGTCCTCTTGAGTTGCGTTGGGGTTCATGATGATGGTTTTTATTGCGTTTTGCAGCACATAAATTATAGGAATATGACAACAATAGATACACAACAAGATGCAATACAATAGATAGCCACAAATACCTCAAATCTGATTTTATTTATCATAAATAGCTAACCTCCATACAACAGTAGAGAAAATATGGATCATAGATAGAAGAATAAAGAGTGTGGTTGATAATGCCTCCAAGTACAATAGAAAGATGAAGATATAGGCTTCCAAAAGCCTCCCCAAGATGAATACCAAAGGTCTCCAAGATCCAACATTTTTCCCTTGTTGTAGGTGATTGTCTTCTCTAGCAAAATGCGCCCTCACTCACTATAGCAAGCTAAGATTTTGGCCTCCTTGAAGATGTCCTCCAAAATTTGTGAAAGTATTGCCAAGCTATAGGTCAAGGATGAATATAGTATATGGAGAAAGTACAAGATCAATCTCTCAAATATAACTCTCCAACTCAAGATAACCTCAATGAATGATGCGCCCCTCTTCAAAATCTCGCCCCAAGACACAAATAAAATAGAGAACAAAAGATAACCCTCCAATAGAAGATGAGAAAGGCTCTCAAGACCCTAACAATCCCTCTCAAGAAGAGACTTGTCTATGATCTCACTTCTTCTCTTCAAATCAAATGGATCTCCTTCATACAATTCACCCCTCCTACTGAAAGCCACTAAACTATGCCCTGCCTCCTCAAACTACCCCTGAACTGAATAGAAACTAATGTAGAATGGTGAGGGAGGAATCTTTCACCTCCTTGGACAAGCTTGGATCAAGAACAGGAGAATCTTTCACTCCCTTATTGATCTCTAGGGTTTATTCAGTCAAAACCCTCAAAACCCCCAAGTGTCATGGGCTCTCTAGCTAAGAAGCCATACATCAAAATATCAAACAACATAATGAGAGAATAGAAGCCCCTATCTCTCTTGTATACCCCTATTTACCTTTTCTCTCCAAGTGACTTTTAATTCACTTTTAATATTTCTTCATATAATCACTTTATTAATTAATTACCCTTTTTTTCTCTAAAAAGTGATTAATTCGCCCTTATGGCTTCTCCAGCCATTGAAAGTCACTTTTCAACATATTATCTTGTTGAGATTTTCCTCTCGATTCCAATGAGATATTACACTAAGGGGTTTCTTCAAGTATTATGCCCAAAATGACCTCCTTAGTGAATTTAATTAAAATATGCTCCATAATAACTCAAAATTACGGAAATCGTTGGAATGCAACGGAACCAAAGACAAGTTGTGCAGAAATGATCATGATGATGAATAAAGGTAAATAAACCAAGTTAGGCCCCACAAAACTCCTCCAAACCCTCTTATCTCTCTGATGTCATAGTCTCACCCCTCTTACATGGTGGACTCAAGCCTCCTGAAGTGAATCTCATTGCATAATAAGGGAATCCTAAAATGGGCATCACAGTTTCACATTGATGGAAATTAGCAGTTGGTATCTCGAAGCATTGGACTCACTTGAGGTGATACATATTCATAGAGCCCTTTATCTTCATGACATCAAATTATTTGATGGAAGTCTTTGGTTAAGGGATTCTCACTTCTCCTTGATTGGGCGAGTATGCGTGTTGGTTTGGCGGTCTTCTCATATGTGCTTGCCTTGTTGATCATCCCTTGGTTGCACTTTTGATGGTTATGAAGCATGTTATCTCATTATGGTGTGGTTTGGTATATATGTTTATCTTGGATGTGCTACATATTGTTCATGAATGATGGTTCTACCCCCCCAGAGGTTTAGATGATGGTGTTAGGAGGTAGATGTTTGATGATGTTGTTGGAGCTTCCTAGTGACTTTACATGGTGATGTTGTATTATTAGTGTTACTATGAGAGGGTGTTCTACATGGTCCTCTTGTGTTGGATGTGTGGTGGGGACATACTTGATGATTGGATGGGTTATCATTTCTATTGTCCCCTATTCTTATGATGTTGATGTGGTTGGATGATGTGTTGTGGTAGTGCACTTGACTTGGTGGGATTTTCTTAGGTGATATGACTTTAACATTTGTAACATTTGTTGGATATCACCTAGGTGGAAATGTGTTTGATGATGATAGTACCCTTGTGGATGTACTTTTTCCTAAGTTTGAGTTAGATTGGGAGGGTACTTCATACATTTTTTATGATCAAGCCTTTTTCTGAGGTTTGATGAGGTATTAATCATGTCATAGTCCTTTGGTAGTGCACCCTAGGTAGAGCTTCTTTATTGTCATTGTGTTGTTATCATGGTGGTCTTTGCTAGGAGATATAACTTGTTTCCATGGTACAAGACTCGTTGTAGCGTTCCCCCCCTCATTGACACACATGTTCAAGTTGATTTAATCAGTGGGTGACTATTGGGAGGTTGGACTATTTAAAGCATTAACCTTTGTGCAACATGTTGAGGTTGATTAACCATTGAATGGTTAATTTAATCTATTTTATCCATATTAAGATTAATTTCTTGAGCGCCCTACTTCATTTGGCGGTTGTTCATACTTGGAGGGGTTTATTTGGAGGAAACTTAGGGCTTTAGATGGAGCACCCCTCTCATAGGCACAATTTCCAAGGCTTGAATGGTTATTATTTTATTGTTGGAGTGGTTACAACCACTTCGGCACTTCTTCCTAGGGTGCAGTTCACATGGAGATATTTTATTATTTAGTGGTTGAGATATTTACATGGCATAGTTTTCTAGGGCGCACCTCTCCTAGGTGTTCTCTCATCATTATTGCATGGATATTTGAGCTACACTTTGCCATCTTATGACCTCTATTGGAATGTTCGCTCAATTCTTTGACTTGGCATGTTTATTATTTTATTTGAGGTGGTTATGGAGGATGTTTTCTTGAGAGGCATGTAGCAGATTTGGAGGGCCACACGTGGCACATTGCATGTTCTTACTTAGTCTTCTTTTTATTATTGGAGCATTATCTTGGAGGACACACTTGTGCAGATGGTCCACTTACTATTTTGGGTGTTGACTACTTCATTTCTTATGGAGCACTACATCTAGTTGGCACTTTGCACACTCATACATAGAGTTGGTTGTCTTGGGATTCACACATGTGGATTGGTTGCATGCATCTTGTGGACCACTTGCTAGTTTTGGAGGGTTGTTATGGAGCATTCTCCTAGGAGGATTATTTTATTTTTTAATCTCTAATGCACTTTGGAGGATGCACTTTGTGAGATTTTCTAGGTGGACCCTTGAGCACATCCTCCTAGGTTGAAGTTATTTTATTATATTTTGCATGCATCCATCTTGGAGGGACCATTCTATGTAGACCTATTCCATGTTGACTTGGTTATCATGCCTATTTTTAGTTATACACCCTATCTTGGAGACTTTTGATACAATTTCCTTCCTATTTTTGGATGAGGGCAAGTTCTCTTAGAGAGGCTAGTGTCCACGTACTTTGACATGGTCAACCATGGATTGAGGAGGGATCTATCTACTCCATTTTTATCATTTTTGTTTGATTTTTCATGGAGTTAGTTAGCAAATAATGTTTTTTAATTGTAAGAGAAAAGAGACGCTCTCTATAAAGAGGATCTTTCTCTCCATTTGATGGTGGTTGGGACCTTGGGGATTGAGGAGCTCCCCCTTGGACTACATTTGTACATCTTATGCTTGGAGCTTGATGGAAGATTGGAGGTATAGTATCTTGTTTATGTGAGGCTTTCATGTGTGCAATTTATATTTCATATGTTGATTTTTGTTGTGGGAAACCCTTGTAGCATGTTGCCTCTGCCTTATGATAAACTATATGTCAATTGGACGGAGTAATGTGAGGATCCCTCTTATAGCTATTGTGGTTGTGTTAGCCTTCCATATAATAAAACTAATTGTTGCTAAAATAACATGACCTCACTTTCATAATAATACTTAAGAATGGCACCCTTAGCCTTCCAAGGATAATTTTATACAATAGATTTCAACAAGTTAAGGTTGATTTGCGGCATGCATAGCAATCCTTGTTGCCTTACATCTTCATGCATTCACCCTCTTTGATCCATACTTCTTTGACTCCATTTTCCCAAGATTTGATTAAGCACTTGATCGTGGGGTTTTCTACCTTCATCTTTGTTCTCACACCACTCACTTATCAATCTATACCACAATCATTCATTTTGCTTAGACTTATTGTTCAATATATCACCTTAAGCCTCCATTTATAGCCTTAGCAATCTTATTCTTAGGGAAGCCCCCCTTGAGTTGAAGAAGAACCAACCAAAATTTATGAGGAAGAGCTACTACTGTGATTGACAGTGGGTAGCCTTTTTGAGTTGCACAAGACGAGCCCCTTGCTGCTTGGGACTTTACATCATATGGGAGTGCTAGATTTTGTTGTACTTGTAACACATGGTAAATAAGAACAAAGATAGATAAGGATCATAATAGCATCTTCCGTACATCAAGGTATATTGTATAGTGGGCATTAGCTCATTGCAAACCGTTACCCCCTCACTTCTAGGGGTAACTAGAGGATATTCTTTTCTCCATGATCCACATTTCATATAGCAATTCCGATGATGCAATTCTAGACTCTTCACAAATAATTTCCCACGGATGCCTTCCATTACATGCTTAGCTCAACTCACTCAGATGACATAGTGCATTTATATACTCAGGTACATCGTTTTGACACTTCTTATAGAGTGATAATGTCAATGTTTGGGGCATGAAAATGGCAATCATGGGTTGAATTTGATAATGAATCATGATGCTTTGAATTTATACTTTTTTCCTTGTCTCCCCTTGGTGGTCATCATCATCTCCTAGTCAAGTGTTGTCACTCTTGGGAAAAGTTGTACTATTGGGGGGCCTTAATGGGGGTAGCATGTCCATATCCCTTAACATGAAAAACATTGTCCATTTGTCTTTTCTCTGTTGTCCTTTCTTTTGGGTTGGTTGTAACATGTATCCCAAAAAGGTCCATGCTTCATAATCCCATGAGAAGAAGGGGCTTGAATGCTCGAGGTTGATGCAACTTTATAAAAAATGATATAGAAAGAGCAAAACCCCTAATTAAAAATGTGGGGCAAAGAAAAAGAAAAGTATGAAAAACCAAGAAATAAGTTAAGCAAGAGCTCTACACCCTCACTAAGAGGCCATCACCCCAAATCCTATCCAATGAATTCATATCTTACAAAAGGACTTAGAAAATCGAATGTCAAAAGCCAAAAAAATTTAAAGTAATAAAGAAAAAGGAAAACAAGGGTTTTGAAAGACACGATGTTAAGGAAAGGGTGCCGCATTGCCTAAGCGCTCCCTCTACAAAGGCGCTCATGAGGATGACTATCATACATGGCCTTGCATGTCAATGACATCCACCACCTACCATTACACATACTCCTTGATGGGTTCCTTGGGACATACTTCTTAGCATGGGTACTCGCACACCTAATAGGGGGTAATAATGATCCTCCCATACCTAGACTTGGCAAATTGTATAACTTTGTAAGTTGGTGTGGAGTTTGAAGAGAATACTTTGTGAGATCTATATAATGGTTTTTGCATTGACATGGCTCACTTTGTATGTTGTGTTTGGATTGTATACCTTGCCTTTGATCTTCATGATGCATTGGACCACATGAGCCCCTCCTTAGATGATGGATTACACATAGCCATATGCTTGTTTGACACTTGGATCCTTTGGAAGATATTCAGGGGCTACTAGCACACTTCTATGGAGGTCGTCCCCATCTTCGCTTAAGGACGTTGAACCTTCTTTTGAGGATGTTGGACTTGGAGAGATGACGTGGCACTTCTTCATTGATGATGGTACATTTTTTATGATGGGATGTTCCACCTTTTGATGGTGGGGCACTTTGATGTGACGTTTGGGCTTCTTGATGATGATATGACACCTTTTGATGAGACATCACACCCTTTAGAGACATGAGACACCTCTTGGAGATGAAACGTTGCACCCTTTCATGGCAACTTTTCACTTTTGAGCCCCTATTCACCACTTTGGAGTGAGGCATCCCCTTCATGAGGCTACACATGCCACACATGAGAGATCTAGAGCACTCTTTTAAGGGATTATTTTTTGTTTGAGCTACTTTACTTCATCTTGGAGGCATCGTTGGCAGCCTTAGAGACCTATCCACTCATGTATCATGGATTTCTTATGTTATGTTGTCTTATCTCTAGGGTTTGAGAGGGATAAAGGCATTATTTTATGTTTTTAGGGCTTCTATTATGTGACAAGGGTGTTAGATCTCTCATATAAATAAGAGAAGCACTTCTCACTTGTAATTCATTGCTACTTGTGGAGATATATGACTATTTATTTACTTCTACTTGTGTTCTTATGAAGAATGATATGGATGGTTAGTTAAAGCAAATTTTTGGAGAGATATGCTTGTGGATTCTTTGCTACTACTTGGAAAATCATTGTTAGGGTTTTGATGGAAGAAATATTTATTGAGTAAGTGGTCTATTTTCATCTTGTGTTTATGTTTATGAATGCATTATCTAGTGTTGGTTGAGCATTCTCTTGGATTATTCTTGAACAACCCC
Organism: Picea glauca; assembly: GCA_000966675.3. Taxonomy (NCBI): domain Eukaryota; kingdom Viridiplantae; phylum Streptophyta; class Pinopsida; order Pinales; family Pinaceae; genus Picea; species Picea glauca. The sequence continues at coordinate 204,708 of JZKD02S1666513.1, forward strand.
TTCTTATCAAAGCTCTTGGAAGGTGTCTAGTGAAAAACTTTCATTTGATTTATCGCTTAGCATTTTAGGAGGATGTCCTAGGGTTAGTAGTGAACAACCTCTAGGTATCACTCTATAATCAACTCATTTCTCTCCAAAGAGATCCTTAATTGGCCCCATATGCCCAAAAATATGGTAGGCACTAGTGTTTTCTCCTAATAGTCAATCATTATTTTCTAAATTATACTTTATTTTTGTTGTTTTAGGGTTTATTTAGGGTTTATTACAACAATTTTTCATTTACAGCCATAAAAGACTAAGACATTTTGATATTTTGACATATTGTTGACCTAGTATACATGGTTAAAACCCTAATTCATATTTCTGAAATGTTATAACAACCTTCTAGGGAAAAACAACTATAGGGTTGTTTATTGCTCTTTAATTTTCTGATTTTGTTGGTAATTGAAACCCTAATTTAGCTCATTGTTTAGCCCACTTTATCCATTGAATTATTGCATGTCAAAGGGCTATATTATTTTTTGTTGTAATTTATACCATTTTTACAGTTTTACAACAGCTCTAGACTTTTTCTTTATTTCTAGTGTTTGGGGATCTTCTTGACCCTATACTTGGCTTGGAAAACCTTTTAAATTGACCTAGATCCTCATTACTTCAAATATGGAAACTATCTTGTCTCACCACCTCATTAACACTTTGTCTATCCTATTTCATTAGTACTAATTTGAGTAGTCACCTCGGGGGACCTTAGACTTGATTTTGTCTTGCCTAGGGATTCTTGGAGGCTATTGAAGAAGTCTTCCTTGTGTCGGGATACTATCCCTTCACTAAATAGAGGGAAGTTGTTGCCTAGGTGACAGCGGTAACATCTTCCATGTTCTACTAGTCTTAGTGCCTTATGAAGGCTTTGCACTTGGTGCAAGATTGTGTGGTAACACAAACCACTACATTTGCAAAATGATCTCTAATGCCCCAACCACAAGGAAATATTTAAATTTTCTATTGTGATATCTTCCCAAAACTACCAAATATGAAACAATAGAGTTCACTCATATAAATGCTCAAAGTACAAAGACATAAAACCCTACAGTGTTCTTTGAAGCACCTTTGAATACAAAGTGGCATGTTGGGCTCTCTCTAGGAATACAAAGTGAAGTGCACCTTCTTTAATTCAAGGCATATTGAGCAATGGGGGCATCTAGCTCATTGAAAACCTCTATTTGTCCATCAATCTGTGGGTGGAAGGAAGTTGATTTGGTCAGCTTGGTGTCCATCATCAACCATCGGTTGGACCAAAAAGTGTTCAGGAACTTACTGTCATGATCTGAGATAATGGTTCATGGGAGCCCAAAATGAACCCAAACATGTTCAAAGAAGACCTTGACGATGGCCTCAATTGTGATACTCTTCTTGCAGGGTGTCAAAACTACCATATTAAAGAATTGATCAACGACCCCGAAGACACAATCATTCCCATGCTTGGTTGAAGGCAGATTGGACATGCAATCCATGGAGATGGAGTCCCAAGGATTATTTGGAGTAGACTGAGGGGTGTACAACCCCTCTTTCTTGATGGAAGGCTTGGCAATGGCTCAGGCAGTGCAGGATCTGATGTACTTGTGGACATCTTGTCGAAGCTTCGACCAATAAAAATGTTTTTGCAATATTGTCATTGTTTTTTCTACACCAAAAAGTCTTGCTTCCCGGTCGTAATGAGCTTCCCAAATCATATTTGCACGCTCGCTTGAAGGAACACAGAGATGGCTCGGATGGCATAGCAATCCATCCTAGAAATGAAAGTCTAAAACTATTTTTCATGCCCTCAATGTCTGATAGGAAACAGCAAAGTCAGAGTCATTATTGTATAATTGTGGCCACCCGGACGTCTCATGCCCACATGAGTGAAGAATTGTGGTTAGCACCACAATCGAGGGTCGACTGAGGCAATCTGCAGCATGATTGGTATTGCCCTTCTTGTACTTGATGTTCAAGTGGAATTGTTGCAGGTACGTGGACCATTTATGATGACAGTCATTATGTAACTTTCCGTGTGTATGCATTAATTGCAGAGGCATGTGATTAGTGTGTATGATTGTTTCATTCCCCATAATGTAATGCTTCCACTGTTGACATGTCTTCACAATGTAGTACATCTCTTTTTCGTACGTGGGCTATATGCGAACAACATCAAATAGTGTTTCATTATGATAGGCTATCAAATTCCCATGATGAGTGAGGACTACACCGATAGCATAACCATAAGCATCTGTCTCAATCTCAAATCGTTGTTGCAGGTTTGGCATAATAAGGACTGGTGTTGAGCAGAGGTGGAATTTTAAATCCTTGAATGCTTTATGTTGGGACGCAACCCACAAAAACTTGGCCTTCGCTCCACCCTTGGTCACCTAGCTTAGGGCTAAGCGATATGAAAGAACCCCAACATAAACCAACGGTAGAATTTGGCGAGGCCCAAGAAGCTACAGAGCTCGATCATTGTCTTTAGGGCCAACCAATCACGGGTGACTTGGATCTTGGCTAGATCCACATGCACGCCCTGCTCATCTACAATGTATCCCAAATATTGAATTATTTGCATGTCGAAGGATCACTTCTCCAAATTGGCATACAACTTGTGTTGTCACAGGGTGCCCAAGACCTATTGAATATGCTTCAAACATTCCTCCCAAGTTTTGTTGAAGATGAGGATGTCATCCAGATATAAGACCACAAAGGAGTTTGTGAATGGCTGCAATATGTCATCCATCATCCGCATGAATGTGGTGGGAGCATTAGTCAAGCCAAAAGGCATGACCAACTACTCGAAGAGACCTTCTTTAGACTTGAAGGTTGTCTTCTATACATCAATTTTCTCAATCAGCACCTGGTGGTAGCCTGACTTCATATCAATCTTACTAAAAAACTTGGCTCCCTTGAGTTGATCGAGAAGAACATCAATCTGGGGGATTGGGTACCAATTCTTGATTGTGATCTTGTTTGGGGCTCTGTAATCAATACAAAGTTGCCATGTCTTATCCTTCTTCTATACCATAACAATTGGACTCTCGCAAGGTGGGGAGCTTGATCTAATGTGGCCCTTCAGAATTAGCTTTACGATCTGGCATTTGATTTCTTCATTCTCCATAACAGAATGCCTGTACACAGGGCCGCTAGGCAGAGGAGCATCGGGTGTCAAATCAATTGAGTGTTTTACCTGGCAGTGCACAGGCACCCCAGTAGGTGAGTCAAATATGTCTTTGTGCTCTTCTGCTATCTTGTCCACCTTCTATTGTTGTGTAGAGAGACCTCGTGCAGAGGTTTTGGCAATTGCAATGATCTTCAGTTCACCTTCCGACCAAACCATAAAGAGGAGAAATCTCTCAGTCTGAGAGACCACCTTTTTGCACTACTTCACGAAGATCAAAGAGACTGTAGTAGTTGGGACTGCCTCCGGTACCCTGTAGAGTTGATCTCCCAAAGTAATAATGACACTACGGGGCCTAGATTCATAAACAACATGACGCTTCAACATATATGGTTGTCCTAACAAAACATCACAAACTTCAAGGGGGAAACATCACACATTACCTCGTCTTTGAAGAGTTTCATGTCGTAGTGCAGGCAACATTGTTGGTTGACGTGGATGTCTCGTCCCTAGCTGGGCCAACTGATGGTGTTTGGCTAAGGATGCATTGTCGTTTCAGGTTCAACCTCTTGACGACCTCTACTAAGATTAGGTTCTTATGGCTACCGCTGTTAACAATGAAATGGAGTGGGGTCCCCTTCACCCACATCTATGAGTGGAAGAGGTGCTCCCCTTCTTAAAGCTCATTTGGTTCCTCTAGCTAGACTATTGTGGTAGAAATTGTGACATTGGGTTCTGCGTCAATGATTTATTTTCCCATTTCTGGTTCTAAATCAAAGTTTGAGTTAGCATCCAACCCCGAGGCTTTTGTCTCAGCCAAAAATGACTGTTTGGAGCGACAGTCATCAGTATTATGCCAAGGGCTTTTCTGGAATTCGCACCACTTTCCAGTGTCCTTCGACTTCCCATTACCTTTCTTTATTAGTGGATTGGATTGGTTGTCCTGGGACTGGCCATCCTTGCTCTGTCCTTTTCCCTAGGAGTCAGGGCCACCCTTATGGGGGCAGTTGATATGTCAACTTCCCGTGGGTGCAATTTTTGCATACGATCTTCGTTTGGGGTGCTCGGTACCTCGTCGAAAAGTTCTAGTCGGGGAGTACACATTTTGAATGGCCCACGAAAATTTGGACGCTGCCAAGTCAAAAAAACATCGTTTGGGGCCTCAAAACAACTCCAGAAGTTTGGGACCCGAAAAACTACAAGAAAAATTGCCAAGATGGAAACTGTAATATGAACAAATGGAATAGGTGGGCAACCATCGATGTCCACCTGGATCAACCAAATGCAAAGAGATCTCTAATTCCCAACCCCCAAGCACAAGGGTATACTTAAATTTACTTTGCATGGTTCTCCCCAAAATACCAGATCCAAAACAATAGAATTTACTAAAGCCAATAAAAATCCATCTTAAGCACAGATCTATCAAGCATCAAGAGGGATGTTTTTTTAGATAGAAAATTTGAGGAAAAGTTTGCATTTCCACATATTTGATCCCTTTGAGGGCTTAAGAGATCTGTGCTTTAAATGGATCTATATTGGTTTAATGATGATGTAGTTTGTTATTCCATTTTCATTCATGTGATTTTGTGTGTGTTTATTATGTTCTTTCCAAGTAAAACCTCACAGGGAAACTCCTAGGCACTTCCCCGCATTCATGGATGGTACAGAATGCAAACCTGTCAATGTTGATTATGGCATCTAACCCAGCAGGGATGTCAAGTGATGCCAACAATAGAGGCAACCAGCTTAGCTAATCCAACACTGGTGCTAAAGCTTACATGTAAGTTTACAAGATGGCACCATGCATATAGACTAAATCTATATAGTTTGATTATGGGTACCTAATAAATTCTGATTGTTAAAATGCCTCAGAAGTTACTGTGGAATCTTGGAAAGACAATTGGCACCTCTTTCATAAGATACAGACTAAACCTGTATAGTTTGATTATGGATACCTAATAAATGTTGATTGATAAAATGCCTCAGAAGTTACTGTGGAATCTTGGAAAGACAATTGGCACCTCTTTCATAAGATACTACAAAGTCCAAAAGAAATATAAAGGCTCATAGCATAGTTGTTGGACTACTGAGAGGAGGGGTGAATCAGTAATAGCGTAATTGAAATCATTTTTCTTCAAATGTTATATCAATGTAGAATTATTATCCAATAATGAGCAGTAAGAAATAAACAATCACACACATACACAGTACACCAGTGTTTTACGTGGAAACCCAAATCGGGAGAAAATCACGGAATGTTTTTTCTTATATGTCTTAAAGAATTACATTCATTGGAAGCACCAACTTCCTTTGTTTTCCAGCTGCAACTTGAAGGAGGCTCCAACCCCCTAGTTTCTCAGGCTCCAACCTGAGGGAAGATCCAACTCCCCAATTCTCTGGCTACAACCAGAAGGAGGCTACGACCCCCAATGTTCTCCGGCTACAACCGGAAGGTGGCTACAACCACCTGTCCTTGCCCCGTCCTGCCACCCTGAAGTAGAAGTAGAATGATGAAACCACTGTCACACTATCACTGTGAGATATACTGCTGTAAACATGTACCAATAAATTTGAACCATGCATCAACCATGCATCAACATGTAATCAACCTGTACAATAAACAAGTGCATCAACCATGCACCAACCTATAATTAACATGTACCATAAACAAGTGCATCCAACCATGTACCAAGTATGTACCAATCATGTGTCAACTACTCATCAACTATGACTCATCAATATGTACCAACATCATCAACTATA
>JZKD02S1666513.1:232806-248493 GCA_000966675.3 Picea glauca
GAGGATAAAAAACCCCCGATGAAAGGAACTCCCCTAATGGATCACCCAAGGTACCTGACCTAACTATGATCCATGCAGACTTATTACATTATTAACCCACGCAGGGGTGCGGAAAATCCGTTTACAAAAAATTAAGTGCTGGGGTATCAGATACCCAAGTAGAACCATAATTGTCTTCAACATAGAAAAATACTTCATGGCACATGAGTTGACCACCGTTGCTAAATGGGCGGTCAACAGTGTGATTCCTTACCTCACTCGTCTTACACAAATCAGGGACGCGCTTGGAGCAGTTGGCTCAAAGACAGAGGATTCTGAATTAGTACATATAGCCCTAAATGGTTTTTCAAAACCATGGGACTCATTTGTGCGTGGGATTGTATCTCGGGAGAAGCTCCTTGAATGGCAGCACTTATGGGATGATTTTGTGCAGGAGGAGATTCACTTTGGTTAGGAGAGTGGATCATAGACAGCGTCTCGGGTTGTGGATGAGGAGGCTTTGGCTCTTGCTAGCAAAGGAAAGGGAAATCCTAAGAAGAAAGGCTCTGGAAAGAAGAAGAACATTGACTTCTCCAAAGTCAAGTGTTTTCGGTGTCACAAGTTTGGACATTTTGCCTCACAGTATCCAAAAAAGAAAAAGACTAAACCACAGATGGTAGCCTCTGTAGGAGTAGAGGAGTTTGCGAAGAGCTTTGAGGAGGATTTATGCTTTATTGCACGTATGTCAAGCTCAATTATCACAGATGTTTGGTATGTGGATAGTGGCGCCTCTTGTCATATGACTGGGTGCAAGGACTTATTAAGTAGCTTGCAGGAGAGAGGTGTAAATCTTCATATTGAGCTTGGAGATTATGCGCGTTATAAGGCGTGTCATGTCCCCATTTTTGGATTCCCTTATTATGCGGTTAGAGTCACTTCAGGAGGCTTGAGTTAGCCAAGTCAGAGGGGTGAGACTATGTCATCAGTGAGCTCGGAGGGTTTGGATGAGTTTTATGGGAACCAGCTTAGTTTATTTACCATTATTCATCATCAGGATCATTTCCGCACAACTTGTTCTTGGTTCCGTTGCATTCCGACGATTTTCGTAAAACGAGGTTATTAATGGGCATATTTTAATTAATTACACTAAAGGTACTGTTAAAATTAATGCAGCTGCAAGAGCCATTCTCTGGGAGGATGGAAAAGACCCTAGTTGTGATCTAGGGCCCCCAGTACACTCCTGGGGTTCTTGGTCTGGGACCAAGCAGTTAGAGCCATGGCAAAAGACCCTAGTTGGGCCCCCAGTGTATTTCTGGGGTTCTTGGTCAAGGACCAAACAGTTTGATAATATAAGTCCCTAGATGTGTTCTAGGGCCCCTAGATGTGTCTAGGAAATCATTGCTCAACGCTTGGATTGATCCTTGGTTGTGTACCTTGGTGGTTAAGACTCTAGTTGTGATCTAGGGCCCCCAGATGTGTTTTGGGGTATCCTGGTCTGGGACCAGGCAGTTTCTTGGCGTCAATACCAAGCCGAGATGATGTGTGACTTTCTTCTCTTTCGGGATGGTCCATGTGACCTAGGAGCAGTTAAGAAGAAAGGCATGATCACATCATTGCCCCTCCTCGTATGTTGGGATGATAAAAGCTTATAAGTTATATCATGAGACTCGTGTGGACAAAACTGCCATTAAAGAAGGACTTAACCTTTGACTTTGTCTTATTGTTTATTAATGAAACCATTTGCTTGAGTTATGTCCCTCCTAATTGTATGATGATGTGTTGGTTTGGTTCTTTACTTCTTCCTAAAGAAGTTGGCCGCCTTGATCTTGAAACCCTTCTCATTGACTTGTCTTATTACCTTGTTGACTTTTTTATTTACCACTTGATATTTTTAATTGGTAAAATATTATTTATTTATTTGTTAGGTATTAAACCTAACCCTAAAGTTATGACAAGTGGACTAACATGTTAACTCTATCTTACCTACCTAAAATTATTTAAGGAGTGGCCTATCCCTCATTTGACACACTCACTCTCTCTTAGCCGAGTTGAAGACTGAGGTTTTTGATGCGGCTCTTCTGGTGACTATCTTAGCCTGCCGCTGACCTGAAGGAGTCTTTCCCAGCCATCTGTAAAGGGGTTTTTTGTTGTTGGTGGTGTTCTGGTACTTTCTTGTTGGTTTGATAGTGTCGCCTTGTTGTCTAAATTAATGTTGCCTTAATAATTTTTTGGTGTCGCCCTTGTGTGTTGCCTTACCTTGTCTGCTAGCAGCCCTAATACCATTGTGAATTGGTTTGTTAGGGTTGTTCTGGAATTGCTGGTATTTTTGCCTTTGTTGAAGCAAACTTTTGTGTTCCTAGGCTGAAAGTGTTAAGGTTGTTTGTGGTTTCTTTTTCCAGCCCTAGGTTGGACAGTGTTGTTTTTCTTTCAGCCATATTACTTGACAGTGGCATGGTCCTTAGTTTTTCAGCCTGCTGAGTTTGAATTTTGATTTCCTATCCTAAGAGTTCTTCTTGGCCTTGTCCCTATGATCATGATGAGATCTACCCTGCGGGTTTGATCCATGATCTACTAAGCTTTTTCTGAGCATACATTGAGGAAGGTAACAGCAACATATCAGGTAATTTTGTTCTTTGTTTCAGCTAAGGTAATACTCAGATCTATGTTATGTTACTTGCTGATTTATGCTATTAAAATATGCATCGGAAATTTTAATGCTTTGCTGATCCAGAATTACAGTAGTAAATGATTGAAAATTTATAAAATATTTATGTTTCTAGCTAGTCTATTGTTTTGCCCTTAAATTCTAACATGGTATTAGAGCTTAGGGCGTGAAAGGAGCTCATTCGTGACATAATTTTGAGCCTGTGTAGATCCTGTATTAAGGGTGTGTTTTTCCAGATCAGCAGTAAGTTTGTTTTGCATCAGATCTTTCCTGTAAACAGTCTTCAATAGGGCTTCTTCTTCAGTCAAAGCAAAAGATAGGCTTGAAGGGGCTTCAAATTTCAATGCCTGGAATGCTAGGGTCTTTAATATCCTGGAAGAAAGTGACATGGATGAGCTAGTTACCAGGGTGATGTAAGAACCTACTTCAAATGCAGGAAAGCAGCCTATAAGAAGAGGCAAGCCAAAGCTAAGAGGGTAATTTTTGACTCAGTTAAAGATAGTATGATGCCTCTTATTGCTCACCTAAAGGACAGCAAAGGAATGCTTTGATGCCCTAGCCAACTTGTATGAAAAGAAGGCCCCAACTCAGAAGAGGACTTCAAAGAAACAACTACGTACATTAAAGATGGGAAAGGATGAAACCATCTCTGGCTTCTTTTCCAAAATTGCCCAAACAAGAGATCAAATTGCAACAATTGGAGTTGCAGTAGATGAAGATGACCTTGTACAAACAGTAGTAAATTGAAGAGAAGTTCAACCCAACTTCGAGAGATTATGGCATGATTGCTTGGAAGAAGAGGGCAAACTTAAAAGCATAAATGAACCTTCCACTGTGAAAGACCATGCTCTTTCAGCCAAAGCCAAAAAATGGAAGAAGTTTCCTCAGCACAAAGGCAAAGGAAAGAAACCTCAAGGTAAGCACTCTCATCCTCACTCTCATTTATCTAAAGAAAGATGCTTTAACTATAACAAGCTAAGTCATTATGCAAAATACTACAGGAACCCTCCTTCACAGCAAAAACAGAAAGGCAGGTTCCGTGCTTCAGTTGCAATTGAGGAAGAAGAGCCTCAAAGAAAGAGAATTGAAATTGTTTCTAAAGAACAAGAACAGCGCAGATAAAGTTATCGTGTTTCAACTCTCTCCGGTGTTGTCACCAAATCAGAAGAAATTTGGTTAGTGGGCAGCGGGGCCTCCAAGCATATGACTGGATTCAAACAAAACCTTGTGAACTACCCAAATAAGAAGTTCAATGTGAAGGTAGAATTGGGTGATGATGGCACTTATGCCATCAAAGGAGTTGGATCAGCCTCTTTTCAACTTCAGTCAGGTAATGTATTTCATGTTGAAGAAATTATTTATGTCCCTGACTTAAAGAAAAATCTTATTTCAGTTGCAGTTCTAGAAAGTAAAGGGTACACAATAGCCTTATCCAAAGGAAAGGCTCTTATGTGGCCCTCAAATGAAAGTATGAGCTCAGCCATGATAATAGGAGTTCAAGAAGGTGGACTTTACAAAATCTCTAGTCAAGTTATTCAAGCATTAGCTCATGAGATGATCAACCCCTACGAACTATGGCACAAAAGGTTTAGACATCTCAACTATAATGCTCTCCGAGGTTTGCAAAAGATGGTAACAGGTATGTCAGTTTTTCCTTTTGAGCATGATAGTATCTGTAGAGGTTGTGCTCTTGGTAAAAATACAAAGAAAGCTTACCCTCACAGTAATAGAAAAACTAATGATATCTCAGATCTTATTCATTCTGATCTCTGTGGACCTATCACTGCTCCGTCCATGAATGGTTGTCTTTATTATATCATTTTTATTTATGATTGCTCCCGTAAAACCTGGATTTATTTTCTAAAAAACTGGATTTAAGAATCTTGTTGAGAATCAGACAGATAGACATATCTGTGTTTTCAGAACAGACAATGGAAAAGAGTTTGACTCCCACGAGTATGATGATCCCTATCGGACTTCTGGGATTAACATGGAGTTGACCGTGCCTTATAATCCCCAACATAATGGGGTTGCGGAAAGAAAGAATAGGACAATTTGTGAGGCAGGCAGAGTTATGATGTATGATCAGAATCTTCCGTTGTCTCTTTGGGCCGAAGCTGCAAATACTGCAGTCTATATTTAGAACAAGTGTCCTCATAAAGCCTTGGAAAAGAAAACTCCAGAAGAAGTCTTCATGGGTAAGAAACCTTCAATTGATCATTTGAGAATTTTTGGTAGTCTTGTCTACATTCATGTAAAAAAAGAAAAGAGGACTAAGTTAGAGCCCTCTGGAAGGAAAGGCAATTTTGTGGGGTACAGTGAGACCTCAAAAGCATATCGAATCTATGTACCATGGCAAAAGTATATAGAAGTCAGTAGAGATGGGACCTTCCATGAGGAAGTTTCCTTTCGTCGTTCCAAAGAACTTCCTTGTGATACAAAGGAGCAGGAAACTCCATCTCCAGAGCCTTCAATTTCACAAACTTCAGATGAGCAGAGGAAGGAGGCCAGAGAGCCTTCAATGGACCCCATATGGGATTCTATTGTGTTTCTCCTAGAGAAACCTCCTGCCAAAAGGAAGCCAGCATGGTGTCGTGAAATTTTAAAAGAAGCAAAAAAACATGCAGCACCTAAAGGTACTTTCAGAGAAAGCAAGAAGCCAGATAAGTACTCAGGTTTGATAGCTTAGTTGAATCTTGTGATCAACTCAGAACCTTCCACTTTTAATGAGGTTGTCAAACATAAAATGTGGAAGGATGCCATGATAGAAGAATACAAGTCAATATTGAAGAATGATGTATGGGAAGTGGTCCCAAGACCTCAAGGAAAATCAATAGTAACCTCTAAATAAATTTACAAAATAAAGCATATAGCAAATGGTAGTGTTGAAAAATTCAAAGCTAAATTTGTGGCTCGTGGTTTCTCTCAGAAAGAGGGTGTAATGTCCAGTTTTTCTTAGGCAGTCAGGATACCGTGATGGTTTATACAGTTTCCCGTAAACCATTAGACAGATGAGTTAGGGAAATGATATTGGTAAAGTCACTTTCAAATTATAAAGTGAAAACTTAGGAAAAGTGAGTTTATTAATATTAAACCCCTCTTTGAGGGTATTTCTCTCCAATTATTATTTAAATGAATATTTTAATGGAGAAAAAGAAAAGTAAAGGGATAAAAGGACAAGCGAGGGTTGGAAAGGGATCATTGACTATTCATTTTGAGAAAATTGTTTTGGAGAAAGCTTGCGAGCTTGAGACGAGGGTTTCGAAACCCTTGGAGAGAAAATTCGGTTTCGAGGTTGAAACAATACCTTCCTAGCTGAAGATCGGAGAAGCCATTCAGGCTTTTCATTTGCAGGGATTTGACATGAGGATTCAAATAACTTCATTGGAGAAAGCGTTTCATTAGGGGTTTGGCGAGAAGAACCATTTTATCTTTGGCACGAGTTGGTGGTTTGGGGGGCGTTTTTCTCGAAGCTGGGCGCAACTATCTTCATCTGGCAGCGTGTTGACCATTGGAGGGGTAGGTCGAACCTTTGCCTAGGCGTGGATACCTCCATTCGGGTGTAACCTTCAGCTGGCGTGCTTTGTTACCCTTCAACTGTTGGCTGCGTGTTGGATTGGGGTTGGCCGAGTTTCACCATTGCAAGGGCGTGTGTTCCTTGTTGGTGGCTACGTGGAGAAAGGGAAGAAATGGCAGCTGGGCGACTTCCTTAGGGGCTGCACATGACAGGAGGTGAGGTCTATCACCATCAAGGAGCTGCCATATCAATCCATTAACAGCAGAACAGTAAAATACTTGGGTCGCTCTCCTTGATCAATCGTGGGAGCAGATTGTGGGCATTTCTTCATGGCTATGTATTAAAGGAGGTGCCCAGCCTTCTATAACAGACCTTCTACTTATCCTTGAGAGGTAATTCGACCTCCTTCTGATTGTATTGGTACAGCAATAATATTACTCAATAAAATGTAGCCAGAGTTTAGCAGAATTGTCATTTAAATGTGAATAATTGTCATTAATTTTATGGGTTTTGTCCAATATTAAAACAATGAACTTGACACTTCATTGGGGAGCTATAAGGGTCTAGAAAACCAATAAACAGCAAACAAAACCAAGGAGTATATCGCTGTCCGATCAAAATTTCACCTACAGCCATAGATACATAAGCATGCAGAGTGTTTGACGAAAGTCCAACACCAAATTCAAGGGGTTTTTCTCAATTTTTCCAACTTAGAATATTTCAGAGGGAATTGATTATGATGAGATCTTTGCTCATGTTTCCAGGTATACCTCTATCAGAGTCATCATTTCTCTTGATTCAGTTTTTAATTGGAAACTTCACCAAATGGATGTTAAGACTACTTTTCTTAATGGTGAAGTTGAGCAAGAGGTTTATATTGAGCAGCCTGAGGGTTTTGTAATCCATAGGAAAGAATCTCATGTCTGCAAACTCAAGAAATCCTTGTATGGATTGAAACAGGCTCCGAGAGCTTGGTATGGAAGAATTGACAGTTTTCTTCAGAGCCTTGGGTTCTCCAAGAGTATAGAAGATCCTAATCTTTATATAAAGATTGTGAAGAATCATCCTGTTATCTTAGTTTTATATGTGGATGATTTGTTCCTTACTGGAGAGGAATATCTGATAGCTCAGACTAAGAGGGAGTTGTCAGCAGAGTTTGAAATGAAGGACTTGGGTCTTATGCATTACTTTCTTGGTTTAGAGGTTGTTGATGAATGCAGCTATAGGAGACATCCTCTAGCTTACTAACCTGTGAGATGTGGAATATAGCAGACATGTGAAGTCTTACTCTCAGCTTAAAAACTGAGAGGAATCCCCTAATAAAGGGTTCGTGGTTCCACCCTAGGACAGGGGCTAAGAATGTATATGGCCTCCTCCATGACGTGAGAGAGAAGAACTCCAGATGATTATCCAATGTAAGAGCAATCTGTTGAGTTAGGATGTGCATGTGGCTGAGCACAAGGTGAACGTGGGAAATCCCTAAAAAGCGTTGGGCACATCATCATGTGAATAGAAATGGAGATGATGTGATGGTCTCCTCTGACCAACAGCAGAGTTGATGAGAAGACTCTAGATGATCCTCCTGTTTGTGGCAGTGGATCTATCGAGCAGACGTGCCTGTGGATGAGCACAGGCACATGTGTGAAGACCTGATTCATCTCTGTGATGCAGTGAAACAAGTCCATGACATCCCTATGGATGTGCCCCTAGTGGATGAGCACTAGTGGGTGTATCAGATGCTTTGTTATATGTTGTTCAAGAGTCAGACCTACCTGTAACCCTAATTATTGTGTAAAGGGTACAGGTCGGCCCTATCTTATTGTGTCTAAACATAAACTGTAAAAGATAATTAATATTAATATTAATTATTATAATAATAAATAATTAATGTGTCTAAGTGAGGTCGGCCCTATTGTGCCAATAGACACTTTAGTTGACAGGACAAGTCTAATATAAGTAAGATGAAATCTTTCATTTGTAGACACACACACTTGTGAGTTTTGGAAATTTCAGCAAGTACACTTCTTGCTCAAAGTTGTGCACCTCTCTTGGGCACTAGAGTTTCTAGGGTTTTGTGCACCCTCTTGTGTGCTAGGATATTCTTGGTGGTAAAGGTCTTTCTCTTGAATATTATAGCAAAGGATTTGGCTGGGTTTTTCTCCCTTGTTTGAGAAGGGTTTCCCAGAATATATCTTGTGTTCTTGTGCATGGTGTTTCTTCTTGTGATCTTGGTTGCTACAACATTCTTGTTTATGGTTAAGACATGATGAAATTAAATGAACTACATGCTTAACCTAATGCTATGAAAAATCAACATGGTATCAGAGCATAGGTCTTGAAAGAACCCATTGCACAAGCATTCTTCACAAGAAAAAAGGAAAAACGTCACTGTTGTCGTACATGAAAATTAGGGCTTTTATTGAAGAATATTTTCAGCCTCAAAACCATCTAGAAAAGTGCGCCCTAATCCAAGGAACTCTTTGGCACCTTCAGTGCACCTTTTCAGTGGGTAGATCTCTCGGAAAGTGAAACCCTAGTTTTCACAAAGTACCAGAAAACCAGGAGTACCAGAAGTACCAAAAAACCAGAAGCACCAATCCAGAAATCCATTGGTCAAGTTTGAGGGGGTAAAATTTGGATTTTCAGAAATCTGATTGCACCAGCTTACTCGCCTCAGCCCAGTGCATCTATCCCTTGGATCAGAATTTCAAAATTTGAAGTTTGAAAAATTAGGGCTCCCTCATAAAACCCGAAGTTGCAGTTGCAGTTGCAGCTTCAGAATCAGTTGCAGCATCAATTGCAGTTGCAGTATCAGTTGAAGTATCAGTGGTTGTACCAGTTGCAGTCACCCTTGAAGTCTTTTAAGAAGTTGGTAAATATTACCGTTGATACCAGATGGTGCCACTACCTGCAAATGCTATCAGAGGTGTGTACTCACATATGTTTAAATTGTTAAGCTTTAAAGGGTATTTGCAGGAGAAGGGATCTCTTGTCATAGATCCAAAAGGATCTCAAGATCCAACACATTCAGAAGAATAATGCAACCCAGGTTTGATTATTCTAACATGCATATATTTGTTATGACATTTATTTGATCTAGGTTGCATGTTGAAGCTATGACCATCATACTAACCCTTGGTCAAAATTAAAGTCAAGATATTAGATGGATTAAAGTTGAGATCATAGAGTTTGTTCTCTAACCCAACCTTCTGTCAAGATAGAATATTGTCCTTGTACAAAAGACAGGTTGAAGAAAGCACTCGTTATCTTGAGTGAAGGAGACTTGGAAGAAAAGCAACACACTAGAAGTGAAGACTCCAGGTTTGATTGTTGTAATTGCCATTCCTCTAACTTATATTTCTAAAGTTTGTTGCATTACAAATAGGTGTTGTAGTTGTGATAACAATCCTTAAAATTGTTTTGACTCCAGAGATGTACTCATTATTCTCCTTTAGGAGATATTCTTGTTTTGGTTCCTCTTGTGTTCTTGTTCCAAACAGGTCAAGAACAAAGGAAGATGCTTATCCTTCAGAGAAAGTCAAAACTATTTGAGAAAGAGGAAGAATAGAACCATTCTTGAGACAATCAATGCAATAATGCATGATCAGAATCTTTCTATGATTTCATGGGCAGAAGCATGGATGACGCAGTATATGTTCAGAACAAGAGTCTTCACCAGAATAGAAGCCTTCACCAAAGTGAAGCTTGAGATTGAACACTTCAGGTTATTTGCGTGCCCAATGTATCTTCATGTACCCAAAGAGAAGAAGTCCAAGCTAGATCCTTTAGAAAGAAAGGATACAGTGAATCTTTAGAGACATTCTAGATCGACATCCTTGGTCAAAGACAGATTGAGACAAGCAGAAACGTTGTCCTTGAAGAAGAGATAGTCTTTCAAAGATCCAGAGGATCTCAAATGAAGATTGACAGTAAGACTATACCTTCTCCCCCTTCAGCAGTTCAGAGGGAGAAAGACATTATTCCAATTGCTCCAGTTGATATGCTCAGTGATATTGCAGCAAGGCATAAAATGCCTACCTAGACTCACTATGCAAGAAGCAGAAAAGCATACAAGCTTCTCAAGGCACCTTCCGAGAAAGTAAAAGAGTTTTTCAAAGCTATCCTCCAGTCATGAGACACTTCATTGATGATAAGACTCCATGTCTTAGAAAAGCAACAAGAGAACCAGTATGGCCAAATGCCATAACAGAAGAGTACCAGTATACTTTAATAGAATGGTGCATAAGATATTATTCAAGGACCAAGAGGAGAAACCTATGGTGCAGCATGTAGCAAATGAAAGTATCAAGGAAATACAAAACGTGATCTATAAGCCAGAGGTTTCTCACAAACAGAGGGAGTTGTCCATGATGAGACACTCCACCCAGTGAACCGTTTCACTTCCATCCGTACCACCATCCATAAGTTGGAATCTATATCAAATAGATAGATTCTTGATGAGTTTGAATTTCAGCAAGAGTGTTGCTGATCCAAACCTATACAGTGTTGGTGACGAAAACCTGATCCTAATGATTTACTCAGAAAGACTAGTTGTTAAAAACTAGCAAGCATTGACTTCTAATTTTCATAAAGAATCTGAGTATGATACACTACTTCTTGGGACAAGAAGTATGACAGAATGAAAATCCACCGTGATGGATTTAAAGAAGAAGATTGATGTTGATTCAAGACAAGACCAATCCACAGTTTATTGGATCACTGATTTATCCAGTTAACACCAAACTTGATTCATGCCGATTCAGATTGAGCAGAAAGTACAGTGTACCGGAAGAGCACATCCTGTTGATGTTCTACCTTGAAATCTTCCATGATTTCCTATTGCAGCAGGAAATATAACTATGTAGCCTTAAATGCACCAAAGACAGAGTATATATATATATAGCAGTAAGTGTGCGAAGAAATGTGGCTTCACATACTTCCATCAGATCTACTTGACCATGAGATAGATCATATGTTGATGACAAAGAGACATATATAAAGCTCCTTAAAGAACCCAGAGCTTCCTAATGGTTTGTCACACAAAGAGACAAAATTTTCTTATGTAAGAGATATGATGCAGAAGAAAATTGTTTATTTGCAGTACCATTCTCCACTTAAGCAGACTGCAAATTTCTACACCAAACATTTACTTGGTGAAGAACTCCTTCCGAGTTAAGAGGGAGTATGGATGACCATTGGCCAAAAACAAAACTCATAGTACATCGGTATGAGACTTGGCTTGATGAAGAATGCCTCCCTAGCTGAGAGGGAATGTTGATGAATGCAGCTATAGGAGACATCCTCCAGCTTACAAACCTGTGAGATGTGGAATATAGCAGACATGTGAAGTCTTACTCTCAGCTTACAAACCTGAGAGAAAGCCCCTAATAAAGGGTTCATGGTTCCAGCCTGGGACAAGGGCTAGGAATGTATATGGCCTCCTCCATGACATGAGAGAGAAGAACTCCAGATGATTATCCGATGTAAGAGCGATCTGTTGAGTTAGGACGTGCATGTGGCTGAGCACAAGGTGAACGTGGGAAATCCCTAAAAAGCACTGGGCATATCATCATGTGAATAGAAATGGAGATGATGTGATGGCCTCCTCTGAGCAGCAGTAGAGTTGATGAGAAGACTCCAGATGATACTCCTGTTGGTGGCAGTGGATCTGTCGAGCAGACGTGCCTGTGGACGAGCACAAGCACATGTGTGAAGACCTGGTTCATCTGTGTGATGCAGTGAAACGGGTCCATGACATCCCTATGGATGTGCCCCTAGTGGATGAGCACTAGTGGGTGTATCAGATCCTTTGCTATATGTTGTTCAAGAGTCAGACCTACCTGTAACCCTAATTATTGTGTAAAGGGTATAGGTCGGCCCTATCTTATTGTGTCTAAAGATAAACTATAAAAGATAATTAATAGTAATAGTAATAGTAATATTAATATATTATAATAATAAATAATTCATATGTCTAAGTGAGGTCGGCCCTATTGTGCCAATAGACACTTTAGTTGACAGGACAAGTCTAATACAAGTAAGATGAAATCTTTCATTTGTAGACACACACACACACACTTGTGAGTTTTGGAAATTTCAGCAAGTACACTTCTTGGTCAAAGTTGCGCACCTCTCTTAGGCGCTAGAGTTTCTAGGGCTTTGTGCACCCTCTTGTGTGCTAGGATATTCTTGGTGGTAAAGGTCTTTCTCTTGAAGATTATAGCAAAGGATTTGGCTGGGTTTTTCTCCCTTTTTTGAGAAGGGTTTCCCAGGATATATCTTGTGTTCTTGGTGTTTCTTCTTGTGATCTTGGTTGCTGCAACATTCTTGTTTATGGTTAAGACATGATGAAATTAAATGAACTACATGCTTAACCTAATGCTATGAAAAATCAATAGAGGTGTGGTAGAAACATGGTGAGATCTTTCTCTCACAAAGTAAGTATGTAGTTGATGTGCTTCGCAGATTTGGGATGTTGTACTGTAAGTCCATGACCACACCTATGGTTTCTAACCTGAAGAAGTTACATGATCAAGCTACAAGGTCAGATCCAGAAGACCCTCCAGTATATCGTCAGATTATTGGGTCCTTGATGTATCTAGTACACACTAGACCAAACATTTGTTATGCAGTGAATGCCCTCAATCAGTTTATGTGTAATCCAAAACATATTCATATGGTTGTTGCTAAACATATTCTCAGATATGTCCGGGGGACTATAGCTTATGGGCTCGGATGCACTTCTAATGGAGGTGTAATGCTTCATGGCTATATAGATTTAGATTGGATGGGCAATACAATGGACCTGAAGAGCACTTCCAGATATTGTTTCAGTTTGGGTTCAGCTGTGATCTCTTGGTCCAGCAGGAAGCAAGGCTCCATAGCCCAAAGCACTGCCGAGGCAGAATACATTGCTGCAAGTGTTGCTAGTAGAGAAGTAGTGTGGCTCAGAAAGCTACTCTCAGATTTGTTGAGTGTTGAGCTGGAACCCACAGTAATTCACTGTGATAACCAAAGTTGTATAAAGCTCTCCGAGAATCCTCTGTTTCATGACAGATCGAAACACATTGAGATGAGATATCACTATGTTCGAGACATCGTGCAGAAGAACATTCTCAGTATTCAGTATGTTCCAACGACGAGACAAACTGCAAATATTTTGACCAAGCCCCTGTCATGGACAGTTTGTATACTTTCGAGACAAGCTTGGCATTGGTGAGAATGCCTCCCTTGTTGAGAGGGAGTGTTAAAATTAATGCAGCTGCAAGAGCAATTCTCTGAGAGGATGGCAAAGACCCTAGTTGTGATCTAGGGCCCCCAGTACACTCCTGGGGTTCTTGGTCTGGGACCAAGCAGTTAGAGCCACGGCAAAAGACCCTAGTTGGGCCCCTAATGTATTTTTGGGGTTCTTGGTCAAGGACCAAGCAGTTTGATGATATAAGTCCCTAGATGTATTCTAGGGCCCCTGGATGTGTTCCAGGGAATCCTTGCTTAACGCTTGGATTGATCCTTGGTGGTTAAGACCCTAGTTGTGATCTAGGGCCCCCATATGTGTTTTGGGGTATCCTAGTCTGGGACCATGCAGTTTCTTGGTTTGAGTACCAAGCCGAGATGATGTGTGACTTTCTTCTCTCCCGAGATGGTCCATGTGACCTAAGAGCAGTTAAGAAGAAAGGCATGATCACATCATTGCCCCTCCTCGTATGTTGGGATGATAAAATCTTATAAGTTATATCATAAGACTCATGTGGACAAAACTGCCATTAAAAGACTTGACCTTTGACTTTGTCTTATTGTTTATTAATGAAACCCTTTGCTTGAGTTATGTCCCTCCTAATTGTATGATGATGTGTTGATTCGGTTCTTTACTTCTTCCTAAAGAAAGTTGGCCACCTTGATCTTGAAACCCTTCTCATCGACTTGTCTTATTACCTTGTTGACTTTTTTATTTACCACTTGATATTTTTAATTGGTAAAATATTATTTCTTTATTTGTTAGGTATTAAACCTAACCCTAAAGTTATGACAAGTGAACTAACATGTTAGCCCTATCTTACCTACCTAAAACTATTTAAGGAGTGGCCTATCCCTCATTTGACACACTCACTCCCTCTTAGCCAAGTTGAAGACTGAGTTTTTTGATGCGGCTCTTCTGGATAGGGTTACTAGTTTGTTGTGGCTCTTCTGGACTGATTGTTTTGGGTCCTCTCAGCTCCTCTCTTGTGTGTTCTTGGTCTGCTCTAGCTGTCGTGGGTTTATCCCTATCAGCCTTGACTGTCTTAGCCTGCCGCTAACCTGAAGGAGTATTTCCCAGCCAGTCGTAAAGGGGTTTTTTGTTGGTGGTGGTGTTCCGATACTTTCTTGCTAGTTTGATAGTGTCGCCTTGCTGTCTAAATTAATGTCGCCTTAATAATTTGTTGGAGTCGCCCTTGTGTGTTGCCTTACCTTTCTGCTAGCATCCCTAGTACCATTGTGAACTGGTTTGTTAGGGTTGTTCTGGAATTGTTGGTATTTGCAAGGCTGCGGGGGAGCGCCCCCNTCCCCTCGAACCGGCTCCTGAATCGCGCTCCGAAGGGGAGCGTTCAAGGAGCGCGCTCCTGAGTGCGCTCCCCTTCGGGAGCATTTTTAGGGAGTGCGCTCCCTCATCGAAAAATGTGCTCCCTAGTTTTTAAGGTAGTGTCCAGGGAACGTTCGCTCCCTTGGAAAAAAACGCTCCCTGAGCCCGCGCGCATGAGGTAAAAATGGAGTTTTTTTTTTTCTTTTTTGGAGAAATGAAGCAATGGAAAGGTAGCCTAGGGTTGGGTAAGAGGTTAAAACACTCATTCACTCCCATTTCTCTCATTCTATTTCTCATTTCATTCATTTCACTCATCTTTGCTAAGAGGGTTTTGACTCTTCAGAGGGTTCTTGCTAGTTCTTGAGGAGATTGAAGGGAGATTGAAGAGCTTGGAAGGAATATTGAAGGCTCCCATAGGGAGATTGGAGAGCTTGGAAGAGAAATTGAACTTTGAAGGCTACCATTTGTGAGAGCTTGGAAGGGAGATTGAAGGGTACCATAGTCATATTCAACCACCATTGGAGAGCTAAAGAGGTAGGCTCTTAAAGCCCATTTTTCTTTCTTGTTTTGTTTTTTTTTTAAATGCATGTGTTGTAAACTAGTATATTATGCTATGTTGAATATTTGAATAATTTTTTCTCCTACTCTTTCCCATTTCTCCTCCATCATTCTATTGCAGATAGCAACTTATTATCAAGGGCCAAGGTTCAACATTCATGATGTTGATGTCAGTGTGGTATGCCATTTTGGTTCTGTTATCCCCGATATCTAGGGATAACTAGGAGATCATGTCTCGAGGCCCACATGGTCCTAGACATGGAGTACCAAGAGCAGGAGCGACCTGAGCATGGTCTTGGAGGACCCATCTTCTTCTTCTCAGCCAGACTTGTCCTGTCAGCAGTACCAGCCTCCATCACTACCGGCCTGGGCTTGCATCAGAAAAGGCTCTTGCTCCATGAGGTAATTGGT
>JZKD02S1666513.1:281192-304027 GCA_000966675.3 Picea glauca
GGTTTTCTTCCCCTAGAGGGTTTCCCAGGATAAATGTTGTGTCTCTTGTGAATGTGTATTTCTCAGTGATTTTGTTCTTATTATGCTCTTATCTAATGAAATGCAAAGAACTATAGTAATGGCATAAACATTAACAAAGAAAACCTATAGGACTAGTCCTATCAGTGTTTGTGCTCCAAATACTGCATTTTAAAGATTAAATTGATATTCTTATATGATTATTATTTCTTGTGCTAATTGGAATATCCATGTTATTTTCATGGCAAGAATTCAACAAAATTGAATATGTTGTTGTTCACAATGTCCAAATTAATGCAGCTCGACTTCTTCCAAGCTCATTCTCATTTCTCATTTATATCTATCCATTTTGCAATCAAATATTTATGTAATATTTACCCCAGTATAGTGTTAGCTTGCTCTCAAGATAGTGTGGTTACACCTTCATTCGTTTAAGTTCGTGTGGGATGAAACGGCAAAAAAAATGATAAGATCTATGATGTCACAGCAATATTATATATCCTTTTGCTTGTAATTTTGAGTGCAAGGTTGATTTTGTCCTTTCATAAACGTGCTTAGGTTTATCAATTTATCTCTATTATTGATAACTATGGCAGGCCAATTTGTGTCGGTATATTCAAAGGGTCTCCCACTCTTAACCTAAATGTGGGTGTCACTTACACTGTATAAAATCATATTGAATGGAAATAGAAACTAAGGCGAGTAATAGATTGTCGACAATGATGACATCCATCGGAAATGAGTGCCCTACGACTAGGGGGAAATAGTGGACTTATATATTTCCTTTCAAGATTTTGTGAGTTTGCAACCACGCGGAGATAGTGTTCCATGAGTTTGCAACCACGCAAAGATAGTGATGGATGACTGCTAGTTTAATCCCAAGCTAGTTAAATGGCAGAAAGTTGAGCGATGAATCAAACCCTGCTAACTAAATTGGCAGATATCTCAGTATGTTCATCTGTCTCTCTTGAAATCAAATTGATATACAAAAGCGTAGCTTTACATAGGTAATGCCTAGGATTCTAATCAAATGCAGCGCTTACACTCTACGGTGAGCACATGTCCCCAAGTTGGAGCCAGATACTATCCCCAATTTCTAGGGATAACTAGGAGATCATGTCTCGAGGCCCACAGGTCCTAGACATGGAGTATCGAGAGTAGGATTGACCTAAGCATGGCCCTGGAGGGCCCATCCTTTTCTTCTTTCATCAGATTCGTCTTGTTAGCAGCAGCAACATCCATCACCATCGACTTGGTCTTGTATTGGAGAAGGCTCTTGCTCCATGAGGTAATTGGTCCAGGTATCATGGTATGTGTCACTTTTGATCATTATAACCTTCGAATATATGCATCTGACTCCTTTTATTTCTGACGACTGCTTGGATCTTACATTAACCCACTTGACCATGCTTGGGGAGATTGACTGGGTGCCCTAGCAAGCCTGTACCCATAGGTTTTGGTTTTCCACTGGGGGATTTCTGAAGAGCCATCGTCCACTCCCATCATACCACCACTTTTCCATCTTATCTTCCGCTCATCTGTCCCATTCCCCTTGTCCGGGCATTAGGATGATCTATTTGTGGGGTTGCACCTTATCTTGTGGGAAGAAGGGGCTAAAGGCCCAGAAGGTAAAAGCAGCTGGTAAAAGATAAAAGCCTATAAATAAAACCTCGAGATGCTTCGCCTAGGGATCCCTGAGAGGGCAATAAAATGCCTCTCAGCAAGAAACAAGAGGGGCCCAAAAAAATAACAAACAAGACCTAATCAAGAGGATAGGAGGTATCATCACAAGCCAGCCTATTATGTTCATGGGTACCTAATAGCATGACATTGTCACCATATGGTTACCACGCCAGGGCAGTGACCTTTGGTTGCATGGCCAAGGCAAAGGGGGTCTCATCATGAGCCAACCTTATCATATCTGTGAAAGTACTCGTGGGTAACATTGTCAGCTCTGGTCACCATGCCAAGGCAGTGTCCTCTGGTTAGCCCTTGAATAAAAGGAAAAAGAAGAAGAAAAAACAAATAAAGAAAAGAATAAAGGCAAGAAAGGGCTTGGAAAACATTGCATCCATGACAGGTACAACTCGCCTTCTACAAAAGGCACCCACAGGTAATATCATGCATCCCTGGATCTCACTCTACCCGTATGTCTAGACATCCCTTAAACCACTTCACCTCGTTTACATGGCTTGGATGAAACCCCTTGGAAACTCTCCTTTCCTTATGGATACTAGCCCAATAGGGTATCTTGTCCTTATCTTCGATCTTGTATTGTGGATTTTTGTAATGTCTTTGAGTTGTTGAACGATGTATTGGGGTTTTTATGCATATGTTTGATAAATATTAATGATGAAATGTGATTGACATTGCTATGATCCCTGTGACTAATGATCCCATGGAGGGCGTAGTTTTTTATGTGCAGGACCATGCTCGACGGACAGGTACCACTTGGACCAGTACACATGGGGAGATGATTAGTTCGGACCTCCATGGGGCTGAAGAGCCCATCAGATGGTTGTTGAGACCCCGTGAGAGGGGCAGAGATGGGACAGTGTTTGACCGAGGTTTTTCACCTGAGAAGAAGAGGACGTTTCACCAGAGGCACTTTGGCAAAGCCCGACCTAGGGGGAATGACCCCTTTTCAATGGAACATTGGCCTTGGAAGGCTCAGAGTGTCCCCATCCTTGCCATGATGTCATCCAGCTTCATGGTCATTCTTGGAGGCAGACTGGGCAGCAGTGGCACGTGTGGCATGTTGGAGAAGCCCCTGGGGGGCTAACGTTTTGCTCCTGGATGTCTCATTTGCCCTAAAAGGGGCTAGCGCCTCCCTTGAAGGGAATTTTACCTTTATTACAGCTTAGTTAGGGTTTTAATTTGACATTTTAATGTAAAAACAGTATGATTTTGGTTTAAAGCCTTGTCCGCTAATTTTTATGACCTAAAATTAATTAAAGGTCATTGATACAGTATATATTGAGGAGTTTTATCCTCATTTTGACTGAACACACAACTCACTCTCCTAGTGAGATCTGATTTTTGTGCCCTTGTTGGGTATTTCATCTTTTGAGTGAGGCGCACTTGTTGAAGGAAGGCTTTTCTTGGCAATTTTTGGCATTTCTCTTGAAGGAAGGTTTACAACTAGGGTTTGCAATGTTATTTCTTCATGATATGTAAGTGTTTTTTCTGCAAAACTTCTCAATTAAATGGTTGTTGTCTTATATTCTTGCATTTATTATAAATTTTGTTGATTTTAAAACCCCAGGGGACAAACACACAAGTAGGTCGTTGTCTCATGTCCCCTAAAAGAGAAATTCTCAGCCATTGAAGAAGGAAGGAAGAGCCTAGCCATTGCTACACTCTTTATACTTCTTCCCCTGTGCTAGCCGTGCATTTTAAAAGTCAAAAAGGAGGAGATGTCCCAGGCCTAGGTTATCTACACCTGGGGTCGTCCTGCTTCTAGGGTTTGGTGATAGGGCCTTGACTTTGTAACACTCTCCCTCACCTCACTCTCGTGTCTTGATTTATCCTTTATGCTAGTTGTTTTGCCACATTTAACCTAAGGAAGGAGGAAAGAGAATGAGGCCTTCCTTAAGCAACACCGGAGTGAGCCTTTTTCCCCTAGGGTTTTGCTTCTGGAGCCCTGCCATTGCAGCACTTCAGAACCCTTCCCTTTCGTCCTTAGCCTTTTTCCCTTCAACCTTGCGTCCTCTCTTGAATTGACTCCATTTGCCCTTAGGCACTGATCTCAGGTCTCCAACGTTGAAGTGATGGTGGTCAAACAAGTTTTAAAACTTTTATAATTTGAAACCCTAACTAACTACTAACCCTAATAAGGCTGACGTCATCCTTGGTTATTCCATCTTGACGCAACATTTTCTGTTGATAAGCAATTAGATGGTGTTTTAAAGCATTTATTGAGTAAGGGATTGATTGGATACATTGTTTGCTACATCATCTCGATATTTATTGATGAATTGATATTGTTCCATTGCTATTATTGATAAACATTGTTCTCGTCAATATCTGTTGTATAATTACCAATATATTGATATCAGATAGTTATATGAAGTACTAACCCATTGAATCATAGCCTGCATATATTGTTTTGTTGTTTCTTTGTTCCGGGTAGGTGTTCTCATTTGGGGCTACACTTCATTACTGGTTGTTTAGCCGGACTATCTGATCTTGGTGGTAACCTGTGAGGAGGGACTTTTACTTTGACCTTTATACCTTGGCCTCTTCAAAACCCCAGGTTATCGGGGACGTCTCCCCTGGGCCTAACCTCCCTAAATAGAGAGAACCTCCCCATTGTGGTGACATTGGGTGGGGTGGGTTCCCGTTACGCCAGTTTGGCCTCTATCTTCTAGCCATTTGACCTAGCTACAAACTGTGCAATAACATACACTAGTATATATATTGACATCTTATCATTGCATGGGCATAAAGGACACTCTTGAACTTGTTTCTCTGCTTATGGATTTTTGTAGCCACTGAACTACTTCACGTATTGCAAAGATATTTCAAACACCTTGCATAAAAATAATTACAAGATTAATAAGTTGCAAATGCAAATTTCAAATAACAATAAAGTCAACAAAATATTGGTACCCAAACGAAAATACCCCCTATTTCTTTGAAAATGTCACCATTGAGTTCATCTAAAATACAATTACTATGGAGGGAAGGGAAGGTAGAAAAGGTACTTTTATTTGGATAGAGAAAATGTTTTTACTACGACACTGGAGATGAGGGATCCTCAGTCATCTGCCTAAGCTATTCAAATCTTCTCTCCATAACTAGTGCAACCTCAAAGTGCATCAAACATTTAGCAAAATCTACAGTACTCGGAAATCACAAAAACCTTAGGCCCTCTACCATGTACTACATAAACAACCTTCTGATATACCTAAACTACAACTATTTGACATAGGAGTTAACTGGGTGATTGAGAACAAACTCTACACACTTAAAGAATTATTAGGTCCTATCAGAGAACACACAAGAGCACTAATAAGACACATTTGGCAATATGATCTTCAATTGGATAGAGGGAGCTTGTTAAAATAACCAAAATTGGGTTGTATACCTTAGTCAAAGAATATAAATTTATGAGAAAGATTATAGGTTTAGTTTAGAACTCACTTTGTGGACCCTAAATGAACTGCCCTAATCCCTCATACTTATTTTCAATTTTGAGAATTAGTGCCATACTACTAATTGAATTGTCCCATTGCAAAACAATTAAAATCTATGCACGAGTTACTCCATTTTCTTCTATAAGCTTCATAATAGAGGAAAATGAGTAAGTCAGACGAAGCAAGGCCAAAAAATATAGAAAGGGCCATCAACAATAAAAAAGTGAACAACTGCAACTCCAATTATTCCTTCCTCCAAGTGTCTAAACCCCTAGATTGACTAAACCCTAAAACAAAGACTCTAAAGTGTCATCTCTCCTTGGACTGTCTAAAACCTTAAGGATAAACCCATAAAACATAAATAATTATTCCATTAAGAAATAGCACCCTACTATCAAATGAATTGTCCTATTGCAAATCAATTAAAAATCATGCATGAGTTGCTCCATTTTCTCTTACAAGGTGCATGATAAGTGCAAATCGGTAGGTTAGATTAAGCAAGGTTAGGAAACCTACAAAAGCCTAGAAAGAACAATGATGTGAACATACCCAAAAATGATTTTATTCTTGTATCAACCTTGCAACCATGCACAATTGTAGCTCCAACAATTATCTCCTTCGAGCATTTAAAAGCCTCTTACTAAACCTTGAAACAAAGTCTCTAGAGTGCCAAACCTTACGGATAAAACCCACTAGGTCTTCACTCCATGAACTTGTGACATGGCATGTGCGTTCGAGGGATATTAAAGATGTGATTGTTGTGATTGCTAGTACCTTGCCAACCCCAATCAACAATTATCTCACGAGAAGATCCCTAATCAACAATTGGCTTATGAAGAGAGAATATGTCACAAAGTGGGATTTGAACTTGGGTGAGAAGAATAACAACTTTTCTCTCAACCACTCGAGCTAAACCCAATTTTGTAACTCCTTATACATTAGGATATCCTCCTCCAAGTAACCCATGTACCTCCATATAACCAAATATTGTGTTAATGTCCACAATTATGGATCTATAGAACTATATATCTACACATTCACAGGGATTGCCCTTGTAAGGCCACTATATGGCCTACCAAGATTTGCATATGTACTTACCCCATAGTTATAACCTTCACATACACATTACCCACATATATACACCCACTAATGTTATTACAAATCATGTGGCATGTCATCATCATGAGACAAGTTACTTATGATGGTAGTCTTCCCTTGGTTAACTCCCTACTTAGGCCTATGTTTATGAATGTATTTTACCCATTTGATGTTTATAGCCTAAGAAATTGTCCCTTGGGTTCTTTATTAGGTAATGCTTAGGTATTGTTTATTCCTTAGTGGGTTCTTTAGTGGTACATTGTCTTCTTACCTTCGGTAAACCTCATAATTCATGCTTTATTGGTCCACTTAGATTAGTGATATATTCCCTTTTCGAGGTTCCCAAAAACCTCATATCTATTGTGGGTGCACACAAGGGTTTATTGGGTGAATATGACCCTCCCTTTTCCTGGACTATCTCTGGAATGTGATCCATGGGTTGTACAACCCATTGACCTTTGTCTCACATGGACTATTGGATTAGAGATCCATTTTTCAATGAAATTCTTGCAAATTGGTAAAGGACCAACAAATTGCTTAGAAAAATCCCTTAATTAGTTGTTAGAAAGACCATTTTTTTCTCTAAGGGTATTTGCCATGCCTTAGACCTTCTTATGTGTTTTTTCTATCTATAAATAACCATTTTCCCATATTTATTAGATTAACTCCCACGTCTCTTGGTCTTACTCAAATCTTAATGAAACTCAATTATATTTTCACTATGATATATTTCTCTTTCTTCTCCAAATGTTGTCAAGACTCAATGGGCATAGGGCTCATGACATATAAGGGTCTGTAGTGTCTCATTCATGGGTGCCTTTGTAGAGAGTGTGTGGTACCTTCATCTGTAATGCACTTTTTCCAAGCCCATCAATTGCCTTGTATCTGTCTTTCTTTATTTTCTTTCAATGTAGCATAAGGAGAGGTTGAAGGTCACTGCCCTGGCGTGGTGACCAGATGATGGCAATGTCACCCACAAACACCTAATGGAAATGAGAAGGTTGGCTCATGATGAGACCTCCTTTCTCTCAACCATGCAACTGAGAACCATTACCCTGGTTTGGTGACCAGACGATGGTAATTTCATACCTCTAGATATTCATGGACGTGATAGCTCAGCTCATGATGAGACCTCATATCCATCAACTAACCTTTTAAGAATTCTTTATTATATTGTGGGTCCCCTTTACTCAAAAATAAGTGTTTCATTTCCTTCTTGGGTGATCCCTGGGTGAAGCATCTGGAAGGTTTATATAAGGCTTTTATCTTTTACCCAACATCAACCCCTCTGGGCCTTCAACCCCTCCTTCCCATAGAATGAGGGACAACCCCTTCTTGGGTAAATACACCCTAAAATCCCAAGAGATAAGGAAATAGATAGGAACAATGATAGAAAGTGGTAAGTATGGTTGGGAATGGTATGATGGATCATTAAGGGAGTTCCCAGTAGCAAACCCATCCCCAAGGAAAACCACTTACTAGGGCACAATGTCAACCACCAAGGTGAATCAGGGAAAAAGGTATAATGTCTAAGCATATATCATGAAATCTAGAGAAATCTAAGATACAACATAATCGAATGGATTAAATATATAAATGATGCTTACCATAATACTAACTTGTACCTCATGGAACAAGGCCCACTGCCTTCCGGAAGCCAGCTGGTGTGGTGGATGCCATCTACAAACCTATGACCATCTATGGTGGTGAGTGGGTTTTCCATCTATGCAAAAGGGTATTGTTGGTCATGTAGTCTCTCGACACTCCATATCTTAAACTCGAGGGCCTCAAGACATAATCTCCTTAGTTATCCACAAAATGGGGATAACATCTGGCTCCTACTTGGGGACATGTGCTCGTCGTAGAGTGCATGAGAACCACAACATCTCTTGGTAGACATGTGCCTACAAGGAAACATCAAATTGTCAAGTGCGGGATGGCCTACTCATCCTTGTTCTCATGTGATCATAATCAAAATCAACTAAGCCATAAAAAGAAAATTTTGACATTTTTTCAAAATTTTCTAAACTAAGTATGAAATCAATATGTAAGTAGAAACAAATGAGAATGAAATGCATCTAACTAAATGATTAATCAAGATGAAAATGCATGGAATCAAAATGACTTACCTACTTACCTGGGGTCTTGGGGCCCTGAAGATCATGTGTTGGATGATGTCAGGTGAAGTCATAAAACCAGTGCAACCATTTGATCATCTCATCAAAGTATCTCCCCCTGTGCTTAGTCATATAATACAACAAGGATAATTTAATAACATAATAATCATGAGTATAAACACACATATAATCGATCATGAAATAAAACTCATGAAGATGGGTGGGAGGGAGGAAATCCTACTGGAAAGATAAACCATCAGCCTGGTCATCCTGCTCGAAGGTGTAACCACAAGACTGATCAATCCATCTCTGAAAGGGGCTACTATATGTAGATGAAGGCTCATGTTCATTGGCACATAAAGACTCACTTCTTGTCGAGGGATGAGAGGAGATGAGAGATGGGAATAATACTGCATGATCTCTTGGAGAAGAGGGTAAGAGGTAATGAACAGTCTCAGGTGCAAAAAAACACAGCCTCTTCCCTTATGAATCTCGATAGAAATCTCTAAGATGAAAATAATTTTGCATTGAAGAATGAACCTATGACTGATCTGAAGTGGCCATGTCCTGTTATTTCTCGAAACCTAAGCACAACAGTTGGAATTCCTCATAAAACAAATATGCATCTTCAAAAGGGTATGTACCAAAGGATGAATGAAGATCATGCTGCGACAAGTCATCCTCGAAGGGGCAGAACAAATCTATAACCATGTCATCACTAGGATGCCAAACATTTGAATCATACATGCATGGAGGCCGGTCCTCTAAAAATGACATTTCAATCCCTTTTTCTTAAGATCGACCCTCAATATCATAAATGGGATCTCTATCAATAACGAAGCAACCCACATCCCATTTACGTCTCCCACCCTGTATGAAATCATCAATGTGTTTGTCAACTATATCCAAGGGTTGTTCCACGAATTCATCTACATCATAGGAGATGATCACTTCCTCACAAGATTGGATAACTTCATTTTCTTCAAAAGGGAAAGCAGATAACAAAGTCTTGTTCAGGCCTTCTGCAATAGAAACTTCATCGAGATCCTTTTGGCAGTTTTCTTCATTTTCATAGTCATGGAACAAGGCATCATCAATTTTTTCAAAAAGGTTATAACTTATCATTTTCTCTTCTTGATGTGCAGGAGGAGCAGAGGTATGGATGTCCTCATCAAGTGGAAGATAAAATACTTCATCTTCATCATATGTCTCCTCTAGATCTTCTTCATCAAGATCTTCTTCAAGCTTTTCTTCATCTATTATCTCATCATCGATCGAAAAACCTTCTTGGCAAAGAGTGTGTTTGAGCTCTTGGAAAGCATCTTGCAAACTTTGAGTAGTTGACCGATATTGCATGAGAAGGGATACTCTTTGGATCACATAAGTGTGCAATCCAATCCTTTTTATTTGATTCCAGTGAAGACGTGAAAATTTTCATCAACACATCTTCTTGTAGCACATTTAAGCTCGAGGTATACTTCATATAATTCACGACATGGGTGACTGCTAGAGATGGATGACCGTCAAATTTGGGGCAACTTGCTCTCCATTATGTTGGACAATGATTTGGATAGCTGGGGATATTTTGAACATCAAGAGAAGGATACACATTATGGAATGCCCATGGTAAGTCTCATGAGGCCATGGTTCCATCACTTAGGGTAGAGCGTCAATGGAGTCACCATATGAGACTAATACTCATCAATGGATAGAAATGGAAAAGAGGGAAAGGTGGGTTCGGGGAAGGTGGAGTCACCAAATGAGCTTCAATATGAGCTCATCAAGAAGGTGGAAAGGGAATGTCCCTTGGGTGGAGTCACCGGGAAAGCCAAGGGAAATGCTTTGGGATAGCTTACCAAAGTTTCGTTAGGGTACGAAGAAGATTCAAAATCTTCCCTGGCAACAACGCCAAAATGTTATAGCGCTAGTTGTAGGTTGGGAAAAGACCAACCCAACCAGAAAGAAAGTGCTACAACTTGGGAATCCTACACCCAATGTCACCTCGATGTAGGTCTCACACTTCGAGGGTGACTAGGTCACTCTAGGGAGGCAATCCCAATGACCCTAGAGGGATTGAGATGGAGATGGAAAAGGAGAGAAATGGAAGTGAATCCCCTAGAGATCAAGTCTCAGTGGAATGAAAAGTGGGAAGAGATGCCTTGTAAGTCAAGTGATTGTTTCCCCAAAGGTATATTACTTCTCCAGATGATTGTACCTGCCCGAGACACAAGAAAATCCAACTTGCAATGATATATATTAGTATGGATCAGTAAGTTAATCTTGTTGTCCCTAATTTGCAGCAATAGATGACAGTTTATATCAGCAAGTAAGACATTCAAATCAACATGTAAAGCATAATATCAATCAAAGATATTATCAATGAGTGTGGCAATCAAGTATGACTGAAAAATGACACTTTAAGGTTGAATAAAGCAAGTTTTTATAACATGTACTTTCTGCAAAAAATTGCAGCCTTATGGCTTTAGCATTCAATGGCATGCAACAACAAAATAAACCATGGAAAAGTGCCAAGAACTAGCCCAAAAGTGGCGCCCTAGTTAGTAGAGTTAGTGTGCGAGTATAGGGTTAGTTTAGGAGTTAAGAGTGAATTAGCAGCTAGGGTTATGCAACCTTAATGGTTGTATGTTAAAGATTGTAACGACAATTAAAGTGGTGGGAGAGATGGGACACCCTAGTAGGGGAAGACTCCTCTCAATGAGGCAACCCAACTTCAAGCGAGAAACCTTTCAAAAGATCAAAAATTGGGTTTCCCACGACAATGATTTTATATCTCCAACGCAAACAAAATATGACTAGTGCCTTTACTACTGGGTTAATGGAGTGAAATAAAGAAAGAGCTAGAGAAGTTATCTCCTTGGGGGTGTAATCCCTTTTACTTCCAAAGGAAAGTTTCTCTAGCTAGGGTTTAAGCTAAGAGGGTGTATGCCCTTATACTTCTCTTAGAAAACCCTTGTTTAATCAATAAGATGAAGCATAAAATGATGAAGAGTATGGTGGGGGTGTATTCCCTTATACTTCCCACCTAGCTCCTAGCACAACAATCCTTGACTTGAAAAATAATGATAGCATAATAGTAAAAGACCATACCAAGATCAAGAAAGATGCCAAGATAATCCACCATAAAAGCTAGAAAACAACATCCAAGGCTAGCACCTCACTCCTCCATCAACCATTCATTAAGATAGCCATAAACAAGTGCACGAGAGACAAATAGAGCCAAAGATAGTGAAAATTTCAGACCAATGCTTCTCACAATGAGGGAGAGTTATGTTAAAATGAGATCTTATGATCTCTTATTTATACAAAAAGTCACCAAGGTAGCTTGTCCACAAATTAAGGGGTAAACCACAAGATTAGGGGTCAACATCCCTAATCTTTCCCCCTTAACAAAGTAATATTAAACAATTCATTTAAAATTTCACTTTTTGCACAAATAAAACCCTAACTTACAAGGACGTCACCCCTTTAGGGGACGTTTTGGCACTAGGGGAAGGTCGTTGGTGATGTAGGAGGGTAGTAGGGCTTCCCAAAGCCACGTTTCAAGCATCTAAATGTCTTCCTTCATGGTCAAGACCTCAAACCCCTCAAAACGTCCAAATTCCAAAGCATATCATCTCATCACCATGCCCTATCCCCCCAAACATGACGTCAAGCTCAAACAATAGGACATTTTTCCCCTCCTAGGCAAATCATTTGGCAAGTGAGGGCTGGGCTATGTCATCCAAGTCATCATCAAGGCCTTCCAAGTCTCATCTTTCTCATCCGGCATGCGAGCCCCTGGCATCCAACCTGTGGGCTTGTATCCCCATGGAAGCCCAAGCTAGGCTTGTTCTCCCAAAATTGTCCTCCAACTAGGTCCTACAAAGACCAATGAGCACACCCTCCAAGGATCTCAAGTCATAACATCATGATAAGTGAATCCAATCAATAAATAAGTCATCTAAGCATGTGCATCAAAGATCACTATATCAAACAATTAATTGCTCAAAGACACTATGCGACTCGTGAAGCTTGAATATGGGAGGGTTGACGATGTGACCTATTGGGTAGATCTTGCCCTAGGTCAAGGAGAGTTTCAAAGAGATCCCTCTCTAAACCATGTAAAGTGGATGAAGTGGTTGGGTTCAAGACTCGATGGGCATAGGGCTCATGACATATAAGGGGTCGTAATGTCTCATTCATGGGTGCCTTTATAGAGGGTGTGTGGTACCTTCATCCACAATGCACTTTTTCCAATCCCATCAATTTCCTTTTATCTTTCTTTCTTTATTTTCTTTCAATATAGCATAAGGATAGGTTGAAGGTCACTGCCCTGGCGTGGTGACTAGGTGATGGCAATGTCACCCACAAACACCTAATGGAAATGAGAAGGTTGGATTGTGATGAGACCCCCTTTCTCTCATCCATGCAATTGAGAACCATTACCCTGCTTTGGTGACTAGATGATGGTAGTCATACCACTAGATATTCATGGATATGATAGGTCCTCTCGTGATGAGACCTATTATCCTTCAACTAACCTTTTAAGCATTCTTTATTATATTGTGGGTCCCCTTTACTCAAATATAAGTGTTTCATTGCCTTCTTGCGTGATCCCTGAGTGAAGCATCTAGAAGGTTTATATAAAGCTTTTATTTTTTACCCAACATCAACCCATATGGGCCTTCAACCCCTTCTTCCCATAGAATGAGGGACAACCCCTTCTTGGTTCAATACACCCTAAAATTTCAAGACATAAGGAAATGGAGGGGAACAATGATGGAAAGTGGTAAGTATGGTCGGGAATGGTATGATGGCTCATCAAGAGAGTTCCCAGTAGCAAACCCATCCCCAAGGAAAACCACTTACTAGGGCACAATGTCAACCACCAAGGTGAAGCAGGGAAAAAGGCATAATGTCCAAGCATATATCATGAAATCTAGAGCAATCTAAGATACAACATAATCAAATGGCTTAAATATTGAAATGATGCTCACCATAATATTGACTTGTACCTCATGGAGCAAGGCCCACTGCCTTCCAGAAGCCAGCTGGTGTGGTGGATGCCATCTGCGAACCTGTGACCATCTGTGGTGGTTGGTGGGTTTTCCATCTATGCAAAAGGGTATTCTTGGTCATGTAGTCTCTCAACACTCCATATATGCAACCTGGCGGCCTCGAGACATTATCTCCTTAGTTATGCACAAAATGGGATAACAAGACTCATGATTGTGATAAATCATTTGACCTGCTCAAAGAGAAGATGTGAACTGCACCTATTTTAACTTATCCTAATTGGAAATTCGAGTTCCATGTCCACACTAACGCATATGTGATTGTGTTGGGTGCTATCCTGGCACAACCGAGGGACATAAATCTCGATCACCCTGTCTACTTTTCCAATAGAAGGATTTCTCAAGTTGGGCGCAATTATACTACAACTAAAAGGGAAGGTTTGGCAATGGTTTATGCTTTGAAAATTTTTAGACATTATTTGTTAGGCAGTCATTTAAAGTTCTTTACTGATGACTTTTCTTTGAAGTAACTGGTTAACAAACCTATGTTAGAAGGTCGAATTTGTAGTTGGTTGTTGTTATTCCAGGAGTTCTTTTTTGAGGTCATTGTCAAGCCTGGTAAACTAAATGTGGGGATAGATCATTTGTGGAGACTAGAATCGAGAGAAAGTGGCAGAGTTGTAGATGATCATCTCCATGATGCCGATCTTTTTCGTATTGAGGCTATTCCTTATTATCTATCGAAAATTTCCCTATTCCTGGCTACTTGTGCTTTGCCAGAAGGATATTTTGCGACCCATAAGAGGCACCTTGTGGTTCATGAAGTGGATTATCAATTGATTGTGGGCCAACTATACAAATTGGGATTGGAAAATATCTTGCGACGTTGTGTGCTAGACCATGAAAGACTTGATATTCTATGGAAATATCACAGTGGAGTTGCGAGTGGAGACGTTGGTGGAAAGGAAACCGCTAGAAATATCTTACAAGTAAGAATATGGGGGCCTACAATGTTTAAAGATACTAAGGAATATGCCCGGGCCTGCGATGTATGTCAAAGAGTGGGAAAGCCATATCATCGTGATGATTTACCTCTACACCCTATCAAAGCACTGCAAGCCTTTAAAAAAGGGGTTGTCGATTTCATTGGTCTGATCAATGCTCCTACTAAAAATTCAAAAGAAAGATACATAATTACCACAATAGATTACCTAACTCGATGGGCTGAAGCGGAGGCTGTTTGGGATTGCTCTACAGCCAACGCAACACAGTTTATTTTTGAAATTGTTATTACCAGGTTTTGTTGTCCTCAGATATTGACCAATGATCAAGGAACCCACTTTCTCAGTGAGACTATCACGACCCTTACAAGAGAATTTATGATTCAACATCATAAGAGCAATCCCTACCATCCACAGGCTAACGGAACAGTGGAAGCATTTAATAAAATCTTGGAGATGGGGTTGACTAAATTATCTTATGAAAATCGAGATGACTGGGATGAGGGAGTTCCAACTGTGTTATGGGTGTATAAGACTACCAAAAAGCGATTAAACATGTATACTCCTTCTCAACTGGTATATGGCAGGGAAGCAATTGTGCCAGTTGAGTTTCTCACCCCACGTCTATTCATTGAACAAGCTACTAAGATGATAGATGATGACTCCCTTGCTGAGTGGGTTGAGGAACTGATGGAACTTGAGGAAGCTATATTCTTAGAAGATTTTCATCAAACTGCGGATAAATCCTAGCAAAAATCTTGGCATGATCTATGTATAAAGCGTAAATCATTTGCGCAAGGTGACCTTGTGCTCTTATATGATAAAAAGTATCAGAAACATCCAAGAAAACTACAGATGCATTGGCTTGGTCCTTTCATAGTTGTGGAGATCCGTGACTCTGGAGTTGTCAAATTAACACAACTCGATGGAATTATTCGACTTGGATGGGTGAATGGTGCACACCTAAATCCCTACCTTTCTGCCTCATAAATAAGGTTTTGGTCTACTCATGTTTTCAGGAGTGTGTTCTATAGGTAGGATTTCTAATTTTTTCCTTTTTTCCATTTTCATAAATAAACTTGTGACATGTCCAGCTGTCACTAGCCTTGCAAGTCTAGTAGTTCTTTCCATGTCATCCAACCCAGATATCACCTTTGTGGTTGGGGAAGTTTCAATCACATCATATCATACTTAATGTTGTTAAAGTTTGAATTCCATGCCATTGTGTCATCATGTGGGTCGTTAAAAGTTGTTAGTAGCTTTGTATTCATCCTCGTGTCTCTTCATGTCATAGTTAATTAAATATTAACAAGTGTCTGTCCTTTTTCTAGTTAACCACCCACCGACTCATTACTTTCCCGAGTTGATCTCTTGTCCCATTCCCAAATTTTTGTTTATGCATTTATTTTCCCCAATGATGTCATGGAGTTTTCCACATTCAAGGGATTTAGTCGACATTAATTCCCACTCTTGTTACTCTATAGCATTCAATGCATGGTTGTCTTGTCACCTTCCACATATTGCTTATAAACATGCCTTTGGTCGATGGATTCATATTTTGTTTTATCATCGCACTCATTGTAGAGTCAATCCTAGAGCCTCTTGAGAACTCTGTAAGCCCATGTCCACGACTTTGTCCTCTGATGTTATTTGTTTAACAATGTCGCCATGTTCCAATGGTTCGCATAGTTGGTTGAGGGGCTCTCAGAACTGTTGTCCTAGCAAAGTTTATTGATCCATGTGTCATTATCCAAGGCAACCTACATGGGAAGGTCGAACAAACTAAGTTGGTCGACCTCGATTTTACCAACACCATATAATTCCCACACATGGCTATCAATGCCTTCATGGATTACTCTACATTTCTTGACAGATAATTCCAGTGGCAGTGGAAGCCTGATTACATTCCCCTGCGGGATTCCACTTTATTGTGTCTTCATGATTTTCCTTTCTTTGGTACTGTTGGAGATGTTGGACACTACACCAAATTTATGATCAACAGAGTGTAAAAAAATACCCTTTGGTTAGACCAAGCTTATCCAATCCGTGTAGAGGACATCCATATGCTCATCGGGTTGTCCATGCAAGGCTAGGATGTCATCGAAGGCTCCCAAGACTTTAGAAAACACGATAAGAAGAAAGGGGAACTAAGGCTCTATGAAAAATAGGGTACATGTTGTGAAGTCCAAGGAGCACACATTACGTTGATTAATGATGAACAGGTCCACATGGCTTGCTACCCAATTGCGGGGAAGGTGATGTGAAAGTAAACAAAGGGAGAGTGTACTTTGGACAACATCATAGTGGTGGAGTTCAGTAAGAATGGTTCACCTATGAACTAGTGCAAATATTTTCTCATTGAGTTGTTCTAGGCTTGTGCGGATGTGCATGACTGAGCTGGCTATTTCATCTATGGCTACTTGCTCGTTGCCTTCACCATGTGGAAGTGGAAGCCACTAAGGGGGCATAGTATTTCTCGCAATTTCGATGGTCGTATCACCAAGATTTTTGACCCGTGGAATTTTCTCCCTGCATCTACCAATGAGACTGCTCACAATGTCTCCTTTGCACAATGGTATGGTGAGCTCATTGTCGCAACACAGAGGCCGCAGATCCCACAATCTCTACTTAACTTGCATACCCACAATAACTGGTTCGGAATGAGTTGGGACCATACATTTTTGTGATCTTTGGGGGAGGCTCCATCTCTTTTTCATATGCAGTCATTATCGTTTTACTTGGATGAGCTCGCATTTGATAAGGAAGTCACCTCATGGCCTGAGGTCATTGTTGAAAATAAGAAGATGGGTGTCTCCTATGGGAGACCCGCAATGACACAAAGGTCAGCTCCTGTGTAGTATTCTGATATCGAGACTAGTTCTGCTAAGCACAGGACACGTTCTATCTTCGAGGGAAGGGATGATGAGGGCGATGAAGAAGCACTACCAAGGTATCTATTTTGATTGTGTTTTCATACATTCCAGATGATTCCACAATATCAAGTAAGCAATTACGGGAGGTCCTAATTTTTGTTTTTCCTTGGAATAAGTTGCATACCAAATCCCCCTCCCAATCCCTCGATGATATTGTCATCACCGAGGATACCCCCCTTTCCTCCATCCCACCTCAAGCTCACAACATTCCACCTCAATTGCATACCACCCCACCCTGAACACACACTAATCTTTCCACCCCATTAACTTCACCCTCCACACCTTTCATCATCCATATTCATGACGACCCTCATGTGCAACTCCAATCCACCACTATCATCAAGGAAGCCACTTCTCCACTGAATGATGGGACCACCATCATCGTGCACACACTGCCAACATCCCCATCCCATAACTAGTTTAACTAAGTTTTTCGAGACTCTACTGCCCATCTCACCACAACTATCAGTACCATTGGTCCATTCCCCTCCACTTCTCCTCAAATCCCAGAAGTCTCAGTCCCCTTGCACACAACCCTCCAAATGACCTCTCCTCCACAACCAGAGTCAATCTTGAAACATGGATTTTGATGGATGAGGACCCTCAACAAAACTCGCTAGATTCCTAGGATGATACACAATCAACACATAACATTACTTCTGTGAAAGAACAGATTGTGCCTCTACTATAGGACCCTCAACAACGACGATCTATCTTGGAGATCTGCTTGGAGGAAACATAGGTGCTTGCAACACTTCCGCTGGAGGTCACAGACATGATTGAGTGAAGCCTTAGAACTCACTCGCCTACCCTATATGGTGTTGGTACCCCCAACTTTTCTGAGCATTCTATCGCTAGCATTCAACCTCTTTCTTCGTGGCCACCTTTAGATTCCATCTCCATCAATGGAGAGTTGTCCACATGGGCTACACCACAAATTATACACATTATTCGGTCTTCCAACAACTAGCTGGAGCAGATGATCACAATAGTGGAGCATACCAATCAAGTCCTCACTCAGCAAGCAAAATATTTGATAGAGGTTTTCAATGAAGCCAATGCAACCAAAGCAATTGAGAAGGAGTTGTGGGTAGAGGTTGAATCCACCGTTCCATCCATCATCGACAAGTTTGCTTAAGTTTGGTCATCTTTCCTCCAAGTTGTTCTTGAGTGGCCAAAAGATATCACTTTGGTTGCGCCACCTGATATAGTTGATCTCATTGTTGATGCATGGTCCCAGTTGGAAGCCAAGACAAATACCCTGCAACAAGAGGTAGCCGCATTCAAGTTAAAAAAAAATCCGAAATTTGAAGAGCTCCTCCAGAAGATTACACTTGTAATCGAAGAGGGGACCATTGTCAAGTCCTTGCTTCATGCCCAGACTGAGGAATGCTTTCAACTCTTTGATATGGTCACTAATTGGGTTGGATTGTTGGACCAACACAGTAAACCTGTCGAAGATTTGTGCACTAGGATTCAATAGATGCATGCAGAAGCCCAGGCCATTGCTGACCCTATCGAGTAAGCAACTAAGTTTGTTGAGATACAAGCTACAGATGATAGGTTAGATGCCATGGATGATGCTAACCGATCTACGAAGACAATGCTTTCACAATTCAAGCCTACATTCCAAGCTAAGTACATTTTGCTTCAACAATTAGACCCCCTTGCTAAAAAAAAGTGGAATGTTTTGTTGACTACCAAGCCTAAGGTTCCTGATGTCAACGACACACATGAATTTGTTGCAGGCACCTTGATTTTGGCAAGGAAATGGTAGGATTGGGTCACACATTACGATAAGTTTTGTGCATAGGCCCTTGCCATTGTGCCAGAGTTGGTCCCTCCGTTTACACAATGCCAGGAGACTGAGCCAATAGTTTGACTCAGAATGAGTCAAAGATTGTGGTCGGGGCTTGTTGGGCACTCTATTTTGAAGACACCCAAGTTTTGTGGAAATATTAAAGTTTTGCAGAACAATAGAGAATATCAGTGAGAAATCTAAGTAGAGAAAAAGATAATTGACAACATGTCAGTAGTGAATATAAATCAGATTCTAGCTGGAGGAAGAAGTGGTAAGGTTTAGAAGCTTCACGTTTTGGAAAAGACAAAGTGAGAAAGCAACATAAACAAAATCAAGAAACCATAGAAGCAGAATCAAGAAATAGCCAAGGGAATGATACAAATTGGGGAAAATGTAATGGGAAAGGGTTAATTGTAAATTTCTAGTGGTTGATTCTCGCTATTGAAATTGCTTAGATGTTATCGCCATTGGTGTGCCTAATTTAAAAGAGGACAAGCTAAATATGACATCTAGTTTTATTATTGAGAGTTGTTATACTATTGTTGCTCGATTCTTGTTCTTCTTTTGTCATTGTTCTATTGTATAAGTCTCAATATGAAAGAAATACATCATGTACACCAGTCTGAGATATAATAATACATAACGGATTATTCAAACATCCAAAAATTTGTTATGATATGGATGATTGCATGATCTTTCTTCTGTGCAAGCTATCTCATTTTGTGTAGTTACTAGTTGCGATATTGTCTACCAAGATTTTGTGATGTATGCACTTATATTTATGTTGCACAACATGGATTATCAAATGCATAACTTGGTTTAGACTTCTAATGATCTAATCTTTTACATTTAAGTATGAATCTGCTTTGCGTTACACTAGATCTGATGGTGTATCCTTGCCAACTCACTTTATTACACACAAGTCGCAGGAGTGCTTCAGGTGAAACCTCCTTCCCCTGCAGAAGGTTGAATATGCCAACACTACTAGGCTACAATGGTACCTTTGTTGGTAACCTACGAGAACCCCGGTCTCCAATTTTGCACCAACAATCTTTCCATTCAAATTTTAGTTATATGCTAGAACGGGTTCTATGCAAGTGGTAGCAACAAACATTGTAGAGGTTGCACTACTCAACTCAACAAGAGGTTGATTAGGCACTCTAGTTCATATGCCAATTATTCAATTGAATGGTAAATCAAGTTGTGGATGCAGTTTGGTTAAGGGGTAAAGAAGCCAATGCTTGATTTTCCTTGTAATTTATCGATTGTTAATGCTTCTTGCAAAGGTATACATACTCACAACTCTCTTAAATATTCCAACAACCAGTAAACTCTAGCTAATACAAATAGAAATGATATGCCTATACGTGAGAGTGGAAAATCCTTATTTGGTGTTATCTCAACAATGATCAATGTGCAGATTTTGCTATAGAACAACCTTTGAATATTATTAATGAATAATTACAGTTGATGGACTCTCGTGTAACAATTCCCGAGACTAGTGGAGCAACATATAATCTAAATAACTCGAGTAGTGAATATCAATTTAACAATAATGTAAGATAACGTTCCAATAGTTTATCACTGGTCCACTCACTCTATTCTACCATGGATACACATCGATAAATGATTTACCTTGTATATTTCACCACCCATGTATTCGATGGGTAACCTATTTATGGGAATGAAGAAAAATTTGAATGCCAATGGTCTCCTACAACTATGTATGACCTTGTCCAATGCCCATGGCCTTATGGAAAGCTAAGGTTGGCCTCAAATTTGCCCCAATAGGTAAAAATATTGCTCAAAAGAGATGGATATGACCCTAGTAAGGATAAATCCACCCAACATTGTCTAAAAGCGCCCATGCATGAACAATTTGACCCAAGCAATAAAAATTCGACTCAAGCAATTGGAATTCTGGCCCAACAATTAAAAATTCACCCCAAAAGGATGAATTTGTCAAGAGGGAGAGTTTACAACCCATGGAAGGTGAAATATTGAACCAACGATTGAAATGATGGCCCGGAGAGAGTGAGGAGCTTGTAGAGAGTGAGGAAATACCAACCAACAAATGATTTGCATCCCAGTGAAGAAGTATGGAATGTGGGGAGTAAGAACACCAACAAAATGAATTTTTTCTTAGGGAAATAAATAATAGTCTATTTTCAACAGACAAATTCTGACGACCGTCGATCCCAAACTTTAACTGAAAAATGGACGATGGGCATTCCAAAGTTGTTGTGGTTCTTCATTTCCATTAGAATTCAATTACATGCAGCAATTTAAATGGTATTTATCAACCATGAATAATTAGCTATGATCTATGCATTCATACAAATAAATTCCTCAACAAAAACCATGGCAATTAGTGAAAATGAACACACTTTTTTTACCCTTGAAACCCAAATGAGAAAACTAGCTTGGAGTGGGGCTTAGTCTTTTCATTTTGGAAATATCTGGTACAATGATCTCATGGATTTCTATGCCTCTTCCATGCTTGGCCAAAAGACCCACTGAGAATGAGATTGAAGGAATAAATAGGGAGAGATGGGGGGTATGGGGAAGACCAACAACCATTCCCCTTCACTACCCATTCCTCGACCCTCTCTCTTGTTCAATTTTTGTATTACATTTAATCATATATTTTCCTCTCACGTTCTCTTTTTTTATCTTATTTGATTTTCACATTTACATTTCTTACATAGTTTGTTCACTTTCATGAATTGCAAGTTTAATCTTGCAGGTACTGAGACTCGTCCCCATTTGTCGGTTCAGAGCCATTTCGGGTAAAAGAGTCTATAGGCAATAGGAATCGAAAGAAGCATGAAAAAATCCATGCAAAATAGAAATGTAAAATGATTGTCTAACCTTTAATACCACGAACAAACCTTTAAAGGAGATGGAATTCTTCAAAATGAAACCTCCATGAAGACTAATTACTTCACATGTCCATGTTTGGAAATGTGAATCAACAACGCTTTCTTCAAACAAGATTTGATGATGAATAGTTAGGGTTGAGGAGTCTAATCCCAAAAATTTAATACCATGTTGATATTTAGAATAAAGGTATAAGAATTGACATGAGATTCCACACTTTAAATAGAACCCAAAACAATAATATAGGTTGGTACCCTTCATACTTAATTCAATATATTCCAACAATGAATCAAGATTGTACAAGATTATT
Source organism: Picea glauca (assembly GCA_000966675.3). Classification (NCBI taxonomy): domain Eukaryota; kingdom Viridiplantae; phylum Streptophyta; class Pinopsida; order Pinales; family Pinaceae; genus Picea; species Picea glauca. The sequence continues at coordinate 303,504 of JZKD02S1666513.1, forward strand.
ACAATAGCGTTAAAAGGCCTCATATTTATAGGTGTAAAGGTAGAGAGTAATCCCTATTCAAATTCAAATATATGTACTAACATAAGGATGAATCCCTAACCCTAACACTAAAGTTGGGAATCAATAAGACCACAAGTCAACCATTAGAAGGTCATGTGGTTAAGATTATATTACACTAGGGTTTTCTTAACATTAATCTCATTGCTATACTTAGAAAAATGGAGAGTTTTCTTAACATCAATCTCATTGATATACTTTAAAAATGCAGTATGTAAACTATTAATATAAAATTTGAATAGTTAAACTAATATGATAATTATAGCGACCATTATTTTGGATGGCATGCCCGAGTCAAACTTGTTTTTTTTGTAACAATAATTGGGAAAATTTGTATTAATGAAAGGTTGTAGCAAATGAAATATCCCTGATCCGGCTGATCAAGATATTTGCTACGATCCTACTGCTCCTACGTGCAGATCTGATACTCTGGGGGTTTCTGGATGCGTTTTAGGGTTTGATGTAGA
>JZKD02S1666513.1:310391-326721 GCA_000966675.3 Picea glauca
CCTCCTTATTCCTCCATCTGGTTCCCTGTTTGTGCCTGACTATAGTCTACGGGAACATATAGACTACTAAGTCACTCCCTGCTGGCCTAATCTTGGGGATGGGACATCACAGCAAATGAAACAACAAAGATTACATCCCGATAAAACTCCAATATATCCAAAATACCAAATACAAAGTCTAAACAAGATCTTGTTAAAGGCCCAAAAGAAAAAAATGGTTATCCTGATGCAAAATTTCCTAATACTTCTTAAGACTATATATTATGTAGTAAATTCCTAGTATACGTATAGTCCTACAAAAAACTTAATTTAGCAATTACCATAATGACTATCAACATCTTCCAAACCTACACTTTTAGATCATCCTCCTAACTCACAGGTTCCATTACTTCATCGAACTGGTGTATAGTTGCTTCCTCTTTTATCCCTTCTCTAGATCAGGTTGCTAATATCCTTGGATTTGAAGCCATTGAAAGGTCACCCTTTTGAATATTTAGTGATATATTCCTAAGAATACTACATTCAGCTTCTACCACTTCCAGTTGTTGCTTTAAGCCCACTAAATACCCCATAGTTTATGCTACCTACGTTGTAATTAGACTCTCAATTTCATGAATTTTTTCTACCATATTAAAAGAGATGCTTTGTTGCAATGAATATTCTCTTCATGGCTTCTTAGAGCTCTCGAAACCTCTTGAATATATCTTGAGTCCATAAGGTTCCCTAAAGGAGCGTTACCTTCTATCAATAAATTATGATCCTTGTGAATAGGAATCACCTCGTTCCTCAACCATTGCACATCTCAATGTCTTATATGACTTTGAAAATGGAACTAGAAGCACCTCTCGATGTCCCAATTAAACATGTGCCTAGTTATGAACAACACCCATTGTTATTGACTATCGCTTCTAAGCACTTGATCAACCTAAATCAATCCTATAATTTAATATATGATTCCCAACCAGGGAGGTAGCTCACCTGGAAAGTCCCTGGAACCATGAAGTGAACTACAAAACAATGAAAAGGCAATACCAATGTATACCTATCTTAAGGGATGCATAAATCCCCTACACCTTTCAAACTTAAACTCCATTATCCCACAGTGAGTTAGATTCATGAGGAGAGATAGAAAAAAATCCTTCAAGAGTGGGGTTGATGATATGTGAGTTTAGGAGTCCCATCGTTTCTCATTAATGTTCAAATGTTTGGGGTATTGTGTGAGATTACATGCCATGTGGTGTATTAATAATTTGTTTCTACTCACCATATGATGGATTACCAACCAAATATATGTGAAAGTACTAGACATTAATTAGGGGATAAATCGGTGGGACAATGCACCATTAACCATAATCCCCCCCTCCTTTTGTTCTGAACCGGTATTTTCCCACTAATCTGCCTCTTGATTATGTTATGAAAAAACATGGTAGTATTGAATTTTGATGAATGAGCCTTCTAGTTGTCTACATCGATCTAGAATTGAGGATATACAATTGTACCTAGGGACTGATTTTTTGACCATGTGATTAATAATTATTTTGGAGTCACTAATCACAATGATCGAATGCACTCTTATTCCTTTGCCAATTTTGAGGCCTTGCCAAAGTGCATATGCATATGCTTTATTATTTGAAGCAATAACTAATCCCCAAGCAAAATAGGTTTCTTTAAGCATAGAGGGGCTTCCGCAGTGCAAGATATTAGATATTATTTTTGGGATTAAATGCGTAGTGTAAGTCATTAATCTATGACCCATATCCATGAGTATTAGTCACAACTGACCAATAATTCTCATGATTTGAATAGTCCACTTAGCACTCATTGCATCGGGTGATGAGAATTATTGGTCAGTTGTGACTAATACTCATGGATATGGGTCATAGATTAATGAATTACACTACGCAGTTAATCCCAAAAATAATATCTAAAATAGGTTTCTATTGTCCCTCTGGGGTCAATATTGACTGTGCCCCCCCGCCCACAACACCTGCCACCCTAGGATTCCACCACATGATCTAGAAACTAATTTGGATGGATTTTTACTTGAAATTGAAACATCCCAAAACATTCCTCTTCATCATGATTTAGACATTGATGAGAGTTGAGACCTTTTTATTTGCAGATGATACTTTTAGCTAACATGCTTTTAGCCTTTATCACTACAGAGGATGGGATATCCAGCTCTTGGTGAAAATTTTCATTGTTTCTTTCAAGCCTAACTTTCCAGCATAGAAATTTTACCAATGCTGACCATACCCTTCTAAATAATTATTTGTTCTTGAATGTCCCTTTATAGGATCTACTCCATGTTGTGAACATTGTTTTCCAGGGACTTGGCATACTCATTCTATGATTTAAACCTTCAAATGTTGCTTGCTAAACTTTGATGCAATAATCATACTCAAGGAAGACATTGTGAATTGATTCTTATTATGCTTGACACAACACACATCTAGAAGGTCCCAAGAATCCACGCTTATGGATATTTTCAATCGTTAGTAATGTATCATTAATTAAGAGCCAACAAAAAATATTTACCTTCGAAAGTCCATTTGTATGCCAATTCATCCTCCAGGTTGTTAATTTTGGTGGCAACGTCAGGTTTTGAAGTTGGGATATATACCCTTGCTTGACATTATAGTCAACTAGACCCTAGGCTCTTCAATATGGGATGGATTTATCTATTGGAGCATGTCCTTTCAAGGCTAAAATGAGTTGGGACATTAAATTTTGTGAATGTTGAAAAGGAAGCTCTATAGTTCAATCTTTCCACTGACCTGATTCTCATTCCATGAGGAAATATCAACAAGAGTTTTAATGCTTTGTCTAACCATCCTATTGGCACCTAAGGGTTGACATAGATTGTGCGCATGCCGAAAGTCAACACCAAACACGTGCTTGAGAATATGCATTGTGTGGTGCCAAGTTCAACGTCTGCACCAACCAAGGATTTACTGTGCATGCCAACCTGTTTTGTATTGCACGTGCCAACCCATTTTGTACTATGTGCAAGTAATTAAAGAAAACACATGTAGGCTAGATCCGAAAAGATCTTCAGGAATCATTGTAATTGTTTTTGTAACAACTCGACTGGTCATGGTAGAGATTATGGATGAGATGGCAAGTTTGTTATTATTTCCACGCTCCAAGGAAGATACGGGGGGATGCATATAGATATGTAAGGGTTGGGATTTTAAGTAAAGAGAGATTTCATTATTGTGTGTGAGAGAGATGAGCCTGAGCTCAAGCTATGATTTTCACTTCTTGTTATGTCTGGTTTTGTTATGCATGAGAGAGAAAGTAGATCGAGATATGAGTGCATGCCTCATCTATGTTTTGAATGTTATTGCATCTTGAGCAATACACGACCAAATTGTATCTCACTATATTGAATGAATGGAATGAATGAATAAATATTGAACCACATTTATCTCTGCATATTATGAGTTATGATTGGAATGTATGTTTGTTTGATACCATTATGTGCAATAGCTTGTGTTAGTTATAAACGAATGAATGGCTAGCTCATGGAGGTTTCCTACATATTTCTCATGGTATCTCGGGTGAGACCTTCTTTAGTTCCTAAAGATTGAATATGTCTTCGCCCATGGGGTTTTGTTGGTAAAATCTTATCAAACCCAGGGTCTAAAACACCCCAATTGAAAGAGCCAACAAATGGTTACGTTGTCAGGACTTGAAGGTTTTTTATTGCATGTTGAAGGAAGAAAATGAGGTGGAAACCTCTCAGGAAGGAGATACAATACTGGATAATTGAGAAGAAGGAGGTGTTTATGTGAGGAGAGACCAAAAATGTGTAGACCAACCTCGAATGTTGGAAATACAGGTACATCCGTACAAATTTACATGAAATTTTCTTTGTTGAGTTTCCTTGTTTGTTGTATGAGTGGATAAGGAGGCATAAAGAGATTAACTCTGCTTGGGGAGCCCAAGAATCATTGGTTTGGGACCAGAATATGGTCAATAGGCTCAAATATATGGATAATAAGTGGGCCAGATCTATTAAGTTATGGTTTGAGCGTGTGAAAGAAGGGTATATTGTTGAGTTTGTTATTGAGTGCAGTGAATCCTTCAACAGTTCTCAAAGAAAATTTGCAGTCGGCCATAGAAGGAGATTATTAGAAGAAACCCCTCTGTGGATAAAGATTTTGTTCGTGGAGAATGGGATAATGCACATGGATCCCGATATAATGTATGAGTAAACCCCCCTCCCCTCGTCCGGAGGATGGGGGATGGAAAGAAGGGGGAAGTAGAGAAAAAGAATGGATCCAAAGAAATATGAGATGAGGTGAGAAGATAATGGACCCAAAAGATCATAGGAGAAAGAGAGCCAAGAGATAAACAAGAAGAGTCAAGCTAAGGATGAAATCCAAGTAGAGGAGTAGAGAAAATAAAGAAAGGGGTGAAGGATGAGGATTGACACCTAAGGGAAAGAGATAATAAATCGCATTAGAAGGGTGTGTGGGAGACAATTTTGTGCCATAAGTAGTGGAGTAGGGTCAAAGAAGACAAATTCGTATTCCCTTGGCTAGTAAGAGAAGTGATCACATAAGAGGAAGATGGGGTGCAAAGCGATAGCGATGGAGCCCTCTGAGAAGAGGAAGAGGACTTAGCAATTGTGAGCGAGCTTACATGGCTAAAGGTAGGAAGCTCTTTGGGATCCCTCACCGAAGATTATGAGAGAGTATGGAGGAACCCCCTCTTTGAACCAACCCCCTTATGCATTTTTTCTCAAGAGGAAGAAACCAAAGAATGTGCGGAGGTAAGAAAAGTAGAAGAAGTAGGAGAAGAAACGAGTGAAGGAGAAACCAAAGTCAACAATACTTCACAAGGAGGAGCATTAGTATCAAAAGCATCTAGTAGTAATCAGTTAGGAACACAAGGTGTTAGATCAAGCATGACGAACCAAGATTCAACTTTGAGGCTTCTCGTGTTTCATGGGATGGGAAGAGACATGGTAGGACAAAATTCATTTATGTGTGAAGCTATATAGTATGTGAAGAGATTCACAAATGAGGCAACCGATATTACACAGCTAGAGAGCACTTCAAAGATAGAGCTCTGGAGTGGCATATGAAGTACAAGGTTACTATGCTAGTGGGACAAGAAGGGTCCATGATTGAGATAAAAACAAATCTACTTAGGGAGTTCCAGAAGCCTAAGTCAGAATTAAAGTGCATTATTGAGATCAAAGAGATCAAGCAACAAGTTGGAGAGACCATGTGGGACTATGACCAGTAGTTCAAAATATTGTTGGATAGATTGATGTTTCAGATCCAAGATGTCCAACATAGAGAATGGTTTATTGCAGGACTCCTACTTCGTGTCCGACTCATCCAAAAGAAAGTGACGACCCAGGCGAAGGCTGTGGAGATTGTGATGCACTGAGAAGCTATGCCAGGAGGTGGTGAAACATTAGCGGGATTGGCGCAGGTGCAATCGCAACTCACAAATATTACCATGAAACCACAAGATATGGCTAAGGCTAAGGTGGTGTGTGAGAATGTGTGGTGTACTACATGTTGAATGGAAGGTCACCATAGGAATGAGTGTCATACGCTAGGGAGTTACATGGCGATGGGAACACTGAATCCATTTCCAACTAGACCAAGACCAAGTGGAGTGATATTTGTAAACAATGGGGCAATATACCTCCCCATTTACCAACACTACAAAAGTATCATAAGACAATTTTTTTTGAACTTGAAGAAATGAATCTTGTGTAAACCGTTTGGGATGTTGTTAGGACATGTTATCCCCCATTTTTAGGGATAACTAGGAGATCATGTCTCGAGGCGCACAGGTCCTAGACATGGAGTACTGAGATCCAGATTGACTTTAGCATGGCCCTGGAGGGCCCACCTTTTCTTCACTTCAGCACCTCTATCTTGTCAGCAGCGACAACATCCATCACCATCGGATTGGTCTTGTGTCAGAGATGGCTCTTGCTCCATGAGGTAATGAGTCCGGGTATCATGGTATGTGTCACTTTGATCATCAAAACCTTTGAATATGTGCATTTGTTTCCTTTTACTTCTAAAAAATACTTGGATCTTACGCTTGCCCACTTGACCATGTCTGGGGGGATTGACAAGATGCCCTAGTAAGCCTGTGCCCGTAGGTTTTGGTTTTCCATTGGGGAGGGCTTCTGAAAATCCATTATCTGCTCCCATCATGACACCACTTTTTTCATCTTGCTTCCCGCCCATCTATCCCTTGCACTTGTCTGGGCAATGGGTTGACCTATTTACAGGATTGCACCTTACCTCATTGGAAGAAGGGGCTAAAGGCCCAGAAGGTAAAAGGAAGATAGCAAAAGATAAAAGTCTAAGAATAAAACTTTGAGATGCTTCGCCCAGGGATCCCCGAGAAAGAAATAAAAGGATTCTCAGCAAGAAACAAGAGGGACTTGTAAAAATTAACAAAACAAGACCTAGTCAGAGGATAGGGGGTCTCATCACAAGCCAGCCTATTAGGTCCATGGGTACCTACCAGTATGAAATTACCACCATCTGGTTACCATGCCAGGGTAGTGACTCTTGGTTGCATGGCCAAGGGAAAGGGGGTCTCATCATGAGCCAACCTTCTCATTTATGCAAAAGTACTTATGGATAATGTTGTCACCATTGGTCACCACGCCAGGGCAGTGTCCCCTGATTATCCTCTTGAAGAAAAAGCAAAAAAAGAATAAAATAATAAAGGCACGGGTTTGGAAAGATTTGCATTCAGGACAGGTGCAACTCGCCTTCTACAAAGGTACCCACAGGTAAAACCCTGCATCCTCTGCTCCCATTGTACACACTTGCTAGGACATCCCTTGACCACCTCACCCACTTACATGGCTCCAATGAGTTCTCTTCCGGAAACTTTCCTTTTCTAGTGGACACGAGCCCAATAGGATGCATTGTCATTTTCTCCAAATGTGTATTGCAGGCTTGTGTAATGTATTTGATCTTTGACTGATGTATTAGGGATTTTATGCATGTGTTTAATAATATTGATGATGAGATGTGATTGACATTGCTATGATCCCTGTGACTGATGAGCCCATGGAAGGCGTAGCTGTTGATGTACAGGATCATGCCCGATGGAAAAGTACCATTTGGACTGGTACACATGGGGAGATGATCAGTTCGAAACTCCATCGGGTTGAAGATCCCATTAGATGGATGATGAGACCCCATCAAGAGGCAAATATAGGACAAAGATGGATCAAGGGCTTTGCACCGAAGAAGAGGAGGACGTTCCACCAAAGGCACCTTGGCAGAGCTTGATCTAGGGGGGTTGTGCCCTTTTCAGTGGAACGTTGGCCCTGGAAGGCCTAAGACGTCACCCATGAGGTCCATGACATCATCCTTGCTTCATGGATGTTTTGGCAGATGGACATGGCAGTTTGGCACGTGTGGCAGCTTGGAGAAGCCCAAGGGGGGATAACGTTTTGCTCTTGGAGGCTACATTTTCCCTAGAAGGGGCTAACGTCACCCTAGAAAGGGGATGACGTCCTTTTGTTGCTTGATTAGGGTTTTAACTTGTCATTTAATGTAAAACAATTTGATTTTTAATATTTTGGCCTTATCGACCTTTTTATGACCTAAAAGTAAAATTAGGTCATTGATATAGTATATTTTAAGGGTTTTTACTCATTTTTTTATCATCTTTCACTCACCACTTAGTGAGGTCTGAAATTGGTGCCCTCCTTAGGGATATTGGCTGAAATTTTGAGGCGCACTTGTTGAAGGAAGACTTTCTTGACATATTTTGGAATTTCTCTTGGTGAAAGGTGTTACAACTAGGGTTTTACTATTGATTTCTTGGTTAAATGTAAGTAAATTTCTGCAAAACTTCTTGATTGAATGGTTGTAGTTTTACTTTCTTGCATTTATTGTTGTAATTTGTTGAATCAAACCCTCGGTGACAAGCACACATTGAAGGTCCTTGTCTCATGTCCCTACCAAGGTTTTAAGCCATTTTATTTGTTGAAGTGAGATAGAGCCTTGCCTTAGCAACACTCTATTATTTCTTTCTAGCCCTTGCTGAAGAGGATTGAGCCTTACCATAGCAACACTCAATCCATCTTCTTCTATGCTAGCCATTTTTCTTATTTGTTGATCTAAGAAGGAGAAAACGCACCAAGGCCTAGTTCCCCTACACTTTGGTGAGCCGATTTTCCCTAGGGTTTGACTAGTGAAGCTTTGCTCTAGCAACACGTCACTCTCAAACCCTCTTGTCTTAGATAAATCATCATTGAGATATCCATTTTTTTTTCCATTGAGCCAAGGAAGGAGGAGAGAGCACCGAGGCCTTGCCATAGCAACACCAGAGTGAGTGTCTCTCCCCTAGGGTTTCATTCTTAAGGCCTTGCCATAACAACACCTCAAAGTCTAACCCTCTTGTCCTTAGCTTTACTACCTTTACTTGATCCTTCAACCTTTGCATCCTCCTTTTGACTCCATATGCCCTAGGAACGAACTGATCTAAGCCCTAGTGTGATCTCAAAACAACTTCTAATACTTTGAACAAACCCTAACTTTACTAACCCTAGCCTAAAACTAATCTTCTAACCCTATATGTTGTTGTCTTCTTTAATGCTATAAACATATTATATGCAGCTCGTATTTTAATCTTTAAAAGCAATTGAATGGTTAGCTAAAGTGTTGTTCCTAAAGTGTTGATATGTTACATTGAATGCCATTAGCATTTATTTTGAAGTGATATTGTAATCATTGCTATTGTACAACTTCAATTTGCTTCATCAATAATATTGTTTACCAATTGCTTATTATCAAAAAGTCATTTATTATATGAAGTACTAACCAGCAAGCAAGCTTGCACATGTAGTTTCATTGTTGCTTTGTTCTCAGGAAGCTGACACTTCTTGGTTATTACTTATGGTTATCATTATTGGCTATAAGTCAGACTTTATGATCAGGTGGTGACTTGTGAGGGGGAAATTATCTTTTAGATATTAAGCCTTTTGCCTTCTCAAAACCCCAGGTCACCGGGGACGTCTCCCCTAGGCCCTACCTCCCTAAACAGAAAGAACCATCCCATTGAGGTGACATTGGGTGGGATCGGTTCCAGTTACGCCAATTTGACCTTTTTTCATCCAACCATTATCCTAACTACAAACTGTGCGATAACATTTAGGTGCCGTTGTCGGGGAACACTGAGTCAAACCTTCCTCAAGACGACAACTTTTCGGTAAGCCTTGCCTCTAGAAGCCTTATCTTACAAGATTACCTGACGACTCCACTTAGGGTGTTTTCCCTTTATCTTTTGATGATTTCAAGCAAATCATCTGGCGACTCCACAAGTAACTAATGACGACCCGTAGTGGGCGTCAATATATACCTTCATCTACTACTATGACCTCTACAAATCATGTCACCCCCGTGAGTTCTCCCAAATGGTCTCATGAAGAACTCTTTGGCCCTTTAGGCTTAGCTAACACCCAAGGGGGGTTACATGATCTACCCAATAAGGTTAAATCCTAGATATCTAAGTTTTAAGGAGAAAAGGGATCTTGTGGCAACTCTCATTGGACCAAATTTTGTGAAGGGTTTCATTTTCACCAATCCGGACCAGAACACCCTGATGTATTTTTAAGGCTCTTTGTGAGATCACTCACTAGAAGTGCTAGAAAATGGTTTAATAAACTCCCGAAAGGAAGCATCAAAACCCTTGAAGATATTGAACAAATCTTTAAAAAAATTTGGTGTGAAAAGGAAAGCATGGATTCCCTTTACTCTCAATATACCGATGTTTGCAAGGGTTCTAGTGAGGGCATTAGGGATTTCAATTATAGGTTCAATCTTCTCCTCAAAAAGGTCCGACCTAACTTAAACTTAGAAGAAGCTATCCTCCAACACTACTTGAACTCATTGGAAGGAATTTTGCAGTTTACTCTCAAAGATCGGTCACCCTCAACTCTAGAAGAAGCATACGATTTCACTTACCAGATTGAGAGGAACCTTGAATTCGAAGACTACATCTATAAGGTTAATCTCTCGCACAATAACAACCCTTGGGAATCTAGTGATGAGGATATCATAGAAACTGAACCCAAGCTCCCAGAAATCCTTGAAGTAAAACTCATGCCTCCCAAAAGGAAATGGAGCACAACTTTCTCAAACACCAGGGATGTCTTGAACTCTTCAAGACAACATGAACCATTTGAGGTTTTAGGTATGGATACTTATAAAGAACCTAATTTTGAAGATTCCTTATTTGTCTTGAACACACCAATTTTAGAAAGTCAAGATATGAGTGAACCCGGATTTGAGTACTTTGGACAAACCAATAGGGACCCAGAAATGAGGTCTGAAGAGACCCGGGTACATAATGGAACCAACTTAAGCACTAGTATGTCCTATATCTTACAAAGGGTTAAAATAATTCATCAAATGTTGGAAATTCCTTTTCTGACAAAGCAAGACCTAGATGACCACTTATCGTTCGAAGGGACTTCCACACTGTTACAAACTGGTCATTTTGTGCAAGATGAGAAAACACCCTCTCTCTTATTAACAAATGATCTTGGATCTAGTGACCATAAATCAGTGGATCCATGCTTGTTTCAAGATTGGCCCACTCTTCCCTTGATAGAAGAGGATACAAATTGGGGTGATTTTCTCGATTGGGATGATTATTTTCCTACACAAGGAGATGGTTGTCCAGTACAGAAAGGAGTTGGTTTCGTTAAATGGGAAGAAAATGTTTTTAGGCACATTGAAGTCCATGATGATATAAATAACATAGGCCATGTTATATAAGGCCCTCAAATCTACCTCAACATCACTCTTGAAGAACATCGAGAAGAAATGAAACATGCAACAAGGAAGGCTAGAATGGAAATAATAAACAATTTGGACCCTAAGTCAAGGGAGAAGTTGGCGAAACGATAATTTCAGGTATATAGGCAAAATAAACTAAACCAACCCTACTTTACCATTCCTACAATGACTCAATCAAATCCTTCAACTTCAAACCATACTCCTCCTGAAACACCCAAGGTCGAAAGGGAAGACTTGGACTTTGACTTCGAAGGGGAATTATCCAAAGTGCACATGACCATCCCTCTGAAAGAAGTCATTAAGGTGCCATTTATTAAACAAAGATTTGATAAATTCTTCAAAGGGTCGGATGAACCTATGGATCCTCCTATTATGTTACAAGTTGATCAGTTTAGGGTCCAATATGATGAACACCCACCCTTCTTCATGACCTTGCTAATGAATAATAAAAGCCTTAACAATTGCATGTTAGATTCAGGGGTTGGCGCTAACATGACGTCTCTCAAGGTCATGCAACAATTAGGCCTGAAAGTCACATGAACTTACATAAATGTGTGTGGCTTCGAATCCAAAGCCATACCCACACATGGAGTAGTTGAAAATGTGGAAGTTTGCTTTAAAGAGTACTCTGAGAAAGTAATCCACATTGACATTGTGATAGTAGACGTCCCAGATGTGTGGGGAATGTTGTTGTCTAGGAAATTTGCCTCAATGTTGGGTGGCACCCTTGAGATGGATCTCACTTATGTGAATTTACCTTTGAAAAATGGAACAATAGGTCGTCTCCCAAATGTGCCAGTAACCGGAACCCATGTGCAAGAAACTAGTCACCCCGTCAAAAATAACAAAGCACATGAGCAAGTCATGGGAGATCTTCCTAAATCTTCTCCTAACGATGTGCCCTTTGCAAAAAAGGAACATCAGATACAATGGCCCACAAAAGAAAGATACCTGCAACTCCTAGAAAAGTATAAAGACAGGGAAGTCGGGACCATGAAGTTAACAGGAAAAGATGACATATTGATTCAGCCTTCCCAACAAGAAGTCTTTACAGCAGAATCTCACCCACCTCCCTCTACACAATACACTAGGGTTGTTCATGGAATGACCAATTCCAAAATTAGAGAGTACATAGAAGGGGACGTAGTATGGATGTGGGATACCAATAAAGGGGAGCCTTCTAATGTCAAAGGAAGTAATAAATTTTGGCTTGGCCCTTTCAAAGTTGGAAAATGGTCGGTTAATGACTCTTATTATCTGTCTACATTGGAAGGACGAAGACGCATAGTAGCGGTCAACGGGTGCCTCCTCAAATCCCACCAAGGTGGGGGGACCTGGCATGACAGGTAAGTACAGGTAAGTAGGTAGGCATTTTGCATTCATGTATTATACCATTTGTATCACATATTAGTTTGCTTTCACATTCACAGTTTTGATTGTTTTATTTCAGTCTTATATATATTATATGTATGTTGGGGTGGAATTACCACCCCAATTGGTTACTGATGTTGCTATTGAAATTAAACAAGTTATGCCAGAGATGTTGAGGTTCTCATGCGCTCTACGTGAGCACATGTCCTCGAGTTGGAGCTAGATGTTATCCCCCACTTTTAGGGATAACTAGGAGATCATGTCTCGAGGCCCACAGATCCTAGACATGGAGTACCGAGAGTAGGATCGACTTTAGCATGGCCCTGGAGGGCCCACCTTTTTTTCATTTCAGTGCCTCTATCTTGTCAGCAGCGACAACATCCATAAGCATGAGATTGGTCTTGTGTTAGAGATGGCTCTTGCTCCATGAGGTAATGAGTTTGGGTATCATGGTATGTGTCACTTTGATCATCAAAACCTTTGAATATGTGCATTTGTTTCCTTTTACTTCTAACAAATGCTTAGATCTTACACTTTTCCACTTGACCATGTCTGGAGGGATTGACAGGATGCCCTAGTAAGCATGTGCCTATAGGTTTTGGTTTGCCTTTGGGAAGGGCTTCTGAAAATCCATTGTCTGCTCCCATAATGACACCACTTTTTTCATCTTGCTTCCCGCCCATCTATCCCTTGCACTTGTCCAGGAAATGAGCTGACCTATTTACATGATTGCACTTTACCTCGTGGGAAGAAGGGACTAAAGGCCCAGAAGGTAAAAGCAAGCTGACAAAAGATAAAAGCCTAAGAATAAAACCTCGAGATGATTCGCCCAGGGATCCTTGAGAAAGCAATAAAAGGCTTCTCAGCAAGAAACAAGAGGGACCCATAAAAAATAACAAAACAAGACCTAGTCAGAGGATAGGGGGTCTCATCACGAGCCAACCTATTATTTCCATGGGTACCAAGCAGTATGACATTACCACCATTTGGTTACCATGCTAGGGTAGTGACTCTCGGTTGCATGGCCAAGGGAAAGGGGGTCTCATCACAAGCCAACCTTCTCATTTCTGCAAAAGTACTTATGGGTAACGTTGTCACCATTGGTCACCACGCCAGGGTAGTGTCCCCTGATTAGCCTCTTGAAGAAAAATAAATAAAAGAGTAAAAGAATAAAGGCATGGGCTTGGAAAGATTTGCATCCAGGACAAGTGCAACTCACCTTCTACAAAGGCACCCATAGGTAAAACCCTACATCCTCTGCTCCCACTGCACCCACTTGCCAAGACATCCCTTGACCACCTCACCCACTTACATGGCTCCGATGAGTTCTCTTTCAAAAACTTTCCTTTTCCAGTGGACACTAGCCCAATAGGACACCCTGTCATTTTCTCCAAATGTGTATTGCAAGCTTGTGTAATGTCTTTGAGCTTTGACTGATGTATTAGGGATTTTGTGCACGTGTTTAATAATATTGATGATGATATGTGATTGACATTGCTATGATCCCTGTGAATGATGAGTCCATGGAGGGCGTAGCTGTTTATGTGCAAGATCATGCTCGACGGATAGGTACCATTTGGAATGGTACACATGGGGAGATGATCAGTTCAGACCTCCATGGGGCTAAAGAGTCCATCAGATGGATGTTGAGACCCCGTCAAGGGGCAGAGATAGGACATAGATGGATTAGGGGATTTGCACCGGAGAAGAGGAGGACGTTCCACCAGAGGCACCCTGGCAGAGCTTGACTTAGGGGGGTTGTGCCCTTTTTAGTGGAACATTGGCCTTGGAAGGCCTAGGACGTCACCCATGAGGTCCATGATGTCATCCTTGCTTCATGGAAGTTTTGGTAGATGGACATGGTAGTTTGGCACGTGTGGCAGCTTGGAGAAGTCCAAGAGGGGCTAAGTTTTGCACCTGGAGGCTACATTTTCCCTAGAAGGGTCTAACGTCACCCTAGAAAGGGGATGACGTCCTTCTATTGCTTGATTAGGGTTTTAATTTGTCATTTAATGTAAAATAATATGATTTTTAATATGTTGGCCTTGTCGACCTTTTTATGACCTAAAAGTAAAATTACGTCATTGATATAGTATATTTTGAGGGTTTTTACTCTCATTTTTTGATCATATTTCACTCACCACTTGGTGAGGTCTGAAATTTGCGCCCTCCTTAGGGTTATTGGCTAAAATTGTGAGGTGCACTTGTTGAAGGAAGACTTTCTTGGCATATTTCGGCATTTCTCTTGGTGGAAGGTGTTACAACTAAGGTTTTGCTATTGATTTCCTTGTTAAATGTAAGTAAATTTCTGCAAAACTTCTTGATTGAATGGTTGTAGTGTTATTTTCTTTCATTTATTGTTATAATTTGTTGAATCAAAACCTAGGTGACAAGCACACATTGAAGGTCCTTGTCTCATGTCCCTACCAAGGTTTTAAGCCATTTTATTTGCTGAAGTGAGATAGAGCCTTGCCTTAGCAACACTCTATTCTTTCTTTCTAGCCCTTGCTGAAGAGGATTGAGCCTTGCCATAGCAACACTCAATCCATCTTCTTCTATGCTAGCCATTTTTCTTATTTGTTGATCTAGGAAGGAGAAAATGCACCAAGGCCTAGTTCCCCTACACTTTGGTGAGTCGATTTTCCCTAGGGTTTGACTAGTGAAGCCTTGCTCTAGCAACACGTCACTCTCAAACCCTCTTGTCTTAGATCAATCATCATTGAGCTAGCCATTTTTTTTTTTCCATTGAGCCAAGGAAGGAGGAGAGAGCACTGAAGCCTTTCCATAGCAACACCAGAGTGAGCCTCTCTCCCCTAGGGTTTCATTCTTGAGGCCTTTCCATAGCAACACCTCAAAGTCTAACCCTCTTGTCCTTAGCCTTACTACCTTTACTTGATCCTTCAGCATTTGAGTCCTCCTTTTGACTCCATATGCCCTAGGAACGCACTAATCTAAGCCCTAGTGTGATCTCAAAACAACTTCTAATACTTTGAACAAACACTAACTTTACTAACCCTAGCCTAAAACGAATCTTCTAACCCTATATGTTGTCGTCTTCTTTAATGCTATAAACATCTTAGATGCAACTTTTATTTTCATTTTTAAAAGCAATTGAATGGTTGGATAAAGTGTTGTTCCTAAAGTGTTGATATGTTACATTGAATTCCATTAGCATTTATTGTGAAGTGATATTGTAATCATTGCTATTGTACAACTTCGATTTGCTTCATCAATAATATTGTTTACCAATTTCTTATTATCAGAAAGTCATTTATTATATGAAGTACTAAACAACAAGCAAGCTTGCACATGTAGTTTCAATGTTGCTTTGTTGTCGGGCATGTGACACTTCTTGGTTATTACTTTCGGTTATCATTATTGGCTATAAGCCTGACTTTCTGATCATGTGGTGACTTGTGAGGGGGAAATTATCTTTTAGCTCTTAATATTTTTGCCTTCTCAAAACCCCAGGTCACTGGGGACGTCTCTCCTGGGCCTTGCCTCCCTAAACAGAAAGAACCATCCCATTGAGGTGACATTGGGTGGGACCGGTTCCAGTTATGCCAGTTTGACCTCTTTTCATCCATCCATTATCCTAACTACAAACTACGCAATAACATGACACGTGGCATGAAAGGAAGGATTGTTAGTAGATCAAGAGAAGATTCTCGTGATACTAGATATCTTAGCTTCCACATCAATCAGAGAACTACGCACCACCCATGGACACACATGGTATTATAGATGATTCATATGGAATTATGAAAAGATTGTTGCATTGTTCAAGAAGATACTATGCAAAGACACAAAGTATATATGGACACAATAATTCTAGGAGGCATTGGACATTATGAAAGATAAGTTAGTGACTGCACTGATCCTCATATTCCCATATTGGACTAGAATATTCCATGTGCATGTGGACGCATCCTCAATGGCACTTGGCCCAATTCTCACACATCTTGGACAAACAACATTGATCACCAAGTCTATTTTTCCAGCAGGAAGTTATCGGATTTAGAAAAGAATTATACAACCACGAAGCGTGAGGGACTCACAAATATTCCCTGTAGAAGTTTTGACATCACTTACTCAAAATCCCCTTCAAATTATTTACTGACCACTTAGAACTGAAGTATTTTTTCAAT
>JZKD02S1666513.1:326739-336861 GCA_000966675.3 Picea glauca
AATATGTCAATGGCCACTGCTATTTCAAGAATTTGATTTTGAATTAGTCATCAGACCAGGAAAGCATAATGTGGGGTTAGACCATCTCCCATGAATAGAATCCTTGGAAATTGGAGGTAGTTTACATGATTAGGTCCCTGACACAGTACAATTGTTTAGTGTCGAAGCAGTGCCAGATCAAATCGTCGAGATTGTATCCCATCTCACAACATGTCACGCATTGGAAGGATACACCTAGACACAATGCAGGTAGTTGGTGACCCACAACACTAATTACCATTTGATTTTGAAGTAGTTGTCAAACCAGAAAAACATAATGTGGGGTCCGACCATATTTCATGAATAGAATCCGGGGAAACTAGAGGCAATTTAGATTATGAGTTACCTTATGAAATACAATTGTTTAGAGTCGAAGTCGTGCTGGATCAACTCGTCGAAATTTCATCCCATATCAAAACAAGTCACACACTAGAAGGATACACCTAGACACAACGTAGGTAGTTGGTGACCAACATCACCGATTACCAGTGAATTGCAGGTTATTTGTACAAGTTTGGTTAAAATGGAATCTTGTACAAGTGTGTATTCGAACATGAGAACAACATGATCTTGTATGAGGCACCTGAAGGCATTACAAGAGGATAAAATTGTGGAAAGGAAATGATACATAAAGTACTACGAGCAAGGTTATGGTGGTCGTCAGTATTTGAAGATGCTAAGGAGTATTATAAGCACTGCAACATTTTTCAAAGGATTAGGAAATCTTGCAGATGTGATGAATTGTCGTTGTTCCCAGTCATAGTGCTCGATCCATTTGACAAATGGGCTATTGATTTTGTGGGACCCATCACTCACCCGATGCACAAAATAGGCATGCGATACATTATTACCTCCATAGAATACTTGACATGTTGGTCAGAAGCCGTGCAAGTGAAAGATTGTATTGCAGAAACGAACACGCACTTCATATTTGAGAACTTGATTACACTGTTTGGTTGTCCAAGGTGTTAATGAGTGATCATGGCACACACTTTTGAATGACACTATTCATGTGCTCACTCGGGAATTTATGATCCATCACCAAAAGAGTGTTATGTCCCCATTTTGGGACATTATAACATTACAGAGTGTTATGCCTACCAGAGTAGCCAGATAGGGGTGACAGAGAGTTTGAGAGGTATTGAGGGGTTTTATTGGGCCTGACTTGCATCATTCATCATCAGGATCCATTCTTCACAACTTGGCTTTGGTTCCATTACATTCCGACGATTTCCATAATTTTGAGTTATTATGGGTCATATCTTAATTAAATTCACTAAGGTCATAATGGGAATATTACTTGCAGAAACCTCTTAATGTGATAGTTGATCGGAATCAGGAGGAAGAGCATTATAGGATAAGATGATGAGAAGTGACTTTCAATGGCCGGAGAATCCATAAGGATGGATAAATCACTTTTTAGTGGTAAAATGGTTAATTAATTAATTAAGTGATTTAATCAAGGAATAATAAAATAAAGTAAAAGTCACTTGGAGGGAAAAGGTCAACAACGAATTAGGATTTYGGGAAGCTATAAAGGAAGGGTAAAGCAACCTAATTCATTATTATGTTATGATTTGATGTTGCGTTAGTTTTCTAGAGGAGGAGGGAATTGCCCCCCTTGTTGTTTTGTGGATTTCTGGAGGAAACCACCACCATTGATCTGTTTCAGTGTCGAGAGACACACCCTATCCTATCGGAGATACCATCCAAGTATTTCACCATGCTATTCAAGAGATCCAGTACAATGATTGCATAGCTCAGCTAGTGAGGGTGCAAGGGTTAGAGAGAGGGTTTGTGTGGCCGCACGAGACATAGGAGTATCTTATAGATTTCTTTTGACCCAGTTGAGAGCTAGTCAAGGCACATATTTTGAGCCACTAGTCATAAGTTTCTGACGGTGGAATCTCTTGAAATGTAGCAAACAACTAGTTAGGGTGCAACTCTTGAGGAAGCACATTTGGCATTCTAGGAGATATATCGGAGGAGATCTAAGGAAACCCTTTCGATCCATTACAGAGGATGCCATGATGATCGTTTCGAGTCATACATCGTCAGGTTCCCCGGGTGGGATCACTAGGGTGCACTCCCACATCCCAAGAGGTGCACAAACCCCTAGGGGGTGACATCCAGAGCTTCAGAGGTCGGATCTTCTGTCGAACAGTTACCATGATCACTTTAGAGGTCAGGGTGCTCCTTTTGGGACAATTTCCAACCCATTCCGACGAGTATCACCATCAAGGTGAGTTTTCTAGTATCTGCAGCAGTTGCCATGAGCTTCTGGAACTACATTTTGTCGACCTATCCATGCATGCACAGATCAAACTTCATCTTCTAGTCACGAGTATTCTTGTTGGTTGTTTTGTATTCCAGTGACGATCCATGAGATCTAACTGATGAGTAGTATATCTACTTCCAACATATTATTGTATTTCCTGCTTTTTCCGCATAATATATATCAGTAAGTTTTGTTTTTTTTTCTTTTTTATACATAATATATATATATATATATATATATATATATATATATATATATATATATATACTGCTAAAACACTAAATTAATGAAACACACATGCAAAAATCACCAAGCATGTTCACAAATTAACTCAAACACATCCAGAAACACTCAGAGTATCAGATCTTAGTGATAAAATAGTAGTTCAACAGTAGATATCCGGATCAACTGGATGAGGGATATTTTATAGGTATCAGAGCTGGTTTTCCTGCTAGCAAAATGGGAAATTCAGTGAGGTGTTATGTCGAATTATGTCCACTAAAATTAGGCAATGATAACTTGCACTTATGCCTCTAGATGCAGTAGTAGGGAGGAAAGTTAAGATCATATATGGAGGACAACATGAGGAATATTTGTAATATTCTTGCTCAAGGGCGACAACAATTGAAACAGGTTATGGCAAGCCTTAAAAACAATGCAAGGATCAATGGAGCTAATGAGGAGTTTACATATTGCTTGAGGGAGTATCAGAAGCTTGGTCCGACATTTCATACAGACATGTCATTCAAGGATTTTTGCACCATCAAACATCCTGAGTGGTATGAACCGCAACTATTAGGGGACAAGAAGGGGAAGTTGCACATTGTTGAGGTACACTACGACAGTGAGGATGAGGAGATGCATGAGAATGAAACCACATATGCCTATTTAGAGAAGTCAGATGAGGCTAGTGATTCCTGTGCATTTGAGGGACAATTTGATGGACATGATGATAACGCATGTTCTTCATCTTCCCTACCAAACAATGTTGAGACTTCAACACTTCAGAATAGTGATGACACGTGTGAGGATTCATATGTGTGGGCACTTGGATGTGATGAGATTAGGTGGTTGGATGACCAACCCTTGGGTATAGACATGGCTTCACGAAAGTCATGTATGGAGGATGATGAGCTTTCTATGATGACAATGACACATTCTTTATCTTATCAGATACTTATGATAGCTACGACACATGAGGATATCAATGGCATACCTGATATGGTGGAGGAGCCTTGTGTGAGGATTGTACACTAGGGACATATCGATCTGCAGACATGGGAGGAGAGACACGACTTGGAGATAGTTGACCTTACACATACCTACCAGTATGGGGAGAGGGAGTCACATCTTTTGGAGATTCCATTGTTAGATCAGGTTGTGGAGACTGAAAGTTTTATAGGATACTCACTTCCGGGACCAATCCACAGTGATGGGGGTGCACTATGCATGGGTCGGGATAACCATATCTCATGTCTAGACACATCTGTATGGGATCCAGGTGCAGATGACATTAGCAGAGTGAGCGCACAGGACAATACAACTGCCCATACAGGATACAATGTGATTCATATGGGGGTGGCAGTTGGTGATGGTGTGTAGTGGCATACATGAGGACTCAGTAGCACAGTTGACACTGGGCATTTCAATGCCTTATATTTTGAGGAGTGTGTTGTTGGGGATTCCATTGTTGACACTAACAATGAGGGGCATGGGGTAGAACCTCAGTAGGACTGTGATTGGGAGTCACGAAATTGGACGAGACAATTGAGAGTTAGTGAGGACATGATCATGGCAACCACTAGATGCATGGATGATACACATGCATTGGTGGAAGATTATTGTTGGAGGGAATCGATGGCACATGATAGTTCATATGGTGGATTTTCCATGGATGAATTTCATACTCTCAGGGAAAGAGTAACTATGATGAGGATCGACTACCAACAGTTGTTGATGGACATAGATTACCTATTGGAGGTTGGCGAGATGTATTGCAGGGCCCTGAGGGAGCAGGAGTTGGAGGTGGACCGATTCACTCATGAGTTGGTGAGCACACAAGGATTCTTCAAAGGAACATAGACAACCCTTGAAGAATCAGAGTCGAGATTAGATGAGCTCCTTGAGGAGAATCGTCAAAGATACACTATATCTATCTCTATACTTCTGTGACATTTCTTGTTGTTGGCCATTCCTTAATGGATTTTATATTCGTTGGGTCCAGAACTATTCTTTCTTCTGAAATAATATGACCCAAATAATGAATTTGTCATTGATAAAATGAACACTTTCTCAACTTTGCATAAAGTTGATGCTCCGTCAACACCTGCAACACTATCCTCAAGTGATTCTCATGCTCTTCCTCATACTTTGAGTAAATAAGAATGTCATCCAGAAATACAATGACAAACTTATCCAAGTAACTTTTGAAAACTCCATTCATTAAACACATGAAGATAACTGGTACATTTGAAAATCCAAAAGGCACCATTGTAAATTCATAATGACCATACCTTGTTCTGAAGGTAGTATTACTAATGTCTTCCTCTTTTATTATTACCTAGTAATAACCAGATCTGAGACCTATCTTGTAAAATATCCTTGCGCCCCTTAGTTGATCAAATAAGTCATCTATCCTTGGCAAAGCATAGTTGATCTTTATTGTTACCTTATTCAACTGCCTGAAATCGATACAAAGTCTCAACGTACTATCCTTCTTCTTTATGAACAAAACTGGTGCACCCCAAGGCGACACACTTAGGCGTATATACCCCTTCTTTAGAAGTTCTTCAAGTTGCATCTACAACTCCTTCAGCTCTGGCGTACTCGTCCTGTAAGGAGTCACGGATATAGGCACTGCTACCGACATCATATTCATAGAGAAGTCAATATATATTTTCGGAGGCAATCTGATATTTCTTTAAATACATCCTCAAACTCTTTCAGAACTGCATATTCCTCCACACTCGACATTTTATCCTTAGGTGCCTATTCCATGTGAATTGTGAATACTTGACACCCTTTTCGGTAACTTTTTTTCAACTGTGAAGCCGAAACTTCTCTGATAGTCACAACTCTTGGAATTCATTGAACCGATCTCAAATTTCCTTGCTCATTCAGGCAAGTAAATGCCTTATTATAACAATTCAGGACAACATGGTGCTCGTTCAACCAATCCATACCAATGAGGAAATCATACGAACCCAAAGGCATGATATTCAAATCAGCCTTTGTACGCAGTTCATTCATCTGCAATGGGCATGCCTGAACCATCTCATTGATCCTCCTTTTTTCTCCTTTAGCTAACTGTACCAACCAAGATTTTCCAAGCTTGCTTCTTGGCAAATGGAATCTTTCTACCATCTTAGGACCTAGAGAACTATGACTATCTTCCGAGTCTATCAAAATAGCAATGGGATGGTCATTAATATTACCTTCCACCTCGATCATGTGCGACTGTAACTTAGCCTGCTTGTTATCCAGTGCTACATAAATCCTTGGCACATTTCTACCCATGTCCTCCACTATCACAACTTGTTGTACACTGTGCACAGTCCTGGCCTTATCACCACTTTGAGGACAATATCTACACATATGATTTCCACCACAACCCCAACGCTGCATAGTTTGTTGCCCCGACTTTTGTCCCACTTCTTCTGACATTCTGCGCTCCTAAAAAGTCGTCTATCCTTGAACAATATTTATGAAAAGTGGTGGCTTATCTCCATTCTTCCTTTGTTCCACCTTACTTTTCATCTTATCTTCCCAAGCCTTTTGGAAAATCAACCTTCCCCTTTGTTGCTCATAAAGACACTTAGCGCTCCTTATGGTCTCTTCCAATGTTTTAAGGTCATCATAATGTATACCGTCACTGATAAATTGCAACACACCGAACCCCTTAAGTACCCTTTTAAGGATGGGATATAAATTTTTCGCTTTTCAATAGCTTCTTCGAGTTCCTTGAAGAGAGGCACCATTTCCTTCTACTCTTCGAGAGCTTTCCAACGACTAGAAGCTCATCCGAAACTGAGTTCTGGTTCGAAAGTTAAGGCCTTTAGAAGTTTTTGGGGTGTCATTGGCCAATGGCCACCCCCTTCGCCAAGTGACATCCACGTGGCTTCACTTTCCTTGTACCATACAACATGGCACTTTTGCAGCCTCGATAGTCATCCTTTCAAAATGACATGGCCGTGGAAGAAGGGTTTACAGGGGAAAAACTTTGTAGAGTCATCGTGGGCTTATCTGCTCCCATAACCTCCATACATTTTTTTTCCCCCTTTTTACCTCACCATGCGACCGACGTTGGAACCTAGTCCTCCGAACTTCATCCTTTCCACGCTCTTTAGTACAACACTGAAGCTTCCTGGAGACCCGAAGTCCTTAAGCCTCTCTCTACTCCAGAATCTACAGTGGATCTCTTTCCACCTTTGGATCTAACAGTTAAGATTTACCCACAATTAACCAATCGCTTAGACTTGACTAGAGGGGCGGGGTCCCACACCTAATTCGTGTCCAATCCCACGATGCCACATGGAGATATCGAGACACACCACATCACCATGATGCATGCGTTCCTGTCCTATCAGACGATTTGAGGTGACATGTGGCACACCTACTATGGGTCCACATCACCCTAGGTGACATCAACATGTCATGTCACTTTGGCCTTCGACGCTCTGACGATATTCTCATTCACCAACATGTTGAACCTACCAAAGTAGGACTTCGCCGGAGTACTTTACGCTATCCTTTCACTAGGATTGATCTAACGGTCGAGAGGGTCCCGAAGGATCCTTAGATCCATGGTCCTCGTCACTTTGCGACTTCGACGTTCGAGGGATTAGATATTTAGTTTTATTTTTACTCCCAAAGTTGATCAACATCAAATGACCACGACATCAATCCAATGGCCAGGGGAGATCCTGAATATCCTCAGATCTACGGTTTGCGTTACTTCGCGACATAGAAGTTGATCAACGTTTAATGATGGGAAAGATCCCATAGTCACAATTAAGGAAACTGTGAGATGTCGATCAACCTCTCTGGTAACCGTACTAGCAGGTTGCCTTCAGTTGGTTTCTCATGTGGTAAATTTATAACATCCCAGAGCTCCGGAGTCCCGAAGTATCGAAGCCAAGATAACTTATCTCCTTTCAAACCTAGTAAAGGCTTCCAAGGTCCTGGTCATATGGATTCCCTGACAAGTTCCGAGGCTACACGCTCAATTCTTAGCCGTGATTTGGTTAGGACCGTGGGAATGAGCCCTCGGTCACACAGACAAATGGTTTGAAGGAGGCACCCTCCATCCATAGAGCTCGAATTTAGTAACATGCGAAGGTAAATTCGAGGGGTCACAGGACTGAAGCATTCCAACAAAGTCTGCTCCGATTCTTACATTGCAAAATCAATCCTTATGGAAAATTCCCTTAAGGATTTTCCAACCAGCACAAAAAACATAATCTTATTCCTAATTTCATTTGAAGACCCATGTCTAATAGTTCTCTTGTTGCTAAGCAGAAGAAAACATAAACCATTCAAATGCAGGGGTTCACAGAAGAACAATAAGAATTACTAATATCAATCATGCAATGCAAATTTTAGTCATAGACACAGACATTCAACCACTCATTTCAATTCTAGTACACAAGGTATACAAAATACTTATCTATTATAGTAGATCACCAACCAATTGACTGTGGGTGTTCTCCTTTCCACCCCATCGTAGGCTCAGAGGCATTCATTCTTAGCGCTCTAGCCACCCCCGTGCCAAACCATGATATCACTAGGGAACTTCTGTAGTTTCCATCTTTTGGAGATTCCATTGTTAGATCAGGTTGTGGAGACTGAACATTTTATAGGATACTCACTTCAGGGACCAATCCAAAGTGATGGGGGTGCACTATGCGTTGGTCGAGATGACCATATCTCATGTCTAGACACATCCGTATGGGATCCAGGTGCAGATGACATTAGCAGAGTGAGCGCACAGGAGGATGCAACTTCCCATACAGGATACAATGTGATTCAGATGGGGATGGAAGTTGGTGATGGTGTGTAGTGGCATACATGAGGACTCAATAGCACAGTGGACAGTGGGAATTTCAGTGCCTTATCTTTTGAGGAGTGTGTTGTTGGGGATTCCATTGTTGACACTAGTAGTGAGGGGCATGGGGTAGAACCTCAGCAGGACTGTGATTAGGAGTCACAAAATTGGACGGGACAATTGAGAGTCAGTGAGGACATGATCATGGCAACCACTAGATGTATGGATGATAAGCACGCATTGGTGGAAGACTATTGTTGGAGGGAATCAATGGCACATGATAGTTCGGATGGGGGATTTTCCATGGATGACTTTCATACTCTCAGGGAAAGAGTAACTATGATGAGGGCCGACTACCAGCAGTTGTTGATAGACATAGATTACCTATTGGAGGTTGGCGAGATGTATTGTAGGGCCCTGAGGGAGCAGGAGTTGGAGGTGGACTGACTCACTCATGAGTTAGTGAGCACACAAGGATTCTTTGAAGGAACATAGACAACCCTTGAAGAATCAGAGTCGAGATTAGATGAGCTCCTTGAGGAGACTCGTCAGAGATACACTATATCTATCTCTATAGAGAGTTAGATATGTTCCTCAGTTACATTGCTGGAGGATGTCCAAGTGTCACTGGGGCCACCATTCATGGGTAGTTCTGAGACAGTCAGTCATACACATACACATGAGGATTCCACAAACATGGGCAGTTACGAGGACACTTTCATTTGTTTTCCAGGATTGGTTGATATCCACAGAGGTTGATCCGATAGTACACCTTGGACATATGATGATGAGAGAGATGTACAGTGGGATTCAAGGGGACGCATTGGATTGCAGGGAGGAGACACACTTAGCGAAGCATGGAGATTCCTCTCCCTTGCAACAACACATAGTTATCAGAGATCACCTTCACAGTAGCAACAACTATCTGAGGGATGATGGAGGGAGAGTGATTGACCATCAGTTTGTGGAGTTATATACTGTTGTACTCGATAGTTGGAGCTTAGACGATTATTCACAATGGGTGTTAGTGGATGAGCTTTTGATCCAATCCTAGGGATTGACCAAAGCATATGATACTTTCCATTCATACAGTCGGTTACATATGTTTCTGTTATGTTTTCCCGATGCTTTCATCATGGACAACAACATAGGGGGAGATAGACAGTGGCATGGGACATGGAGAGTTGGTAGGCCAAGACCACCTGACAGGAGTGTCTTTATTGCATACAACAGGATAGGGATGGATTATCAGAGACATACAATTGAGACCTTGGGCGTGATGGTGAGAATCTTAGCCCATGGGATAAAAAATATCTCAGAGGGTGTGTTATCCTCATTTTTGGTTATCAAGATGATGACATGATAATGACATGGTGATAGAAGATCTAGCTCTTCTTTAAGATCATTTTCATGAAGAAAGTTACACTTGTCGGTTTCTCAAAATCACTCTTTTGGAGACAGTACGCAGGCTGCACATCTATTGCATTGCGGAAGTACTTTGTTTCCGCAGGCTGCATTCAGTCTGACTGCGGACCTTCCGCACTGTGTTAAAGGTCAGGGTGCGGAAATGATTCTTAATGGAGAAAACGAAAAGTTCTCGATCCTTCTAGAAGGAATCTTCTAGAAGGATGAGTTGGAGTTCGAATGGTTGGCAAATTCATGAATCTCCAGATATCTTGGGATTGCATTCTATCCAAGTAACTACACAATCCTTTCCTATATATTGAAGGGATGATTCATGGGAAGAAGTTAGTAGCAAATT